>CM023455.1:49558731-49758731 GCA_013339765.2 Haemaphysalis longicornis
TTAGGCACATTAGCGGTGTTCAGGACTGCTGTGCCTTGCAGAGGGATGTGTCGGAATTATCAGTTCTGGTGCAGGAAAAACTGCCTAATTTTAAACCCCACTAAAACAAAGGTTGTCACCTACAGCCGGAAAACCACCGTCTGCTGCTTTCCTACAGTATTGAGGGAGCTCCTCTGCAAAGGGTTGAGGAGATTAGGGACCTAGTTGTGCTTTTCGACAGTACCCTCTCTTTTTCTCCTCATATTAGGCTCATCACCCAGGCGAGCACTCCGAAGTCTTGGAAATGTGTGTCGGATTACAAAGGAATTCTCTTCTCCAGATCCATTTCTAATGCTATACAATGCAATATGTATACACAGTTAGAATATGCTTCTGTTGCCTGAAACGGCATCTCCAAATCTAGTAGTAATTATTAGAACGTGTGAAGAAGTTTTTATCCATATTTAAGCACCGTCATCACAATCACAGTTTTCATCCTGTTTCTGACTTACCCATAGTCCCTTCCATCCCTTCCTTGAACTGCAGACGTATGCGTGCAGACCTTACATTTCTTCACAAATTGTTCATGGTGACCTTTCTTGCGCAGACCTGCTTAACTGTTTAGAGTTTAGTGTACCACAAGGCCCACCAGGTCGCATCGGCCGTTCTTGACCACTGCGCACAACTCCAATCATTTCCTGTGCGCAGAATACAGAATTGTTACAACCGCTTCTTTGAACGCCTTGACATCTTTCAGAAATCCTTTACAATTTACCGTACAGCGCTGTTGAATACAGTATGTTAAACACCTATTATATGTCTGTCGTTCTTTTTTTTTCTGGAATTTGGTTTCTCTGCGGTTGTGTCTATCCAACTGATAGTTGCCTATTTTTGAAACTGTTTACTGTCATTTGTTCGTCTTATCATTTGTCACTACACTCTTGCCGTGGTTTTTGTTGTATAACTGTCGAACTTTTTGCTCTGCCTGTCGTGTGGCCTTTACGACAGGCAGAGCAGCATAGGCATCTTCTTCTTTTTTTATTTTTTACCTGTACCCAGGCTCCGCCTGTGCTTTATTTCTGTCATTTTCACTACTTCAATTTGTGTGTGTGTTGTCGCTTGTTTGTTTCTTGCTATATGTTTCTTGTATTTTATTTTAATGTAACTACCCGTGCGCCAGCACTCAGGCCTCTGGCTGTTCCTGGGCACGTAAATAAACATGATTGATTGATTTATTGATTAATATATTATTGTATGCTGCACAGCTCTGAAATAACGAAAAATGATCAGTAAGTACGAGAGTTTCGACATATACTATCAAAACACTCGAGGTCTACGAACTAAGTCCTTTGAATTTATTAGAAATATTGTATGCTCTAAATTTTCTGCTGTTGTCATTACTGAAACCTGGCTTTCCGATGATATATCGTCTTCCTACTATTTCCCTTCTAACTATCAAATCTTTAGAAGCGACAGAAAAGTAACTGGACCTGAACAAAAAGGTGGCGGGGTACTCGTTGCCTTTGATTATTCAGTGCAGTGCATGCGGCGTGCTGACCTCGAGACCCTAGACGAATCAGTCTGGCTTGAGGTAGGCCTCAGGGCGAGAAGCTACTCATCGGTGCATTCTATATATCCCCGGATGTATTACCTTCTGAATTGAATCGAACACTCACATCCATAGAAAATGTCTCACATGCACACTCCAACCATAAGCACATTATACTTGGAGACTTCAACACCCCAGGTATTCGCTGGAACAGTCTTTCCTTTGAGCACAAAAACCATTATGCAGCGCAGAAATGCAGCATGCCATTATATTTTCAATCGTTCACCTCCATGCAGCAGTTTTGCCGCATAGAAAACTCTTGTGGTAATGTTCTAGATGTGTGCTTAAAAAACGTACAAGTGTGTGCCTCCGATATATCCCTTGTGCATCCCGACAAGTTTCACCCCCCTCTTATTGTCTCTGTTTCGGTCGCGACCCAGCATCGCTCTGGCGGTGTTGACAATTGTGCAGTACCGCGACAGCACCGTGAATAGAGATTTCACTGAAAGAAAAATATGTCACCTTGGCAAAAATAAACAAAAACCGGAAGGACGTGAGGTAAAAACCAATTGTATGCTGCATTGCAAAGAAGGGAACAGAGATGAAAACGATGTAGCCTGCAGTATAGTGACTAACTGAGAAGAGAAAAAAAATGATCAGAGCAAATAACCCAATGAGCCGCACACAAATGTGTGGATACACATTTGTGGAGGCGAAGCATGTCATTCGTGTGGAGACAAGAACTACCTGCGCCTGGTAAGCACAACAAACAATTCTGCCCGTAAGCTGCGTGTATGCTTAGAATTTGTTCATTAACACGGCCACCTTTCGTTTTTACAAGCCAGAACCATGAAGGACGCGAATTAATGAAATACCGAAATGGGGATTCTGTTGGTAGTTCACATCCGTCACTGATGTGAAGTTGCAGTACTGACACTGCCAGCCGTTGCCTGTTTTGCGTGGTAAATGCACACTGGCGCATTTTAAGCGCCGTAAAAGCCAAAGATAGTTAAGATGAATATGGGTACATGTGATGAGCTCCAGGGAGAAAACAGGCGCAGAAATGAAAACAGCGGAAGGAGAGCAGGCCAATCACCCGCTAATGGGTATGCGCCTCGAGGAAAGAAAGAGAAGAGGAAGAAGTGGAGGAACGCGACCGGGCTCTTAGGCGGACGAGCGTCCGGGGTGCGCCTGCATCAGCTGCGAATACACCCATCGACGGCGCCCGTGCTACCGCACCGGGACATCGCCAGGTACCTCCTGGTCACCAGCCGGATCCGCTACTGCACCGGGCAACAGCGCCGGGATCTCTCTCCTGATGTTTTCGCTACGCCTGGCAGCTTCGTCTTCCATTCCGGTCAGCGTGGAGCCATCGAGCCACTCGCGACCGAGTCCCAACGGACTGCATAAGTGAGACTGTTTAGTTTTGCTTCCCGCTTGTGCTACGTCTCGCAAATCGCCAAGAAACTGCTACGGGAGAGGACTTATTCACGCTTTCCTCTCCATTTGAGTTTCATTCTTTTATTTCTCAATTTTGTTCTTTTTTTTCCCATCCCGTTCTGAATATCCCAGCTTTCCCGCTCTCTGAATATATTGCATCTACGCTTCACCTTCGTGTTGTCGCCTCTGTCGTCATTGATCATGTGTACACGTCTCGTGGTTCCCACCACCGAACCCTGAGTTCATCACAATTGGCGTCCGCGACAGGACCTCTTCAATAACATCTCGAAGAGGTCACGAGGCTTGTCCAAGAGGCGTGGTGACAGAGGACCGACATGGAGGTGGAAAAGTTAGTGGCCAGCGGAAAGGAGCGGGGACTCCGCGATGCCGAGCTGCGGGAATGGGTTAAGTCGAAACAGGGTCGGTTGCGCGATGAGAGGGCGGCAGAACGGGAAGCTCTGAAGGCCGCAGCAGAGTTGGAACGCGCTAAGCAGGAGAGCCTGAGACTCAGTTTAAGGCTGCAGGAGGCGCACAAAACAACCCACAAGCTGAGGTCTCCGTGGCAGCCCAACCTAACCCCGTGCCTGTCATGTCGACGAGCCCGCATAACTTTATCCCCCCATTTGATGCGCGCAGAGACGACCTGGACGCATACCTCCTAAGGTTCGAGAGGGTCGCTGCAGCTCAAAAATGGCCGGAGGATAAATGGGCCGTCGGATTGAGCACATGCCTCACCGGAGACGCGCTCTCCGTCATCGGGAGGATGACGCCAGAAGATTCTCTCGACTACCAAAAAGTCAAGCTGGCGCTCCTTCAGCGGTTTCGTTTTACCCCTCAAGGGTACAATGACAAATTCCGCCAGGCGAAAGCTGAGGACGGCGAAACCGGAACTCAGTTCGCAACGCGACTTTACGGTTATTTCGACCGATGGCTCGAAACGTCTGCGGTTCCCAAGACATTCGAAGCATTACGCGACAAGATGATCGCGGAGCAATTCTCCAAATGCTGCTCATCCCAGCTGGCCATTTTCATTATGGAAAGAGACTGTAAGTCGACCAAAGAAATGGCCGAAGCTTGCGATCGTTTCCTCGAGGCACAGGATCTCAAAAACTTGGGAAAGGCCCGAGACGAAAAGAAAGAGTCGCAAGTAGACCTTCCGTCCAAGAAAGGTCCTAACTGCTTTTTATGCGGGAAAACCGGGCACTGTGCCCCAGACTGCAGGATCGCGGTACGGAATGCCCACTGTGATAACTGCGGAAAACAGGGACACAAAACTGAAAACTGGCGGTCCAAACCCCCCAATAAGAAGCAGGTCTCCGCATGCATTTTTGAAAAACGCCGTTCCGAAGGACCCCGAAAGAACGATGACGTCAAAGGCAAACGGACTCAAACCCGTGCAGTGCGTGAAAAGCGCAAGCTCCAGATGGGAAGTCTAACCGCAAGTCTGCCTGTCGCCACCGGTCAGGTCTACGGACGTCTCATTTCGGTCTTACGAGACACCGGAAGCAATACTGTCATCGTGCGTCGGGAACTCATTCCAGACAGGTGTCTCACGGGCCAAGCGTCCACGGTTCTGTTTGTGGACAACACCACGCGGTACCTTGAAGAGGCATACATCTACGTCAATACACCGTATTTCACAGGACACGTTCTGGCGAAATGCATGGCTGACCCCCTGTATGACCTGGTACTGGGGAACATACCTGGTGTTAGGGACCCCAACAGTCCTAACCCTGCATGGAAGCCACAGCAACGAAGGCATCCAGCAACTCCAGCGGTGCTCGGTGGGGAAGCACATCCTTCTTCTACCGACGAGAACACCCGCCGCGTCCATCAGAAGGTACAGCATAACCAGCCGGCAAGTCCCATCATGTTCGCCGCTATTACCAGAAAAGAGATGCGCCAACAGCAGCAGCTGGACAAGACTCTGGTCAACTGCATGAAAATGGCAGCGACAGAGTCCTCTTCCGATAAAGAGAACCCCTGCAAGTTTGTTCGGCAAAAGAGGCTGTTGTATCGTCGGTACTCGTTGCCGTCTGGCCGCCCCATACAGCAACTTGTAATTCCGCATCCTTTTAGAGACGCGGTAATGAAGAAGGCCCATGAAGGAGTACCAGATCATTATAGATTCGTAAAAACAACCAAAAGAATTTTCCGAGATTTTTATTGGCCAAATGTTTACGCCGACGTCCGAAGATTTCTTAGGACCTGTGAGCCGTGCAAGAAGGCAAATCTAAAAAGTGAAGTGGGCGTCACTCCTTTCAGAAAGATGCCGACTGTTGGCCTGTGCGTAACGGAAAGTACGGTTTCAAGGAAAACGACGAGCCCATAGCGCACATACGGACCACGATGAGCATAAGCATCTGCGCCCTAAGGTCAACATTTTCAACCTTGTTTTGGCGTCTCAGCCGTGAGGTGTTGTGGTGTCCAGACGATGCTTACTGCCATTTCGAAAAATCTGTTGACTGTGCAAACACTTTTCTGTTTTCTTTTCTTTTCTGTTTTCGCCTACCGGTGCCTTTTGAAAGTGTGTGTGAGGCCTCACCCCAAACCACTTTCTAAAGCCGGGGGTAATGTAATGAGTTCCAGGGAGAAAACAGGCGCAGAAAAGAAAACAGCGGAAGGAGAGGAGGCCAATCACCCGCTAATGGGTATGCGCCTCGAGGAAAGAAAGAGAAGACGAAGAAGTGGAGGAACGCGATTGGGCTCTTAGGCGGACGAGCGTTCGGGGTGCGCCTGCATCAGCTGCGAATACACCCATCGATGGCGCCCGTGCTACCGCACCGGGACATCGCCAGGTACCTCCTGGTCACCAGCCGGATCCGCTACTGCACCGGGCAACAGCGCCGGGATCTCTCTCCTGATGTTTTCGCTACGCCTGGCAGCTTCGTCTTCCATTCCGGTCAGCGTGGAGCCATCGAGCCACTCGCGACCGAGTCCCAACGGACTGCATAAGTGAGACTGTTTAGTTTTGCTTCCCGCTTGTGCTACGTCTCGCAAATCGCCAAGAAACTGCTACAGGAGAGGACTTATTCACGCTTTTCTCTCCATTTGAGTTTCATTCTTTTATTTCTCAATTTTGTTCTTTTTTTTCCCATCCCGTTCTGAATATCCCAGCTTTCCCGCTCTCTGCAATACATTGCATCTACGCTTCACCTTCGTGTTGTCGCCTCTGTCGTCATTGATCTTGTGTACACGTCTCGTGGTTCCCACCACCGAACCCTGAGTTCATCACAGTACAACTGTCTCTCCTTACTAGTGTTTACAGCAGAGAATAGGCTGTTCGTGCACTATCTTCCCACAGACGGAGTGGTGCCGGTTTAAATTCACTAAGTCTTTGTGCTGGGTAGACGTCGTTCCCGATATTGCCTGTACGAGCGGTACTATATTGAAAATTTACTTTTTTACAGACGGATTTCTTCGGAACGGCGAGCGTACATGGTTCTGCGAGGCGTCCTTGTGGCTAAAGCTCTTCTTCTCGACTTTCTAAAAAACCGGGTAGTGTAAGATGCATTGGTTAAAACAAATCGTGCTTGGGTAAGGTGTCTGTATGTAATTTTATACCGACCATACATGTGGGACTCAATTTGTGTTCCTATAGCACGTAATTTAGGAAGGTTGACGAGAAACAATTGTTGATATGACGCGAAATTTGTTTGTTTATTTTCTCCTTATCCTAATGATTTCTTTCCAATTTCATTTATGTGTCCTCTTTGCACTTAACCTATGCATAACCTTCATTAGTTCATCGGCAAAGTAATGCGTAGTTGAACTAAGCTTTGTAAGCGCCTTCACCGTTTCGTTTTGTTCGTCGCATCGAGCATGATTATTTCTACCGTACGTTTCAACGAAAGAACCAAACGTGGTCCCGAGAACAACGTATTGTGAGCAAACACTTTCCGTGATATTTCTAACGGCCTTTTATTACAGCACTAGCATCGCTGCCTTATTGCAGGGTAGCTTGGCTGCTTCCGATAGATCCTTTGTTTTTGCTCATGACCAGCGTACACATATCTTACCCATTCTTCTTCTTCTTTTTTACAGCAGGGTTCGGCCCTGCTCGACCCTCAGCGGAAGCAAGGGTGGATTAATAAGTGGGTTCCCATAGATTTCTTGCTGTGCCGATGAGAGCAAAAGCCGTAGACAGACGTATGCTGAAGCTGATAGGGAGTCTTTCCGGTTCTCTTTCCTCGCCGTAGCAGCTGTGATGTTTATGTTGGGTGCTAAACAAATATTTTCTCTAATCTATGTGTGCTGTGTTTCTTTGACCACATATCTTTTGTTCGTCTCCAAGCGCACTCGTCTAGTGGTTGGCACTGCGACAAGTACTAGTTGCCACTGAGTATATCCGAAAAGATCCTGCAGGGTTTTCTATCACAATTGGATAGGTCTTGTGGGCAGGACCTAATGAAGTCCTACAGCGTTTGGGGTAGTGCTAAACTTTGATAAGTTATTTTGTTGTAGGAGTTTTTCTAATGACATCTTACAACGTATCAGCATAATGCTGCGTCTTCTTGCTACGAAAATGCATGTGTGTACTACAGCGCCCTTTCTGAAGCGTCAGGTCTCTACCCTGCGCTACCATTTTTTCACATCTGCGGCGCACCGGTAATTTCGCTAGCGGAGATTAATGAGAGACAGCAAATTAGGCTTTACGACAAGCTTCAGTGTTAAAACACTTCGGGTAAAGAGGCGACACAGTCTACAGGCGAAAACGGCGGTATTTGGGTGCATAAAACTAATTTACATTTACTGATACTTGTTTCGTGAATCAAATAAATTATCACCTATGTTAAGACGGACACGTTTTTTGCTGCTCTAGTCGCGAGATTTTATAATGCTTTGCTTAACTGAAATGTTAAACTAGCCTATAATAATGTTTTTTTTTGTCTTTGTGCCCTAAATTATATTTAGTAACCTTTTCATCTAGTCCTTTTAGTCTAAGTAATATGCAGTTAGACTTGCTATGAGTATACATACCTCAACCGCAGTTCGAAAACAAGACATATCCTTCTCTGACACAAATTTGTCAAAAGTATGACACTGCATTGAACATGCCGGTGTCCATTCGCCTTGCGGGGTGATGTTGGAAATTAACTAGGGAGCATTAAGTCTTTGAAACCAGTTCTGTGCGGAGCAACAAAAATGGTACACAGCCTGGAGGATAATCTGGCGATCGGAGGTTTTTGTCCCCTCCTAAAGTTCAGGCACAGTTATTTGTGTTTTATTTCCTGCCTCACATTAGCAGGTGGAGCGTTCGAAATAAACATAACAATGACAAAAAAACCCAACTTGATTGGGAATGCCGGCACCATCAAGGACACAACAAACCAGCGGGGTCTACGAAGTGGGGTTAGGATACACACACAAAAACGCAACCTGATAGAGCTACTCACTACAATGAAGCAGAACCTTTTATCTAAATACAAAGGAAACCTTTGTGAAGGTAGAATGGTAACCAGAACCACGTACGGAACTCCACAACCAATAAGCGATTGTATAAAGACAAACGAAATCAATTTCTACCCAAATTTCTTTTCCTCAGCTACAGAATTATATATAAAAACGGCTGTATGTCATAGTCCCACCAGCTTACACACCTCTACTGTACCGGGAATGCGCAAAATCTCTACTGAAGTCTCGTCTACAACCACCAAGTGCGGTTAGAGCAGCTGCTGACCTGCAAGAAGCACCACGAAGACCCTGCTCTGATCAAACGAGAGAAGCAGGTGGGAAAAGTCAGCAGCGCCCTTTACTGAGTGCCCCACTAACAGAAAAACTACTGCTACAGGAAATCGCGCAGCGAGAAATCTGTGCAGCTAGCTGGCTGCGACAAGTTAACAAAAAAATTGTATGAAATAGTGCATGCCCATGAATGTTAGTTATATCGCCAACTTCTTACCAATTAGGAAGTCGTTGTGACTTGCTTTTGTGATTCACCATTGGCCTAATGTTTCCGAAAAATGTTATCACGTTTTTCTGACTACTCGCATAAATACTTCATCGGTGGGCCGGAATCATTTGTAGCTCTGCTCTTCACATTTTAATTTTTCTTAAGAGGCTACCTCTACTCGTCTCCGTCATACACTGTGGGAACATTGTTGACATAAACGTGTTTGCAATAAGGCTTTAGTTCTTATTCACATAAAATATCCAGCAATGACCTAATGATTTCGAAAGATTATGAAACATTGCCTCGTTAGTCGCGTTGTCACTCTCATCAAGTGTACTCTATTTGGATCAGCTATTTCTATTTCAATTTGTCTTAAATAGTTTCTCCTAATAGACACCCTTGTACATTCTGCAACAAACAAAAACATAGTTCAGAGAAGATAGAACAAATACCGCTGTCACCTGCATTTCCCAATTCCAGTGATCTCAAATCTGCAAATTTCACATTAAAGCTCTTACCAAAACGTTTGCGTATGATGTCCGCTGTTAAACCTATTATGAAAAGGCAGAGCGCTCACGCCCGCGTTCACCCAGCGCACGTTCCTCAAACAAACGTTCGTCAAGACGAGCATATCTACTTAGGGAGATTGGCCAACATCGGCAACAAAAACTCCAGCGTTCACTGCATCGCGTCAATAGCTGCTTGGAACGAGAAAAACTCGTCACAGCGTACGGCCCTTGTTCGTTCGTCCTCATTGGGGCGCGTGCATGTGCTCTGTACTGTAGAAGAAACGCGACTTGTAGGTCAAAGCTGCCGTAGGTGATCATTCACTCGTCCAAGCGCACACGCAGACTGGTCGCACAGCCGAGAAAGAGGCCGCGCTTCGAGAGGATTGGCGTGTAAAGAATTTTCTTCTTTTTAAACCAAAAAACAATCAAGAAATTATGATCTTAACACGAAAAAAGATGTGTACCGGCTACAAATTTTGGGAACCGATGTATTTTTTACAGATAGGTTGTGAAACAGCGGTTCAGTGAGACTGAATCAAGAAAGCACTCCGCGAAAGGTACTTGCCTTTACCACACCTCCTATCGCAGCAACTCGACAACAATCATCCAATACGCTAATTTAGCAGCAAAGCTGATTTAATTGCGTAGTATTTTTCTACAGGCTATTCGTCCTACCCACCACAACTGCCTGCATTGCTGATTAGAAGGCGTTTGTGAAGCCGTTGTGAAGTTGTGTGCCCGTGGGCATTAGTGTTGATTGTTCATTGTTATCCTCTGCTTTCTGTTTTGCTTGCACCGTACATTTTAAAGCATGTACCTCATCCGTTCCCAGCCCCTCCCTCCCCCCCCTTCAAGAGGAGAACTGGCAATGGAGGTAAAATAATAAATAATGACAGTAAATATAACGGCATTTCGTCGTACTGCTTCTGTTAGCAAAACGCATGATATAGTGAGTACTTATTAACACTTTCGTTTGTTCAGCCCCCCCCCCCCTCTCTTATTCAAAACTTACGCACGTAAGTACTTATTTGTCCTGGTCCAGGACAATTCGTTTGTACTGGTCCATGACAAAAATTCATCCTGACCAGAACAAAGTTTCCTTCACCTGCATGGGTTTCTGAATGAAGCTATACAGATTTCCTTTGCAGCCGCACGGCTGCATTCAGGTGTATAAAAAATATATTTCACAAAAGAAGTTCTTATGTAATCAGTTTACGCCCTTTGACGACGACCACTAATAATTGATGTACCCAAGAGTCTATGTACATTATGCCTAATAACGTGAAGGCATTTGTTGGGTCATTGAGTGGAAGAGCCAGCCTGAGAAAAAAAGCGACGTGAAAATTCCGGGTTATATGTTGCATTCACTGGCATGGCGTGCATGCCGGAAAACACGCGTGTCGCCTTAGCAACGAGGACACGCGGCTACCATCATGGCGGCACACGCATCAGGCCATCCCACTGAGATTTTAAGCATTACAATGTGCAGAAACATGGGTTAATTCCTGTTCCTCTCCGCGGCGGTATGCGCCCCCAGCTCTCACATGCTTCCGCCGCGCGTGTTCGGTAACATAGCCAGAGGGTATCATGTATCATTGTTTTCGCCATCGGGCACTCTCGGAGGGACTTTGTTTTCCCGGCCCGTTCTCTACGCGTACCGCCATCCTGGATTTAGGGTTACCAACCATCCCGGATTAATGTGGAGCGTCCCGACTTATCATAGGACGTAGGACGTCCAGAGTGCAACGCAGTCCCTGTCGGGACTGTTATATTTCCCGATTTGTTCAGGACCTTCCAGTTAGAAATTTTTGTTCGATCTAACGCCAGCTTGACAACGCGTGTCACGCTAAGAAACACTAAGTGAGCTAAGTAAGCACCAATGAACACTAAGTGAGAAGCACGTAGCCAGCTCTTTTGCTCCTAAGCACGAGATTGCGTTTCGTTTCCCGGCCGTGGCCGCGGCTTTTCTGATGGAGCCGAAAAGCAAAAACTCCCGTGTGTTCGAGATTTCGGCACACGTGTAAGATCCCCAGGTGCTCTAAATTAATCCGGAGCCCTCCACAAAGGCGTGCCTCACCGCCTGCGTTGCGTCGGCACGTTAAACGTTAAATCAATCAACGTAGCCAGCTCAAGTACCACTTAAAGAGGTCGGAACAATAAAGGAACAATATATTTGTCGGGAAGATATACTACTGCCATGAAGAAAACTGATTTCGTTTCCTTATGTCAACGTGCGCTAGCTCCTTAGCCCCTTATCTTTCTCATACCGACTTCCTTCATTGAAGAGTTGGTAAACCTAAATGGATTTGGATTTCGCCCGGCTTTCGCCCTGGGTGTGTGTGCAGAGGAGTGCAGCTCGCGCCTATCAGTACCCTTCTGTCAGCCGCACTCCATTCAAGCGAACTCCGAAGTAAATAGAACTCGTCACCGCAAGCTCGCCCCAACGTTTCAGCATTCCGTTCGAGGATCGTCATCTCCAGGGCGCAGCATGACGCCAGCCACGAGTGTTCGAGGCGTGTTGTCTGTGACGGAGCCAACCACAGTGGGACTAGTCTTCTCTACTCTTTTCTAACCTTTCTAATCTTTACTGTTCTCTATTCTATCGTAGCATTACTTCAAAATGTCGCTGCTGTTATTCACATCTGTTCATGCAACGACCAGGACGATGGTAGCGAAGTTCTCGAGTTTAAGTAGATCACCTCGCTATTCTCTGAGTGCAATTATTATTAAAATATCTGTTGACGCCAGCCCCAAGAATCGGGTTGAAACGCGCTGTCGCGATGCATGCTAGCGTTTTCTATTCTTTCTTTCGGCGATATGAGGGGGGGGGGTAATAAATGAGTTAAAAAACCATACCCAGCGTTCAAACCCGCGAAACCGCTCCCGACACCTGTTCTATAGCACCCAATGTTTTCTATCGCGGGACGTTCTATACCACGACTCTAAGTTTGGCAGTAGCAAAAGCTGGGAATTACGTCAACATCCCACCGATTGAGACAGGAGAACAAAGTATTGAAATGAGCCAAGAAACACTCATAGAAGTTATTGTCGTCAATATTTCATTTGCACCGGCGCTAGGAAGCAGCAGCACCACAGTTCATAGAAGACACGTAAAGACATTAAAAACAAAATTACGCCCACCTCCCCTCGCGGGAACCCTGGTGTATTGCGATGCTGAGGGGGGTTCAAGCGCAAGCGGAGAGCAACCGTCGACCGAAAGGCCGCCGGAGAGCGGCACACCGGTTATATGCGCAGCGCGCCCGAAGGACAGGAGACCGCAGAGAGATAGAGTACTGCACATGCGCTGCAACGCACGCAGCGCCCCCCACCGGCAGAGTGAGAGAGCGCTGGGCCACACACGCTCTCACCTGGGCACGCTCCGGCGTCAGTGCGTCTGTCGCGGCTATGACGCAACACATCCCAACACAATCCACTTTACTTCTATCCAATCCAAATCCAATCCAAGCCAAGCCAAGCCAAGCCAAGCCAATCCAATCAAATCCAATCTAATGCCCCTCGCAAGAGAGTGTTCGCTATCGGAGAGGAGAGAGGGAGAGTGGCTGCGGACAACAACGGACGCACGCAGGAAGGACAGGGCGTCCGACAAGAGATGATCTGAGCGTCGCATCTAAAAGGCCGATTCACCCCCCACCCCCCGAGTCGGGTGATCAGGGGGCGAATAAAGTCGTTTTCACTTAGAAATTAGCATTAACAGAACTGCGTTTCCGTGATGATTAAAACCGGTCAGCATACGGGCACCCTCAGGCATATTTTGGCGCATTGGGACAATAGTGAAGGTACGCTTGTTAAGTATCGCAAGTTGAATTACACTTCGGTCTTCTTTTCGTCCTCAAACACCCACATTAAAATTGCCCATTACGACAACATAGGGGTTTCCCTCTCCCCTAACTCTTGCTTTAATGAAAATTCGAGAACTAAGCATATTAGTTATCTGAATAAGAAATCACTATGTCCATTTGAACAGCTTAGACGCTTTACGACCGCTCGCCATTGTACTAGGGCGTGCCGTTATAGACGATTTGCTTTGCGGCCTGCTTTCGCCTTACGCTCTGAACAGTTATGATCACTCTCCCGAGTTCCGCCATAGCTCCTCTCTGCCGTAAAGTATTGATGGAATTTTCAACGATGGTTGATTTCTACAGCTGGCTGTCCATTCGCTCGCTTGGCTGCGTTCATATGTTTTATTACCACTTTTGGCATGTCAGGAATGTCCCGCGGTGGGAAACACTTCAAACAAGGTCCATGTGGCGTTTAACTGTGGCAGAGGCCGACGCCAATTCCGGAAAACTCTCTAGATTAAGCGTTTCAAATTTCGCAATAGGATTACGAGGACCCCTCAGCCTCACGTATAACTAATCGCGCTCTTGGTTGCAAATTTTAAGCGACGGGGTTATGGGAGCAAGCAGGTACTGGTTTTCTGAATTAGTTGCACCAGTTTTGAAGGACACGCCGCACCACCCTACCGAAAGAGTTCACGAAAATGCTTAGTAAATGATTGGTTTCTTCCTGGTGTATCGACGCTGATGCTGACTGTTTCTCTCCTCCAGACCTGCGTATCCCTATTTTGTGCAACGCCTTCTTTCGCTTTCACCGTTCTTCAGATTATTACGTTCCGGTGGGTTAGTGCATTTTACAATGGCCATTGTAAGTTCTTCGCAGTTTGTGACTTAGCCATCTCCCTGTTTCTGTAATTTTGTTTCGGTTTGAGCTCATTTTTTGCATCTATTTCATCTGGTAGCTTTAGGGCTGGGAATGGCATCGGTTGAGCGCTTATTGCACCTTTTCATTTCATGACCGACGAGGCTTAGAATGAGATACTCTGAATTCTTTGCTACGCGTACCTTTCAGTCACGCTTACCACATAATTGCTTCCTTTCTTTGATATTCTGCTGTTATGAAGTCTGACTCAGTTGCATGATTGCGCATCTTTTGTTTCTATTTTATACCCAAAATACCTATTGTGGAGCCATGAGGGGAGCGCGATTTGTGAAGTTTTATTTCTCAGCCGCGCGATGCAGGAGATGGGGATGAGGGGAGCGCGATTTCTAAAGTTTTATTTCTCAGCCACGCGCTGCGAAACGCTCCTCAGGAGATGGGGTTTCTTTACTTTGTTTCTGTCAAAGCGGGTTCTATGCTCAGAGTGACATTTATTGCATTGTCATTATAACCGTGAAAACGAGGTAAGTCTTTCACCGCAATGTTAGTATCCTAACAGGAAGACTAAGGAGACATTGGACAAAAAGTCCAAACTGTGCACCTGAAATCTTCTGACTGAAAAATAAAAAACCCGAACAAAAGAACAAGATGTACGCACATCCCGAAATTTCGTGCGTTCTCCTTAAATAACCTATGACAACTGAGTGCCTGTAGGCAACCAAACTGATGGTTCAAGTGACAAACTTTGCTTTGAATCTTCTTGTGACGGTTTAGAGCAGGTAGAGCAGGTAGATTGCGACCATATTACGACCAAGTTTGCGACAATATTACGACCTAAAATATGCTTCGAGTGAAAGTAAAACCAGCTGTGGGGAGGCGCTGCTCACCGGACAGGGGTCGGCCGATAGACTTGACGAGGAAGAGGTGGGCGTGCGATGGCGAAAAAAGATTACTCTATGAAAGAAAGCGAGGAAGACGAGGAAAGCCGGACGGTCGTGGCACGAGAGTGGAAAGAACGAGGTTCGAGGAGCGACCTGCCGGACGTGAACGTTCGGTGAACATCCGTTACGAGCCCGAGAACTTTCGGTTAACCTGCGTTACGAGCAGAATCTTCCCCGTTGACATCGAGGCAGCTCAGCTGAGGCAGGCAACGGAGCACCCTGGCCGAATTGCTCATCAGTCGCCGCACCGGCATCGACAAGGGCACCGCGGCAGCGCCCCGAGCCTATCGCACGGGACCCAACTTTGCGGCGGTCAGCGCCAGCGCCTGCAGCCATCACACCGACCAAGTGTACCGCCGCAGCTTTCTGCCACCGAGTACTGCCAGATGTAAGCGGGAACTCTTTTGTGTTTAGAGCATTGTCTTGTCGGACAGATATCTAGTCGTTTGATTAGATTAGCTCATAGTTGATTTGTGTATCTTTCTAATTTTTTCAAGTGAATAGAGTCTGTCCTTGTCTGACGTCACGTTCCTCGCTTCTTCTTCGCCAGTAAACTTGACCTCCTCATCCAAAAATTAAACCGCATCACAGCAGCTTTAAGTGCGTGCGTGGGGATAAAAACAGGCATCGTTGAATTACTCCCTTATGAATTACTCACTTACGCGTTAAGGCTGCATTCTTCCTTTGTGGCATTGCGTAAGACGAAATGTGTCTATGCAGAGTATATTTTTTCTTTGCCACAATTGCTTAAGTGTGTTACGAAAGTGGCAAACATTACGAAAGCAGGAAGCACTTTGTGCTCTCACCTATTAAGAAGCACTCTTGTTTTTGTTTATGATAATGATGACATGGCTTAGTTGAATATAAACGAGGTGTTGGGTCCCCGTTGTTTATAATTATTTATATCTCACTGCTGTTCTTGCCCCTCCGTTTTATTCTTGTTTCTTGTTTACTTATTTACTAGTCGCATTATTTTTGCTGGCGCTGTGCTGCTGCAAAAGTTCTTACGAAATGATGGGCGTGCTCAAGTAGATGTGTTTTTCCGGGTGTTGCGGTGATCGAGGAAGGAGTTCTCGGTTGAAGAATAAATGGATTCATTCCTGATGCGCTCGTTTCCCTGACTGTATGGTTTGTTTTGGTGTCCTTATTGCCATTCAGAACCCTGGCGGCGGCCGACCCTATGCTACCGTTGTTGTCTTTCGTGCATGCTTCTTGTGAGCCACTTATTATTATTCAGTGCGCTTCTTGTACTGGAATTTCTTCGAAGCAAAGTCATTAGTGCAGCCCCGCACATGAACTGTACAGTTCGTTATAAGCCACATTCAGTCGCGCACGTTCCACATGCTAATGAGGAGACTATAGAATATTGCCTTCATAAACTGTTGCATTTGCGCTTGATGCGCTAACGCGCATGCCTCATGTCGCTGTCGACGGAGTTCCACTCCTCCTCTTACCTCCAACGTCTCGTTCAGTGTGCAGCTGCTGGTCTTCCTCGTGCTTGATGCGTTTCGCTATTGCCCCTTCTAATTTGTCAGCCTTTTGCCATGCGAAGACAGTTTTATTAGTTTCCGGAACTTTCTTGGACCCCTTCGCGGTGCTCATTATTAGCCCAACTTCCACGCCAGAAATTTGTATGGCCGGTAGCGTTTCCATCTTGTTAATGTCGAAGCTAACGAGCTTGAGTACGCGGAAGCTCCAGAAAGTATCGCGACGTGCCTGTATTGGCGATGCTTTTGGGGCATTTCCCTTTGCTGCGTCTTTGCGCGTCTTCTTGTGGATTTTATTTCAGGCGGACGGGCTGAACATGCATGGCCAGCGTGCTCCGTGAAGTTGTGAACATTGCTGAATGCATGCTACAGAACACGTCAACAACCGAAGAATTTGTTGCCGATTTTTGACCACGTATGGCTTTTCTGGTCTTTACATTAGGCATTTTACAGTTATATGAAGTTTGTTTTGAGGGATATTTATGGCCAACGCTTTAGCTTTTTTAAGGCGGAGGACGTAACTGCCCCATTCTGATAAAAAGCACCGTTGTTCTTCGGTGAAAAAAGTGCCGCGCAGTAACAAAACTGACAAAAGCTACGATTCTGATTCGTTGAGATTTCAAACTAGTTTGCACAGTAGCAGCCACGTGCTGTAAACATTCTCCTATCACTTCTAGTTGAACTAAAAATATTATTTAGTCACACTCACAATCACACAAAACGACTAAGCGACACAACAAATGCTAACAGTCATCGGTGTAAAGGCAGACAATACCAACCACAGTTGGTCGCTCTTCAAAACACGGGCGAGCCAACACACAGGTCCAAATTATACAACCACGGTGGTGGATCTTTCTGCGCCTCATAAACACTCTTCACAAATGTAGTCAATTAACGAAAATTGGGCTTTGTTGTATGGGGAGGTTCCACATGCCGGTCAGGTCATGCGGGCCGGCCGCAAGCTCTCAAGCGTAGCGTTACACGTCATAAGTAATTATACAGACATCCAGAGAAAACAGGATCCTAATTGTGGACTGAATATTTTAACTTTAATTTTTAAAAGTCCCATGGAAAATGTTGCAGACGAACATTTGCCACGCTGAATACAAAACAATTATCAGTTGTCTCAGGTTGATTGCGAATCTGACAATTGTACGATGGCACAGGCATTCTCTTTTCCCGGAGTCATGTTTTAAACGTAGCGTGGGAATGAATGTAGCTTGGCTAAAAACGCTGTTGCAATTGTGAGAACCCACTAGCTTGTTGCACGTTTTGAAATACTTTTTATGGTGAACTTCAACAGGCAGGCGATAAATAGGCAATACGATTGCACTTTCAATTAGAGAGCTCGTTAGAGTTTTCTTTGACATACGGAACAGATATTCTAAGAAATACCACTGCCGTAAGAGATTTAAATGTCTCACAAACTCCTTGAAAACTAAGGATGATGGCGTCGTAATAACTTCAAACTTTACCAGCGTAGAAACCCAGTCATCATTGTTCGGTCATTTGTGCTACATGTGAACTGAAAAGATTGTCGAGGAGTGTGGAATTGTATGAGGAAAAGCGTCTGCTTCGAACACAAAGTTCACAAATTATGAAGGTCGAACTTCAACTTCTGCAATAATGAGTGCGGCGTGACAGTGAATTTAATGGCACGTGAGCAGATCCTATATGCACCAGCTGCACAGAGCCCTGGTTCTGGGAAAGCTTTGGCGTGTAGCAGACTGCTTTCTGACGATTCGCGTGCTAAGATGCCGCTGATCAAAAGAGTATCGTACTACGATACCGTGCATACTCTTTGATACTGTTCAATTCTTACCGCGGTACTCTTTACCGACAGTTGATACTGTTTACCAAATCTTTCGCGAAAGGGTTGCTTCCACGTTTGAGGCGGTGCGCATTGTCACCGCATATATACTGCTTTTACGGTTGTATACAGCGAGCCCACCAAAGAGTTACGAGCCTAGGCGCTATTGCCTTAATTTGCTCTGTTCTCGCACGCGTTTACACAGGCATCCCCGCTCTATTTAAATATATACAAAAAATTCTTTTTTGGTATTCTGTGCAAGCATTATAACAGCGGAGTTCTTTAAGTATTTATTTTGCGTCATCTAACGTTACCAGAAAACTATTACCATCGCCTGAGTGGTAAGTGTGAATATACTGGGCCAAGAGGGATGAGGCGAAGTGGCGAGGCGGCAAACAGCTCACAAGCGGGACTTGGGAGTTCCCGCCTAAAAAAATGTAGTTATGAAGGTCCCGCAACTCGGACCAGGACCATTACGCGTGAAACGACAACCCAACCATCGGGACACGCCAAAAGCCATAGAGGTACGGGGTTAGCAGCGGTGGGAAACATCTTCAGAAAATTGGAAAGAAAAAAAAAGGTGGTATTGGCTTACAGTCGGCAATAAATACTAGGAAGAAAGGACAGGCAGGCACTTTTATAGGTATAAGAGCCAGATGGGTTAATCTTACAGCGGAAAAATATAAATATACATTACAACAAATTTGGGCAACCATAGCAAGCAGAAACAATTCACCTCGCCTCTCAAGACGCCTCCTTACGACGGGAAGGTATATCTGCAGAAATAAATACTAAAAGAACAAAAAAGCGGGAACTTCACCGCCCTTCCCCCCAATTTAGTACAATAGAAAACAATTACCATACCACCGCGAGATGGAACAAACAGAGACGAACCACAGGAAAAACGCTTCCCGGTGTCCGTACATGAGATAAGTCCATTATATGATGAAAACGGGTTCTATGCGATAGCACTCGTGACCTGATCTTTCGTGTGCTGCTATTCCAGCCAGTCCACGTGCCTTCACCCCTGAAGCGGGGGGAGCAGGAGGTGGGCTGGCAGGGGCACCGAGTAACCGCTACAGACGCCGAATTTGCAAAACCGGTAACAGCGGGTTGTAGTGCTTTCTAACGCGGTTCACTTTGGGAGAGATGTGAAAGACTGGGGACAAAGCTTTACGGGCCTCTCCGTCACAAAGAACTTTCATGGGCAAGTTGTGGAATCCTTCAGCGGAAACTTCAGAAATCAGAAATCGTTGTGGCGGGAACAGAACCAGCTAGTCCTGCAATTAGGCTGCTTACTAACAAAGCTCCACACATATAAGCAGATTCATCGCTGCGCCCACCACTGCATTGCGCATTGGATTTCAATGCCTTCGCATTACACTTTAAGTGCTGCTTAGTTGCTCTGTCATTTTGCTGTCCTTTGACAGATACATCATATTTCAGCCGCCATTAGAAGAGAGAAATTGAGTTCTCCGAGCGCAACATTTTTCAATAACAAACGGCCCAATCTTTACACCCCATATTTCTTAGCCGGAATACATCGGTTCAAGACTTTTTATGAAACAATTTCTTTATCTCTGCAGAACTGCGTGTACTGTAGTTACTGGGTAATGTAAAAAACATTTTATTTGTGGTCACATTTGTGATATCCGTCATGCGAGTGGTGTATGCTGAGAACAGCTGCTTTAATTGAAGAACATAGGAGGAAACCACACTCTATTAAAGAAAAACCATAAATGGCGCCCCCGAGCGACATACTGGCTTCTGGTGTCGGCTTTCATAACAAAACAATCACTCTTTCGGGGCCGTTTCGTATTACCCAGCATGCTATAGCATGAGTCGTAACATGACAGTACCCGCCGCGGTGGCTCAGTGGCTAAGGCGTTGCGCTGCTGAGCACGAGGTCGCGGGTTCGATTCCCGGCCGCGGCGGCCGCTTTTCTGATGGAGGCGAAAGCAAAAACGCCCGTGTGTACGAGATTTCGGCGCACGATAAAGATCCCCAGGTGGTCAAAATTAATCCGGGGCCCTCCACTACGGCGCGCCTCATCGCCTGCGTTGCGTCGGCGCGTTAAACCTTACAATCAATCAATCAACATGACAGTATGTAAAACTTGCTCCTTTTTACCCGTTTTATGGCATGAGCCACGTCCCACTAGGAGCACAGAACCGGAAATACCCAAAAGTGCTTCTACACGACAGCACACTGCAGAGGTACGCTGCAGAGGTAAGAGACAGGGAGAAAAATTTGGGAAGGTAACCTCTTCTATCCCACGGCTCTAAGAACGTTCCCCGGGGCAACGGGTAGAACACCTATAGAAGTCATTAAAAGGCATTAGGCGGATTGTAAAACAAAGTTCCCGTAGGCGGAACACTTCAAACACCTTCGACAACGCACAAAAAAAGGGGTTGCAGGCATTGCAGTTAAGTTTCCCTCTTGAGCACACATAACCCAAAGGAAGCGCCAAAGGTACTAAATATTTTAAGAACATGTCTTCTGTGTCCCAATTAAATGAACAGAAAGTACTGCCTTGCCATATTTAGTGCCGTGATTGTTCTGAAGACTACAAGGAATTCGTCTCCTGTGCATGACAAAGACAAAATAGGTATTAGAAGTTAAGTTGACAGCATACGTTTTCTCAACAAGCAAGGGCACGTTGCGTGTGTAGAACACTTTGCTGCAGCGAATGATATTTTGTTTCTGCGACATCAAGAATTCTTTTTTCTAAAGTCTGCAGATACACCTCAAAATTTAGGTTGTGTACTGTGTGTTTTCCGGTCGTAAATGAAGCCAGCAGATTTATTTTTTCCGTTAAATACAATGCACTGCTACGGAACTAGTAATGTAAGGCTGGGAAAACACGAGTCAGATTTCAAAGTTATCTATGGTACTTCATAAAAACCGAGCGGAAGCAAAACAAAGTCCACGAACAAGCGAAAAATAGCGACGAATTTGATTTAGGGAACCGCTCTATTCGTCTTAAACAAGGTGTTCTACAGAAAGGTTCAGAGCGGTACGGGAAAGGCTATTGAGGTAACTTTTTAGGAATAGTTCCGACGTGGTGAATTTGGCCAAAAATTTCGTTAAAGTGATCTCCGTGTTTTTATATTTGTGTTCAACTAAAAATGCCATATTCTACGCCAAAAAGCCAATAATTCTAGAGCTGGTGTTCGTATTTGTAGAGTTTTCTGTCTTTGATGCATATGTCATTCTATGGTTGAGAAAGTTCTGGAAAGCCTAAATTTCTACACTCGACGGATGTTTTCTGACTACCTTTACTTATTTATTAAAGCGACTTACATGGGCGTGGGACCTGTTCCACGTACGTGCTATGCTTGAGACAGTGGCTTTCCAGTGATGCCGCAGGCTGATAAATACAAGCAATCTTTAAACACGAATTGCCGCAGATACCCGCACAAATACAGCTGAGGATGTCGGCATGGAAGCGATACTCCGAGTAAGGAGGTCTGACTTAAACCGACAACAGCCCCCTTTTAGTCCCTTATAGAGTTCATTACATACAGTTGCCTCTCATTATCGTGAACTGGGAGCGCACGAGTTCACGACGTGTCCTTGAAGCTTGGAGCTGTGGTTTTTTTGCTTATTTTCGTCTTCTTTGGAATTAAGGCCCTTTTTTTCTCTCCCTGTTGGTGGGGCTACTGAAGTTTCTACTGGGCAACCTATTCCCAAGCTTTATCTCTTACCTTGTAATGTTGGAATTTTATTACCTCTGCGGTTTCACCTCGGCCATTACACGCCACGAATCCGCATCGCATACATTCACTTCTTGGCTTGTTATTATTTCCGCTTTAGTTTGCGTCATTTCCAAGCAGATCGGACAGGAACCCAAGAGCGAAGAAGTTATGGAAAGACGACGAGGTGTTCAGAGGCGGGGAACGCTACAGTTGGGCAGCCGATGGTGATGCACGGTTAGATGCAACGGAAAAGAGCGTGGGGGAAAACACTTTTTCCGAAAATTTATGCAGCACTTACCGGACGTTTGATGTATGCAGATGATAGGTGCAAGTGGACGATTTGCGGAAATGTTCACGGAAATAAACTTCCGTGCACGCGTCCACTTGCGAATGCATGCATGTAAGTTTTTTCTGAACCAACGGCTGTAAGTCGAGAATGGCTGTTAAGTCGTAAGACAGGTAGGTCTCACCGGTACGTCTGGCGAGGAATGTCACTAATAAGTCGAGAGTCGCGTGTACGTTTCCCCAACTTAACTGCAGGAGCCTGAATGTCGAGTGAACAAACTCAACAGCCATCAGGAAGCCGCGTTTAACAAGCACATTGTCCAGTCGGTGGCATTTTTCGACTTGAAGGGAGATTTGTTCGACCATTTCTTCCGGTTTACCTTCTCAACAGGAAACCATCAAGAGTAGCCAAACTGCAGTTTTATCCCTCCTTCATTGACCTGAAGAATTCCAACTGAATTTCACCTGAAGAAAGTTGACTTCAGCTCAGATGTACGCACAAACAAGAAAATACCCGATAAATATAATGGAGACGTAGTGGTGCACACATACCCTCCCATAATAAAGAGCAACTATTTATTATTGCTTTATTGAGGCACCATTTTACTTCCTATAATTTGCGATGTTTTAGAAAACAGCTTAGGTATATTTTACACAACAATCTGCCAAAAGTTTCAAAACCGACTTCAAAACTGCCTGCTGAGAAAAAAAGATCTGATAATAAAACTGATGCTGACCACTGCTTCCGATTTCTCGAAAATATCACAGCCACTTAGCTACCACAAAATAATTTGTGTTTTTATCCAATACTCTGAATCATATAAATTCGCGCACATAAGTTGTAATTCAAGTTTTACTAGGTATTCCTACAAAAATGCGCAAGAAAGTTCAGGTTCATGCAACTTCGACTTTTAAAAAAAGTAGCGTACTTTGGTTTAGGCTGAGATAAATTGTCTTAACTCTCGCTTCTCTAAAAACAAATTTTTACTATGTAATAAAATACATGTAAAAGGAAGCCCGAAAAAACGACGGTTATTGCCTAAAAAACATTGGCCCAAATGAACACAGACTGAACCTGAGCCGATATAAGAAATAACCATCTTGTACAAGCCACAAACATCACTTTTCGACCGAAGGTAAGTTTTTGTTTTGAATATCTAACGGCACAGACCTTCTTTTTTGTAATTTTCTCAAGAAGAGGATCCCTAAACTGTTTATTGTGCAAAAAAGCATATTAAAAAGAGCCTTTCATGTGCTTCCCAATGAGTGCGAAGTTAAGACTGATGTTCTTGCCTAGGCCACCTTTTTTCAGGAGATTTTTTATAATAAAAAAAGCTTGAAAACGCGGATTTTTATTTACGGAAACAACGCACTTGGGCGTCTCACTCTAAAGCCAGTGAATGTTTATGCATTGCCTATTTTTAAAAGTTCGGCGATGTGTACAGGTTCAGGTCGGATGAAACACCAATGTTTTGACGGTTACCTAGCAAAGATCACCCTCAACCGTGGTTGAGTGAGGGCAAAATTTTTACTTTTATTTTATGTTAGGGTTAATAACGCAACATTGCCCAGTAACGCTGATTTAGTTTAGAGTCACAGAAATGCATAAAACGTAACAGCCGAAGAAAATAGTTTTATTGCCACCATAATCTTGTTTGGGTGTATACAATAAAAAGATTTCGAAGGTAAAAACTAAAAGCCTTCGCGAAGACAAATGGTGTCGTCTTTGTAAAGTTGTATTCCGAACCAGGAGAGACCGAGAGCCGTGGCGCATAGTCCGCGGGGCGTGAGGAGGAGAAATGGTAAACTAAGCTTTGAGTAGGCTGCCAGACAGTTTTAATTAGTGTGAGCAAAGGTCGCCTTCAACTCTTCAACTATTCCAGGGTGTACTCGTCCTCCGAAGACGGTCTTTGAAATTTCCTCCACGAAGGTAAGTAGAGCTCATTAAAAATAGTAGAGTCGAGGCGGTGTGCTTTCCACTAGAAATGAATCCTCGAATTGAGTCATCCAAGACGCCCAGCTTATATTTGCTATGGAATTCGTCATACTTTGTATGGGTTCGTGCTCAAGAAGGAGCCATGGCGTAATGCACTGAAATCAGTGCCAGGCACTTGATCTCGCTACGTCAACAAGGTAATTACAAACAAATTGTCGATCCTGAATCTGTTTTTTATACATTTTCCCGTTGTCGACGGACTGAAACTCGGCCTTCATCACGAAAAAAGCAATAGTAATCAATAGCAAGGGGGTTGTAACCTCGGCATCTTGTAGTATTCTATGATGCCTAGCAGCGTAAATAATTGGACGAAAATACGAAAAGGGGACATAAACATGCTGTTTTAAGGCTTAGCCTTCGGTTCATGAAATACAAAAAATATTACCGAACCCAAAAGACCTAAACGCAAGAAGAGTAGGAGCGTTGATAATAACCTTACAACAGTTGTTCGTTCATAATCTCCTCATCTATGCTGCTCCGTAGACCCCGTTTATTTTCTATCTTTATTTCCTTAGAACACGCTTCTGAATACGAAGGACGTCAATTAGGAACTACGCGTAGGTTTGGAAACCCGTTCAGCTGGTGATAAACCATCCACTTTTTGTGTACTTTCGACTATCTGTGCAGACTAATATTCTTCTCATGTTTACCTAAACATCGTTTTCCTAAACTCTAACCGTTATCGTGGGCTCTTTTTGCACCACAATTGCACCGTAAGGTTAGTGCCTGCCTTATTAACCAGCTTTCGTACACATTATTATTAAAAAGGTCATTTTGCCCATTTGAGTTGGCTTCTGTTCTTTAAGTTGTGCGGAATGATGTACGCGACGTCGTTGTGCTGCAAAGAACAAACACTATTTGAATTAGAGTTGAGATCTCAGCGGGTCAAATTATGCTTATTTTGCCCAGTGCAAGAGGTCAATGACAAAGAGAATAACAAATAGCCTAATATGCCCTTCCTGCCGAATATTGGTCGTGCTAAAACGAGTAATTTGTTTTGTCCCATCTCTCTTGCACACTAGCCTGGTGGTATATTCACTATGTCTAAGAAACATCAAAATATCTATACAAAGTCCTAAATTGTATAATGAACCGGGTACACGCAGTGCCTTTGGTAAATATGACTATGGTTTTAAAAGTTACTTTCTACTTTGATCTGCTTCTATCACAAGAAATTGGAAGGATATGTAATAAGATTCTTATTCTGTTTTATTGCGAAAACAATGTGCTTTGTTTTAGTCAATGTAATGTTGAAAGTCTCCATTTCCTAGATCACGACATAGCTCGAGAGTGCAACTCACTGGTATTCCACATAATACATCAGCAGTAGTACGAAGAAGATCTGCAGCGGTACAACACGGTAAAGCAAACATACTATCGCGCTCCATATAATCATGATGGCGCCTTGAGACTACCCTCCCATGGGAGGCAAGGCTGTTTCTTTCTCGTTATCTTCGTCATGGTTCCTCTTGCTTTGCATCGTTGCCTTGATCTCTGTGGTGAATAGCTACAAGTATTTGCAATCTTTATGGCTCAACTCATACATACAAAATTACGTAAATGCGCTCGTCCTGCTTTTGTTGGCCAAAACGTGCTGTCTTAGAAGAGTAATCAGCATGCACATATTGTTCATGTGCTCCTCGTGACAAGTCTGAAGGAGCATAGGCGCCTAGCGGTACCGCCTGAGTACTCCTGATTGACAATTAGCAAGAAGAGAAGGGAGTGATAAGATAAAAAGAGGACAGTGAGAAAGGGGCATGAAGGAGTGTATGAAACGAAAATGTAAACACGGATAAAACGATGATTGGGGAGGGTCTCGTACGGGAGAAGGAACACAAAAAAAGGAATACCCTATGACCACGAAAACGCCAGGCCAAAAGAAGGAAAAGACAAAATGCAGCAATTATTCTTATCACTAATCAAAATCGGGTATCTTGAACACCAAATAAGTGGATTAAAATTATATGTAATGCACTTTTAATGTATTAGGCGGGACACTAGTCTACTCGTGAGAATTACCCGCCGCGGTGGCTCTGTGGCTAAGGCGTTGCGCTGCTGAGCACGAGGTAGTGGGTTCGATTCCCGGCCGCGGCAGCCGCTTTTCTGATGGAGGCGAAAAGCAAAAAAAAAACGCCCGTGTGTACGAGATTTCGGCGCACGATAAAGATGCCCATGTGGTCAAAAAATTAATCCGGAGCCCTCCACTACGGCGCGCCTCATCGCCTGCGTTGCGTCGGCGCGTTAAACTCCACAATCAATACTCGTGAGAATTGTGGTTATAGGCGTCTTTCTTTTGTGGTTATAGGCGTCAAGGAGTCTGGTGTCGTTCTTTCGGTGGTTTGGATGTTTGTCAAGGGTAAGGAATAACGAAGGAGGAACTCTGTGTGTCGTTTCTGCATTTCCACTGTTTGGTGTTCAAAGAGAGCTTTACTAAAGGCACCTGCCCGCTTTTTCAGCCCGTTTGTTACCCGTGCAATGTCGGCAATGTACGTCTTTTATTAAGGCACCTTCCAAAAAAAAAAGAAGAGAGTAAAAAATGGAGAAAAAAGAAAAATTCAGACTATGCAATAGTTTAACAGCCACACAGAAAACATTGTTGTGAAAAAATTCAAATATCGTGATTATGCCACCATTTGCCTTTGATTGAACGTGCATTTTATGATGCGATGACACGAAGTTCAATTCCCATTACGGCAAGCCGTTGTTTATCTCTTCACTCCCAATCATCACCGCGGCCTTCTACATTGCCTACGAAACGTGTAGCAGACAGTGGAACCGCAGCGTGAACGACGACAGGAGCGCTCTTTTGATTTGCATTCTCATTAGGGATAGTTGAGTTACAGTCGATTCGATGTGCTTGAAATAACAGTGTGGCTCCAACTATTGGTTTAGCTTGTAAACCGCCTGCGAAGCTAGTTTTAACGACGCCGTTATGTTTAGTAGAAAGTTTTGTCAGTTTTACGTCGCCATATAGCAACTTTTTTTGTGGCATTTGTTAAATTTTTTACGACGCGAATTGCTCATTGTCCAATGTCCAAGACGTTAGCCTAGAAATTTTACGAGCCCCCGCACGGGGCACCTTGAGTAATCTTGGTGACGGTATTGGCGACACCGCGAACCCTGTGCCCCCAAACATAAGCTGGATCGGAAGCCTGTGGTGATGTGTTGTATGGTGAAGGGTAGAAAACCACAAACGGTACAAACCACAAAGGGTAGAAACCACACGGAGATGAAGACGGAGGAACCAACGGTTACTCCCACCCCTACAGAACCGCCTGCACCATCCAGGCGTTCCTGAAACCCTCGGCGGTTGCGGGCAAGGAAACGTGCGCTCAAAAGGGGGCGCGGTCCAAGGAGACTGATTACAGATGCACTCCGAGGACATTGGAGGAGGAAATGGACGTCGGACCATTTTTGTCTGCTGTGCACCGCAAGGAACGCGTCCTGACGCCAAACCCTCCCGACAAGCCAAAAAAGACGAGTGGCACAGCCCCGAAAGACGACACATAAGCATACACACTCCAGTAGCTCTCACACTGAATTATGGGAAGAGAAAATATTGTTCAATGGAACTGCACATGCCTTCTGAATAATCTTGACGACGTGTACGAGATCCGGCGTGCTAATCAGCCAAGTTTAATGTGTGCTCAGGAAACACATCTGATTTAATCCAGTGAATTGTACTTGTGTTTTGTTTTCGAAAAGGCGTGGCATTTGGCTGGATCCAGACATCATACGCAATGATGTCTCAATCGAGTCAGAAATGAACGCAAGTTTTTATGCGTAGTCCTTGACGAAAAGCTCACATTCATTCAACATATAAAACAACTTAAACATATATGCTTGAAGGCAATGAATATACTCAAGGGTTTCTCCCACTCTTGATATGGTGCTGACGAAGATCTTCTTTACGTGTTTTTACTAGCCTGACAGGTATATGATTCGACTATGGAAGTGTTGTTTATGGGTCAGCAAGTAAAACATCCTTCAAAATGCTGGACCCAGTGCTTCATCTGGGGCTCCGCCTGGCATGTGGCGCCTACCACACAAGCCCAGCCGAAAGCCACTATGGGGAGCGTAATAAGTGGAATCTACAACGTCAGCGAGCATACACAGGTCTTTTTTAGGCGTTTTAAAAATTTACCCATGCCTCACCATCCTTTTAAATCCGTTTTTTAGGATACATACATGACTGAACTGCTCCTAAATCGACCATCGTTCTCTGCGCCCTTCTCTTACAGAGTTAAAGTGGAAGCGTCAGAGCTTGCTGTCTCCTTTTTAGACACCATCAAAACTTTGGTAAGAGATTTTATAGCAGCGTGGCATCTCCGCCCTGTAACATGCGACACATCTTTCACACATGTAGATAAAAACTGAGGTCCAAGATGTGCAATTCTGCAGCCATTCTTGTATTTGCAGCAGAAGTATCAGTGTTCGGAATTTTATACGGACGCCTCTAGAACTGTCACCTTTGTGTCCTGCGTGGCACATGGGCCCGCCCTAATGTCACTAGAACTCTGAATAGTAATACTAGTATCTTTACAGCAGAGGCTTACGGTGTACTTCTTGTTGTTAATCATACACTTCAAAGCCACTTCCCACAGTCGATTATCTATACAGATTTTCTCAGTGTTGTGCGGGCATTGTCATCTACAATGTCTTCGAAAAATCACGTTGTAAATCTGATCGTCAAGGGTATAATGTCTGTGTATGTCCGTAAATTTTAACCGGCCCTTTGCCGGGTCCCTAGCCACTGTGGTATAGCCGCGAACGAAGCCGCGGATCGAATGGCGGCTGCTGCTACACTCTTGAATACAGTAGACATAACCAAATTACCCTACGCCGACGTGAAGCCACACATCAGACAACTTCGCAAAACATGCAGACACACTGGAGTGAACAAACAGACAACAAGTTACACGTAATAAAACCACACTTGGGACCATACAGCACAGAAACACGCAACAAATACACAAAAGTCGCCTTGGCTAGATTACGGATAGGGCACACGCACGCAACGCACTCGCACCTTCTCACTGCATCTCCAAGACCTCTGAGCAGCACATGTGGAGAGGCCCTGTCCGTGATCCACATCTTCATACATTGCAAGAGACTAGAAACAACACGACGCTCACCTTTCGCACAACTGTACAGACAACAGATTCGGCTGCACCCATCGTAGTTTTTAGGGGACGACCCCGTGATTACTCACAAGCATTTTTTAGTTTCTTAGCAATGCCAGTTTTTACACCACATCACTTACCATGCATGCTGACAGCCTGACCCTTTACACAAATCATCTACATTGTCTTTTATGTCATTTCACTTATAGTTTTAGCCTAATGTTTTGCGTTACCTATCACTTTCTTCTGGTAAAATAACTCTTAATTCGCGCTCTTTGCCCTTAGTCGGCCTTGCGCCATACAAATCCCAAACAGCTTTATCATCACAAGTTTTACGAGTGCCCAAAACATTACTAATAAATGCCTTGACGCTAGTATGTATTGAAATACGCCCATAAAATGGCACAAATATTTTAAACAAGGACTTACGGTAGAGAAATATTAGCAGCACCAAATGCCCTGAATCACAAACCCGAGTTTGACCCACTTATTCTGTTCAACTTGAGGATAATAAAGAAACCGTTCCAAACAAACGCATCGCTAGGGCAAGCGCTTTGAGGCCTAAGCGCGAAGTTAACAGCCAAGCGATTGCCTTTTGTTTGTCGTAAGTGTAGCACTAGCTTATTGCTATTTAGGGAAACGAACATGTCACTTCACTCTGGTGAGTGCCGAGAAGGTTTTTTTAGGAAATCACACACGCACTACATATTTGGTGTGGAGTTAAATAGTCGCCAGTAACAATTCCAACATAGTAAGCCGAGTCCAGTCACTGGTGCTTGCCGCAGCATTTCATTGCGAAGCGAACGCTACCACAAGGCACACACAGATTTCGCCGCTGGCCTGGGTGCAAAATTTTGATCTGGCAGACATCGCTACGTGAGGGAGCCAAATACTTGTTCTATCAGACGCCAATTACTTTCCACAAAAGAGCGGAACTATGGAAGGCCCACGTGCTACTTGTCGCCATGACTGAAACAAGGGAGGCACGCGACTACGCCGAACCTCGAATAACCATCGCAACAACCGCCACAGGCGCCACAGATTGGCAACTTGCGAATGTCGGCTTGCCTTGAATATTACTTGTACATTTATGATTGTTTACCACTCATTAGAGTTAACGTGCAAAGAAACATTTTATGTATTTTTTTTTGAGGGCTTGTAAGCGTGGTTCTCGCTCTGTTGTTCCTCACGTGACATTAGGCACAACCGCTTAACCGCTGTTCGCGTCATCTATACCGGGCTGCTGATGGCTACACGTTTTGATTATTTTGCGAATATTTTCATAGTACTACCCCAGAGACTGGTACATTCATTTTCTGGGAATACCTATCTATCTATTTATTCTAACTTCAGTTTTGACTTCAGTGTCCGTTTAAGTAATGAAACTTGAGTATTGCCTATAATATTGCGTGGTTGCATTTGCAGTATTCCCATACCATCCCCGAATAATACTTGCTACGCACTAGGTAAGAGCATAGACCCAGAAAATCGGGATAGTCGGCCGTCCGGGCAAAGGTTACATTCTAATGGTGCGCTAGCGCAGTTATAAAAGCTCCCGAAAAACAGCACACTGATCGAAATCTACGCCATATCAGTGCAACACACAGCGCCCTCACCGCGTTTGCCACTGAGGCATTGTAATAGTCAGAATGCTGTCCTTCCAAATGGTTACTGTTACATTACTTATTTGCCTATTTTTTCTTCCCTCGAATATGTTTTATAGCAAATAAATTTGAAAAACTGGTGTGGCCTGCTTACCCGCCTTAATTATCTAACCATCTAGTTATCTATATCTAATTATCTAATTATCTATATCTAATTATCTAACTACTGCAGTCGATCAAAGCCGTAAACTTCACCGTTTACAGGCTAAAATTTTCTCAATAAGTTTATACAGACGCCGAAAACGACGCAAGATATTAGTACGGCCAGAAAAAATTGCGAAAACATTAACTCCGTCTTTACAACGTTTTCCCAGTAGGGACAAGAGCCAGTGCACTTAGAGGACACTGCACCCAACCCGTCTGAAATCTCCCCCTGGATTTCATCACCAAAAAGACCTCACTGAAGGCCCAGGACTGCACACTAGTCAAAATTCCAGAGACAGACGTAAGAGCACGTAGCAGACATTTGCTATTCTGAAATGCAAAACAGGTTCCAAAAACGTCGCAGGGCACCAGCTTGTATAAAAGATGTGATTGCATGCGGCTCTTTTACAAAAATAACATTCTATGCATCGCGTTGGATGATTTTCGACTTGGCGCCGAAGCAGCGGGTCATAATTATTTGTTCTCGTCATAAGGCTACCGGAGCTCTTCGTGCGAACAGAGCTTCACTTACCGTACTTTATTTTCCTTTCTCCTTATAATACCCAATTGGCCAAGCGCTCGCAAACGGGGAGTCAGCGTATCTTTGTCTCTTTATTGTCTGTTGATTATTGCCTGAAGTTGTTTAATAAAGCTGAGTGGTTGTCGTTTTGTTGCTCGGAATATTTTATGCCATCTGTGTGCAGAAAGCACATAGAAGCACAAGGACTTCGCGGTTGAGCTGACACCAAAAAGGCAGTAAAAACAAACAGACGAACAAACACTTTCAAGGTACCTTGGGGCTGCTTGAACAATGTGTCGGCGCTTCGTCTTTCTCCCTCAAAAATCTTGGAGTTCGCCTTCAGTGCACACTTTTGCCTGGCAGCATAAATTTGCAACGCGGCATGAGTCATCCGTTCATCATGCTCACTTTTAAGTGTCCTTAGCCCCCAAATCGTCACGCTGGTCACGTTTGCTGGCTTTAGTAGAGATAGTGAGACCCCACCGCTTCTATTGTTGACCAGTAGGATCGGGCATTCGTCACCGTCATTTGTATTCCTTTCTGTCCGCTGTCAGCACGGGCTGTCGACTCCATTTCGCACACGTACAACTTGTCGTGCGGTCTGAACAACCGTCCAGGCAGTGGCACATGGCTACGTGCTTCCACCTGTCTGCTTGTGATGGTGGCCGACTTTCCGAAGACCCTAGGCCGCTATGTACGACAATTTTCATATTTCTCTCTCAGCCTGATCTACAGGACACCACGAAAATGAGCCACAAAATAAATCGCGGAAATTATGTCCATGTGCCCCAAGTATTGCGTACGCTATAAAAAAGAGAGAGGACATCTATGCCTGTGTTGTTTAGGATGTGGTCAACAGAACGCACCGCTCTACCGCGATTCTGTGCTAAGGATTCAGCAAGAGATATTTATTTTTTATTTCAAGGTGTCCCGGGGTGTCATCTATCGTTTGGCAGAGAGGAAGCTCTCTGTTTTGATAGGACCACTGTATAAGGAAACTATTTACGAAATTTATTCTTCATTGTGACATATTTCAGTTCAGTTCAGTTTGAGTTCAGTTCAGTTCATCCTGTTTGTGTTTGTAACCTAGGGTGAATTTTGCCACATGGTGTAGTTTGGTGACCAAATCTTGTGGTCAGCGTCCGTTTAGATAGGATAGCGTGTCTGGTGGGATGCCGTCAGCTGCCGGAACGGCCGGAAGCGTCAGTGTGCTAAGAAGGGTGGGGCCACGGAGATTTCAGAAAACAAACTTTATAGGGAGGGCATGGCGCTTTCACGGGTGGTGTATGGTTTCTTTTGTACACTTTTGTTATAGCGAAAACCTTTGTAGTGTGACCGACGACGTTCTATAAAAAGTTGCGCTTCCCACAAAACGGGTTGTTCATGCAACAAGCTCTGACAAGATCTCTAGATACACGGCGTGTGCATGAAACCACGCTTCTATTGGGTCAAAACAGTTACTCGAAAATTGCGAAAACGGCAACTGGTTTAGATAAGACAGTACATGCATCCTATCATGAAGAATCAGCATAGAAATATACATTTATCTCAAGAACCACGTAACGGTATACATTTATATCCTTGGTAGGTGCGTTTCCGTAATGTATCAAAAATCGATGCATTTTGTTCGTTATTAGTTTGCATGTTAGGTCATAGAAGGTTTGGCGACTGATTGCACGGACTTTCATCAAACGTTGCATGCACTTTTCGCTTTTGCGCTTGTTGGAACTTTGATTAGAAGAGAATCGTATCTTCGCTCTTTTAACAATCTTCTCGCTGTGCACAAGTTCATCCTGATGGCGAGCGGGCGTATCTTCTTGGCCCCGCCGTAGTTTATAGCTGGTGGGGATGACTTTTTTCTTGCAGATTGATGACAACGGCTCATCGTGGACGCCTAGCATCCACGAAAGAATGCAGGGAAATGCAGGTAATTTCAAACATGGGCAAGTAAGAATTAAGGTAAAGTAGCCACTGATGTAACGTGGCAGAGCGAGGAGAGGAAGATAAAAGTAAATCAGAAAAGAAATCCACACTGCTGTTTACGTTCCAGACAAGACTAACAAAGAAATCTTTTCTCCTGCAAAAAGACCACGCGCCCTTTTGAAACACGAAGCCTTCAGGACCTCCGGTCATCCAGGCTATCGGGTTAGCGCACACTATTGGGGCGGGGCCCCAGCACCTACAGTCGCCTACGGCAGCTGACGGTCAATTTCCAAGAGCGATCGAGCTGGGGCTGAGCAACCAATGATGAGGTCTGGCCACACACCACTATTATGGGGCCAGCCACGAGAGCAAAAATAAAGGGACACCGCAGTTTAGTTTCACGGGGCGAAAGCGTTCGTACGTGTTCTTCTTCATCTCTCCTTGTCTATCGCGGCAGAATGTACGAAGAAGGAGGTCATAGAAAATACAGACCATTTGCACCTGATTCCCCTCGTGGTCGACTTCTGCTGAACATGGGCGGGAGCTTTCTATGTGAAATTTAATGTTACTAAGCGTATTTGTCTTGTCTATAGAAATTTTATTTCAACCTTATGCACCCACTTGTAGGTGTTTATACCATGCCTATTCAACATATATTTCCAAAAATACCATATTACTGTCAACCAATTAGGTACTACGGAAAACGGCCAGTGAGCCCGTAGAAAATCTCTTTCCCTGGTTAAAAAGCTCTCGACAGTTTCCTCCTCAACTGTAAGAAAAATGGGAGCGAAATCTGCGAGTTTCCGCCCTCTACCGAAAGAGGTGGCTACGAGAGACAAGCTATTTTGCAGCCTTTTCTTGTATTCAAAAAACCGTGCAACAGATACATGCACTAGATTCAGGTCCATCACCAATATTTTCTAAATATATGGCGCTTTTCGCCCATCTGTCATTGATTCGTGCTTTTCGGTCACTCACAAAACCGGTGTAGCGACCCCCTGGAGACAGCTTCCATACGGGGAAACTAGTTAAGTTAGCCAAGAAATTTCTTTTCGGAACCTGCATGAATTCATGCCTTCCTGCCATGCCGAATACAAATACGGTCTTTTCAGCCTTAGTTCTGATATTTGTAGCTGTATGTCAATGCCGACTGCACAAGCGAGCTGCTTGCTTCCATCATAACTCCGTAAAAGTTTCCAATGCACTTCATACCACTCCCAAACCTCAGCATGCTCATACCTGCGGTGGTATTTCGAGGGCGTAAAAATATGGAAAAGCAACAAAGTCAGGAATTGCCTTTGATCTTTCCGTGCCCAACAGCAAGAAGCTCAACTGCACACCTTGTATTAATAATTCTGCCCGCTATTTTTGCTGCTTGCTAACCATCAACTAAAACGTTACCTCAATGTAAAAACTTGCGATAGCTTTTTTATAAAGTTACTGAATATATATATTATGAAAAATTTGGATACAGCACCGAAAGAGGCTGTCTTGAAGAAGAAAATTGTTTCATCGACTAAGGGTATTTTAAAAATAAGGTTGTTTGATGGCTATATTCGTGCCCAACAAGAAATATAGTTCAAGTTTAATAGTTTTTGAGGAATTACGACATCTATCACACCTTGAGCGCCGTCATTTGCAGCTGAGTGACAATCAGTACCGTTTCTTCTCAACCAGCAAAGATCCTGTACGCAAAGGCACGTTTGTTCAATGATTGCATGACATTTTTCGCGATTCTATGTTCCTACTTTTTAAACAGTCCTTGACATTTTTGTGCAATCTCTGCGTATACACCAAAGATAGAAGAACCCTTATAAATTATTACGCAACAATATGCCTTATTCGGTTTGGTTCAGAATCTCTTATCCCCGTCAAAATGTACAGACTTTCGGTATTTCGCCAAAAGGGATGGCTAAACTTTTTTGTAATGTATGTATAAGTTTTTGTCGAAGAAGCAATAAAATAATGTTACAATCGGTTACGCTAGGAAGTTATAACTGCAGTTCAATACGGTCGCAAGCCAGGAGTGTGAAACGCAACTAATTCAGAAATCTCCCTTAATTATCCTGAAGAAATAAATACAACACCCGAAAGGAAAACTCTCATAACCAATTAAATTGTGTGGCAAAAAAGGGACAGAGTTTCGCACAGAAGTGAAGCATGAATATAAAACGCACCACGACAACAAACAATGCTCCAGAGATTTATACTAGCAACACAGATCAGTGCGTGGGTGCTGTTCTGCAAAATGGAAGTGGAAGTACTGTTTTGATATAGAGAGCAAGCGATATCTTTGTGAACAAAGAAAAACGAATGCTTATTTCGTTCCCGTGATTCAGCTGTGCGGCCCTGCTCTGCTAACCCTAATCAAAGATGACTAATGTGTCACCAGGCACCTTCGGGTGAAGATACCTCGCACCATTTCTGGGCTCACTTGTCACGATTGGTTACCGTCGTAATCCACCCGCGTGTTGCTTTGACACTGCCTTGTACGGTTATTTTCATAGGGGAGATAACGCAATAGGGGGAGGGGAATAGAAGAAGCCATGTATCGTAGCTTCTGAACATCATCGGTCCGGTAAACCCTGCCAGATGTTTGCGAAGGCGGTTCTTCCCCTCGTAGATACAACACACACAAGTATTCTGCTAGAGGTCTGTTTTATGCTTGTTACAACTGCATTCAGAAAAAAAAACATTCCAAATTTGTGGAGTGGGTATTACTTCTTCATATTTTTCTAGTGCAACGTTGTCTGCTTAAAGCAGCCAGCCCACTGAAGTGGCCGTTTCAGGTAAATGCGTGTGCACCATCCGCAAAGTGTGGGGTTGTCCTTCCAGGATGTCTGTACTGCTGAGATCCAGCAAGCGTGCAGCGTAGCAATAAAGCGTGTGGTATTTACGTGGGATAAGAAACTTTACGTACAACTAGAGAGGTATCCCACATGCATATTAGAATTATTTCTCGACACACTCGGCAAACCGCGCAGGCCATTGGTATCACTCCTTTATTTTCACATGCATTTGAGCACAGATTTCAAAACTCATGGACCGCTTTGAGTAGCGCAAGCCTCCTTTCTACATTTTACGTCTGGCCAGTGGTGCAGGGGCTTTATAGGCACCTCATTGCGTACCCTGTACCGGAGGGCAAGACAACATTTGTAATGTGGAAATCTGTTCGTGAAACCATTTTTCTTCGGATGACATGCACAGCCTAATATCTAGATCTCAAGGGTAACCGAGCCAGTAGGGAGTGCCTTATTTTACAATCGGAAACGAATTTCTTGCTCTCTACTGAAAAAATATATGGTACCGTTCTAGATGTCTTTGTTTTGCAGATGGATGCGAAGAAGGTAACTGGTACCCTTTCCGATGGACAAAGCTAGTAACTCTGACAAAATGTACTCTCGGCTCCTGCCCTCAATGCCGACAAAGGCCTAGTATTGTAAACGTTAAAGCGAAGCCATCTTCTTCACAAATAATTCTTTATATTGAGTTTTGCGGTATACTAGCAAGGATAAATACAGGATGTAGAATACGAAGAGCTTCAAAAAGGCTGTTTGGTATTTGCTTGGCAACGCGTGAGACTCTACCGCGCTGCCCTGACTGTACTCCCCTGTATTAAGACCCATTGTACAAACATTCATTTTAACAAACGTCCTCATTAGTTGTCTTGCGCCATTGTAAATGAGTGTGCACTTCTTTCTGTTGTTTGCATGTTCGGCGCAGGCAAGTTCCTAAAGCAGTAATTTCTTCAATTCCGCTTTGCAATTTCTTTTTTATGTAACGTGTATTGTAGTGCGTGTAGAAATTTCGCACCTCTTTCCGAGCCATCATTGTAGTATAAATAGACCTGGTATAGAAGTCTATCTTCGTGACAGTTGCGTCTCTTTGCTTCAATATAAATGCCCTATTTGGGTTCACAAATAGCAATTTAAGCCAGCTATGCACTTTGTGTACGTGTACCTGTAGAATCGTTTTATACAAAAGACACAAAAAAGTTTTGTGTGGTTTTGTTTGACCTTTCTAAACACATTTCTTATTTTTATTGAAAATTTTGGTTAATACTTACTGTAGGAAAGACGAAACATCCGCACCTCCCTAATGAAGACGCGAAGACATAGGAAACCGCGTAGCTGGTGGCATTCACGAGGTTTTACTTGGCGTTTACATGGAGTTGTTTTAAGGAGCCGTAAGCTCGCTGTTGTAGGAAAAAATGCCAAGAAAATGGCTGATGGCTTATGAGCGCGTGCCTTGGGGCAAATGCCGAGCGTGCTCTGCTCGCCCAGTTGATATAACAAAAAATGGCAAAAAAAAACGGGGAGCAAGAAAATTGCGAGCGCTCGTGAGCTTGTGCCTGGCAGCGACCACCGAGTCCCCGGCCCACGCAGTGGCTTAAGCAAACAAAACCTCCTGCATTGTCGTCAAGGGCTACCTTACCTACAAAAAAAAATAACTCCAGCGCTAACGATAAAGTTAAAAAGACAACCTGCTTGGGAGAGGTCATCCCAGCCGCCGCTTTTTCTAGAAGCCATTATAGATAATTGGAGACGTAGCTACAAATGTGCCAATCCTTCCGAATTCGATTTGCAGATCCAGCCATTGCTGCCTAATGCAATCACTTAGAGCTGCGGAAGTACAAACTTCTGAGGATGTGATTCAATCCACCACTCCCGGCGAAGAAGATGACGACCTCGTCGATGCGTTTGATGTTGTTGGAAAATGTTTTATTCAAAAAAGGTTGACCTGAGGCCTTGTGGGGTAATAGGAGGGGATAATTCACAGTTGAAGGGGGCTCGCATGAGTTCGTGGTCTTCGGGAGGCGGCATCAGTTTCTCCCAGAACAATTGTTCGGCATTGGATGGCCCATTCACTGATGTAGACCATCGCTACATAACTCGCGCTGGACCGCTCTTTGTGGTGAACCGTATTATAAGGTTAATGGTGTGTTCAACTAATGTGACGGGATCGATATGGGTTGAGAGATCGGGGTTTGAGGAAGTGAAATTTCGGTAACCAGAGAATTTGGGGCATTTCCTGACCAGATTGTTCCTATTAGCCTTGACGGCTTGCTGACAGTATGGACATTTCGGGTTGATGTGGGGGCAGTACCATTTGCGACGACGTTTGCTAGAATAGAAACTAGGCAAATAAACAAGGACGATGAAACCTAATTACGTGTGGGGCACTGCTCACCTACAACAGCTTCGCCCTTGAGGTCCTGCGCGTGAATGCAAACTTCTATGAATGGATTTCTTATGCCTGCCAATCTTATCGCAAGATCGAATGCTGTTGCCGCCGGGCGCACTCTGTCTCTCTTAACTAGGATAACATCAGAACGTAAGACTTTACGTCATCACTAGGCACAGCCAATCGCCAACGTACCCCTTCAACTCATCCGAACTCCAAGGCCAGCGGCCGCCATATGAGCCCAAATAGAATGCCCAGTACCTAAAAATCCGATAATAGCAGAATTGGATAGACGGCGGGTTTAGAGCGGGAGGGACCCAGGTTCAATTCTGACGGCGGGAAGTGCTTCTTTCTTAAGGCACGCACTCCAGGCACCAAGTCCTCGGCCATTTGTCTCCCTGCTACCTTCTCACAAAATTCTTGGCCTAGCAGCTTTCTCGCCTTCACTTTCCTGCGCCAAGTTTTTAGTGACGGCAAGCACGGATGGAACTGGATTTCACACAGCTCCGCTATTATTACGTCAGAAGTTTCTTCTGAAACTCGAATGCATTTTCTCTTCGGGCCACAAAAGTTTTCTCCTAGGCTACAGTTTCCTATATGGGCAATAAGATGGTTTGTTGTCGAAGTTAATATTCAAAAGCTAAGGCAGACTTTTCTGTCGCACACACTTATAGACGTCCTTTCTCCACGTTTTAAAACGAGAAGCCTCCTCGAATGTGTACATCGGTGCCCGCTGCATGCACGTAATTTTTCATTACGCATATGTGGAATATTCTGTAGAATCAGATTAGCGGAGACATATTATACTGGAAATCATTTTTTACTGTTCTGCTCTATTAGGTATACGCCTAGCGGCGTGTCTAATGGGCCTTACCATAGTAATGAATTTCAGAAGTTTGGCACAAGAAAATAATTTTTGGTGTTTGCACATTTACATACGCGTAAAAGCGGGAGAGTGCTGCTAAATAAATTCGAATTTGCATTGGTTACACTTAAGTTTGAAAAAAAAACGTAAGTCCATACGCGGAAATAATTTGCATGGGGCATCGAAATACAGATATTTGTAAAATATTTCTCTGTAGTAGTTTTCACTGCATGTCTAACTTCTATGATCACGTAATATGTCACCAGATACATTGTAGGTTCACAAATGTGGCCCCAAGGTGAGAAAAAGCGTCATTTGTGATAACTGTGTTTTGTGAAAAGAAATTTGAAATCCCACTTTTGCGGGCCCCAAGCACACAAAAAAGGTATACAATGATTGTAAAATTTTTCTGTTAGAATTAACAAGCAACATTTCATTAGGGCTGTTCAATGTAATCAGTTGGAAAGCTCCATTTAATTTGTGACGTATTTTTTGTCTTGATCGTTATCATAAAAAATTCCCCGCATGGAAAATGTGAAAGTGCGAATGCAAGTTGAATTTGCGCGGTTCGGTAATGTTCGCCAAAGAGAGATACACACACACAACTACAAAGAAAGAAAGATGCATTTATTCACAGACACCTATTTGTTTTGTCGTTGTACTCGATTGCTAGAGCGGATCTCAGCTTTGAAATTTCGTGTCAGTACTCCTTTAAGCAGGTGCATTAGCCCTTCTCACGCCCGATTCTTGGCCAATCACGTTGGTATGTGCCATGTCAGCGGCCAGGCAGCCTGGTACCCTTAACGTTGTCCAAACCAGCGAAGTCATTCCGGAATTGCCTTTAAAATATAAATTTTTGGCACCCCCATCATGGCCCAATGGCATACCAGGCTTTGGGTAAAGTATTTGGAATTGTCGGAACCATCAGCATTGATATCAGCCTATATCGGTTTGTAATGGCATAATGGCGGCATCCGTAAGCAATACAACTACGCCGGCTAACAAGCTAAAATAAAGCGCAGAAACAACGGCAATATCATCAAATTAGAGGCATAGTAACAGGAAGACCACCAATTCAGCCCGTTAGCCTGACCGAACGCCACATTTGGGTGCAAGCAGTCAGACGGTGGAGTGAAAAAAAAAACGGTATGCGTTTCGAAGCTGTCCCGCATCCTCAAGAGCAAAATATTACGAGGTAACACATTTATCATGTCGAGAGCTCCGGGCGGTTACATCATTAGCTGTCTTACAGAGAATGAGAACGAGGAAGGGTGATTTTAAGCCACGCAGCGCATTCGCCAGAGGACCATTCCGGCAGCATTCTCCTTCCCCTCTGGGTACCCAGAAGTGTGATTCTGCCGATGTGCCCATTTTATTAAGGATGCCAGGTAAGGAAATGGAGGCTTGGTGACGCAAACAGTGAAAAAATCTCGAAGAGATAGGACGGGCCCATAAAACGTGTACAAAAGCAAGGTCTGTTTATTCTGCTTCGAATTTTCTTCGGATGACATAAAATGAGACGGCACTGTGTTCTTAGAACGAATCTGCATTCTAACGCCCCCAAAATTTTAAGTTGAATTTCTTAAGCAGCCGTTCGTGTGCTCGCATTCGTGGCCAGCGTTCGCATGCCAACACTCTACCAACCCGATAGGGTAAAGTAAGCCAGCGGAGTGAACTGGGAAATGAATGTTAACACCGCCCGGACCAGTGGGAAGTAAGCGGAATAAGGTTCAAGAGAAACCCGCAAAACCAAGCACAGAGGAGAACGCAACCGGCGCTGCATTGTAGAAAGTGTCCGTTCTGCGAGGTCTTAGCTATTCTGCGAAAACCGCTCACTCACATTTTTTTGCTAAACGGATGTATGTATGCAATAGTAGCTTTAAACCGATACTGCGCATGGCCCACGCCCTCGCTGCTGTGATTACCCGATAAGCAAAGATGTCAAGCGATTCAGCGCCATGTTTAAAACACGCCGAAGCACATGGGCACCCGCTACGCCAGAGGAAGTACTTAAACCCCCGTAAGCTATCCCGGACAGTCACAACACAAACTGCGTCATCAAAACACTGCGCTCCTTTGAAGATTGGGGTGAATTGGCTTGCGCATTGAAACGCGTGTGGTCGGAAGAAAATTGAATCATGGTCTGCCCAGTACCATCATGTGCCTTACAAACTGCTCTATTTCCGCGCGTTAGCAGCGAAAAGAAGAAGTTTCTCCGTGGCACATACGCACGTGGAGGAATTGCCAGGAATCGGCTACTTCAAAGGTAACGTGCCTTGATACGTAAACATTGCGAAAACATCAATTTAAAACACAAAAACGAATATGGTGTGCCACGTTATACCCGGACTTGATGGCACGTTAGTAGGACGGTCAAACACAAGCAGTGCAGAACCCTAATTGTATAGGAAGCCTGTGAACTGTGTCAGTCACCTTGTTGGCCGTAATTCCACCCCACGCGTCCCGCAACAACGCATGCCAAGAAAGAACATACACTGTACGGCAGATAAGAAGGCGGTTGAAGTAATTTGCGCCCTGACATAAAAAACAGAGCAAAAAAAAACCTTAATTACCGAATTTGGATTCTATCCCCAGAGTTTAGTCTTGAAATCATGTAAACAAGGCCGGGCTTTTCCCTTCGACAGACGTAAGGAGAAGTGATTACCCCAAGGCTTTTTTGGCCCAAAAATTTTTTTTAATTCTAGCATTTCTGCAATGTTTTTTCTGTCTTTGCAAGGTAAAACATCTTTGAATCTTGATTTCTGGTCTCACTTATTTCACTACCTCCAGCAACTTCCGTTTTCTCATAATTTTCTTGAGTGTAAATATTTCTGATCATTGCTTTTTACGAACAACAAACCAATCAGATCTTTTTATTATGACTTGCCATTTCTACTTTCTGAGGCCGCCAATATTTTAGTTTCATATATGTCTACTAGAGATAGGTATTTAAAGTGTTAGTTTATTCAACGATTTTCATGCTACAGAAAACATTTGGCTGTATGTATGTCTTTTTATGTGACGCAAAAATGTATTTTTGATTTTGAGTTTTTGGTATTTCGGAGTACCTTTTACAATTTATGACAGATCAGTGCTCCACCTCTTGTCTCAATAATTCTCAGAGTCGTTGGATAAATGGTTGGGTAACAAAAATTGTTGTATGACAAGTCCAAACGAAGTCCTAATAATTTGTGGAAGTTCGTGAAATCAAACCCATAGGGGGGAAGGATGAATACCGCGAATATAAGGTCCCCAGGCAGACATTACTGATTATATTTTGGAAGCTAGTAATTTCAATGACTACTTTAGGTCAGTACTTTCCCCTCTTATCACTGACTTCCATGTCTTGCCCGTTTACAACTGTATTGATGTAACACCTTAACTGAAAGTCCTATGAGGGCGTGAGGAAGCTTTTGTCTAAACTAAAGTCAAACGTACCCACCAGACCCTATATCCTCCAGTGCTATGTTATAAAAACATGTGTTCCGCCATTAATTTTGTATAGATTGTGTTTTAGTTCAGGGGAACTAACTTGGAACTGCAAAATACAAACGTCACACCAGTTCATAAAAGGGGTATCCATAAGCATGCAAAAAATTGGACTCAATTTCCTTACTTGTGTGTTTTTCAGAACATTAGAGCATTCGCTATACTCAGCCATGTTTCACCACCTAAAGAAGCACTATTTTTTTATTAAGCGCGGCATAGTTTTGGCGCGTTTTGTGTGTATAGACGAGTTCGTCACATCCCCCTACCATATTTTGTATCATTTTAAGGCTGGTAAAAAGTCTTTTGGATTTTGTTACTCCATAAACAGTATTTGATACTGTTCCTCATTCCCTTTTACTCTGTAATATGCCCTACGTTCGCCTTCGTGATTGTGTGCTGGATGAGGTGCGGAATTATGTGTTCTGTCTTTCACAAGAAGTGGTTAGAACGGCTCTGATTGAAATCTCGCGGCCATCATTTCGTGGGTCCGACCGGAATCTGTTTTAGGGCAATTTCACACCTACGTCACTGACCACCACCCTGAACACTGCAAGCAAATTAAAAAAATACGGGGGTGATTGCATGGTATATAGGTGCAAGAGAACGACGTTGATGCTGATCCCTACAGTGTGACCATTAGCGAATATTTGGCCTGGAGCCATAGGTGTCAATGAACCTTAATCTCAAAAACGTAGTCATATTACCTAAACCAGAAGGCGGGTTACATTATCCGAAACAACCACTTATCAGCATCGTTGGTGCCAAGTAGCGTAAATGATTACGAATTGAGATCTTTCTAAACACGCGTGGAGGAAAAGACCTATACCTGCACACCATTGTAGTCAAAAACAGTTTATGCCTGAATCAGCAGAACTCATGAAAAAATCCGCGACGAAGGCACTAGAGTATAAAAAATAGGAACCGCCTAAAATAATTAAATTTTGAGAGAGCATTTGCCTACTTCAGCATAGCCTATTTCCTTGAATTGGAAATTTAGCCGTTCCCCATTTCAACAGAGGACTCGAAGAGTCCTGAAGACTGGCATGAACAACTTCAAGTGCGGCTTCTATACCTCCAGTTGCTCAGCACCCGTTACCACTCCCAACCCCGCGTTGCTAAGCCAATATTGCAAGAAATCATAAGTGTACACTCGAGGGCATTTCATTCAATATTTCACAAAGTTATAACCGAATGGCGTTTGTGGATAGTGGCATAGTGTATGGTGTAAATGGTGTAGTATAATTATCAGGTATTTGCAGTATAATTGGACTTGCAGAAAGCGTGCCTGCTTGCGACAGGCCTCTTGTACAACCTACTGGCTGCGAACGACGCCCACACGAGTCAACAGACCACCAGTTAAATAGGCAACGGTAGCCGCCAGACGTTCGATTTTCCTCTTCAATAATGAAAGCGGGAAAACTCTAAAGCGTTACCTGCAGACATAAAGCAGCTGAAATCCCAAAGAACCAATCGGTGACGTTCACCCAGACAAAACGTATTTTTAAATTCACAACATATAACAACTACTACAACGTTTCCGCTCTTCTAGATGGCAGAAATATAATATGGCTTGTTACTCGGAAAAAACACGTGTCTGTAGTCTGTGACGCTAATTTTTACCTTCAGAGGACGCTGGTGTCACCGAACTTTACTTTAGTATGGAGTACATTGTGGTTTCTCAATTCCAAAGTAGGATGATTTACTTTGTTAGGGGTACCTTCGCGGGAAGCTGGTGACACGGAACTGTTACTCTAGTATGGAGGGATTGTGGTTTCTCAATTTCCAAGATAGGAATATTTACATTGTTAGGGGTGGTGTCGCCCTCTTTTACTGCATTATGATTATCTTCTCATTGACCCGACCTCATTCATCTGTTCTTGCTTGTGAAGAGCAGGTACATATTACTGTGAAGAGCAGGTAACTGTTACTCTAGGCTACCGGTATGTTGTCTGCTCGCTCAAAGGAGGCAGGGGGAACAGCACCAGTTAGGATTGAAACAAACGGCTTTCTGTGCAGCTTCAGGTTATCTGCCTGAGTGTGGAGGTTTTGAAAGTAGTCAAAGCATTGCTGGCGACACGTTCTATAGCGTGTGGATGCTTAGTATCTTGGGTGCCCTACCTGCAGCACAAAACAGCAACTACTTCTCAAGTTGCATTGAAAAGGTAGAATGTACAAGCGAAAATGTTGTCTTCAAACAAACAATCACGCCGTCGAAAAATGAAATCACTAAACTTGACAACACAAGACACAAAATTGAATGGGTTTTTCATGCTCATATTGAAAAGAACTTAGCGGGGTCGAAAGGGGTCACACAAGTAAAAGTGAAATTTCTAATAGAGCTCCCTAGGGCACTTAAGTCCCAGTGCTCACTAAGCTATAATTGTCCTTCCAATTCCTGGTTAGAATGGCTAATATGCATTTCCGTTAAACCCGAACAAAGCATGCTGCCACACGGGGGATGTACAGTAAGCACAAGAAATGTGTGCTAGTCGACTTTATATAATTGCATAAAAATGGAGCCAGCTTTAAGCTACCCAATACTAGACTGCTGCTGCCCTGACCAATAGAATGATCACTCAACCGGATCATGGACGGAAAAATAGTAAAAATCGCTGCGCGTTACGGATACAAGAAACGCCGAGAAATTTCAACAGAAGGCACTCCACATTATTTCAAAGCAATCGTTCCACTTGCGCGCTTAAGCAATGGCAGCAGCCTCTAGCGTTCAAAACGAGCGGTCGGCTGAAGCGTGTGCCTCTGGAAAGCTCACAGAATGGGCGTGCGAGGCGTGGGCAGTCTGAGACCATGGTTGAACGTTCGTTCAGAAGTGTGTCATAACGAACGCTGCGGCACCAAGGACGAGATGGTGGTCAGCGGAGAGCGACGAGGAGTGATCTCCTTCCCCGTTTCTCTCGCATTCGTTTTTCTTGCTCACGCTCAATCGGATGCAACTTTGAAATCGGGTGCCCATGTCGTCGAAGGCTATCAATATAGTCTTCATTATAATCCCATTCGTCGCTATCATATAGTCTTCATTATAATCATTATCATCATTACCTCTGGCCATTTGGCGCAGTTAAGATTAGGATCTCCCTCCCGTCCCAGTTTCTCTTATCTACCAATTTCTGCAATCTTCTTCCTGCATCGAAGTATTACTTGACCCTCGAAATACGTCAACGCGCATTTCGAGCCCGATTTTTATAAATTTAGAAAAAAAGTTATTTAAAAACTTTTCACGTATGGTTTGACAGTGTAAGCACAGTTCTCAGTCTTGCCGAATATCATGACCTGCACTGGTAAATCGAGGAGCGCTTTGATTACTTGTTTGGCCTTCATTCACGCATCGCTCACCATCATATTCTCGCCGACGGGCGGGTTCATTTTCGTCCTCCGTCTTGGCAGATTTCACACCAAAGCCGGTCGCGCAGCACGGCCCCTGGTCGACGTCTCTCAAGTGGTGAAGGCTGCCAACATTGATCTCTGCTACCTCGACACCTTCGGGCTCTTTCCTGGAGGCTCCATTCAGGTCGGTGACTCGACACAATGTATACCGCCAATACGACGACGGCTAGTACTCCAACGTCTGGCTGGACTGTCACAAGCCGGCACCGTGACCCCGCGCTTTTCACTGGACTCCCCGGGGACGACGTAGAAGACTAGCTTGACAACTACAACAGTGTGAGTTCCTGCAATCAACGGCATAACTCCTTCAAGCTCCAGAACATGTCGTGGTCCCTGACCCAGGAGGCCGAAATTGTGTGAGCACAGACTCTTAGTGTTGTCGGATATTATGTTGTGCACTGGACAGTCTTACCATAACCTGCACGCTGCCATTACTTGCCATTACTTGCTTCGTCGTCATTCCCGCATCTCTCACTATCGTCATCTCGTCAAAGGGGTGCGTTCGTTTTCGGCCTCCATCTTGCCTAGTCTCACACCAAAGCCGGTCGCACCGTTGCCCTGCAATAAACGCTTTACCGTGCCGCCTGGTCGACGGCTCTGAATTTATAAAAAAACACAACTACCAAAAAGCTGCACTTTTTCAGGTGATTTAAGATTGTCTTCAGGAGAGTTCTGTACTTCGCATGGCTGTAACATCAGTATACCAGACAGCTTAAAATACGAGGTATTTTTTATTGAGTACGTTCATACAATATCAGTAGTACAACACAAAAAACGCACAACAAAAAACCTTTACGGCTTGGTTTCACATAGTTCAACCTGCGAACAAATGTGTCTTATTGTTTTATTTGTCCTATTTTGTCTTACATCGCCTTGTTTGCTTCATAAAATCTCAAAAATCTTCTTTTTTATGACATGCAGGGGCAGTGGGCTTGGTTCCAGGGAAGAGCAGTACAGGAAGAAACAAAAATACCAAGAAGGCCCTTCCAGAGCTGCATTTCCAGGTGGTCCGGGTAACCCACGTGGCCACTACCTGCAAAGAAGGTCACAGTTCTGAGGGCGGCGTTACAGCAGCTGGAAGAAGCCCAAAAACCAACAGAGCCATTATAATAATATATAAAAATACCAATCTTTATTACACGAAAAGTACACATCACATTGAAGACCACTTAAGCAATGATGCTTGTGAAGAAACAACTGTTCATGAAGACACAAATTTGGCAATGTCTCAGAGTCGACATATACTGATTTTATATTTCAAAATATCATTATATACGCCATACAGACGCAACACACGCTAATGCTGTGCACAAAACAGAATAACCAATTAGAAGCAAGGACAATTGCGCAAAATATGCGGTTGCACCTTACATGAGTCCATGGCGTTTATTGGCGCACGACAGCGGTTTCATTGGCAGGTTGAAGCCCGTCCAGTTATTACGCGCATAACATTTTAGTACATAAATGAACGTATTATCCAAAAGGTTTTTATCGTACGTTTTGAAGCCATTTATACCGCTTATCTCCAATCGGGTATTACGCCTCAAATTTTGCTATGAAATAAAAAGGTTGCTTCATTTTTCTTCTTTGAGGAATACGCCTCTGTTGGGCCGCCGAGCTAAGAGAGGGCTTTTTTAGGGTCCCGGTACCTTTCCAGGAGTATCGTTGCCAATGTTTATCATGTCTATCATTTTCTGTAATCTAAAACTGCTACGAAGGAATATAAACTTTTTAACAATCACTCTGATACTATTTGTATAGCACAAAAATAATAATCCCGTTCCTCAAGCCCCCCCAAAAATTTACTTTCTTGCTTCTTGGCATTATGCTTTCTTAACCGAACAAAATGCATGTAGTATTTTAAGTGCAGAACACATTAGGGGCTCAATTTGTTCCCGTAGCTCGCTCACTGGACCAAAGTAGAGTCACACGGCATTCCGTCGTAGCGGTTGTAGTCGCGGCGTCCCGCAAAGTCTTCGAAAGGCAAGCGGTTTATATAGTCATAGGCGTTCGAAACTCATGAACCGCTGGCGCTTGTCATACATTTATCCCGTTGTTTAGCGCAAAAAAAAGTGTAGGTACATTTGAGGCAAACTATAAGTAATTAACTAGCAGCGTCGACGTTCATTTTGTTAGGAATGCTCGTTGGCTTGGAGTTTACAATAGTGAGTGATAAAAGTGGGAGTGCAACGACGGCACGTGCGGGAGGAAAAGCAAGCACAAAAAGAACAGAGCTCCCGCTGGCCCAGTTTCAGGCAGGGGGCGCGGGAGAATACGAAGGCGGGAAATTTGAAATGCTTTGGACAAACCGCCGTTGAATTCTTCAGGAGAGGAATGACACATGGCGGCGAAGACCATTATGGGGGTAAGAGTGAGTGGATAACGGCGCCACAGCACATTATGACGAAACACTGCTGTGCACGTCCGACAGCTTTCACATTGAGTTGAACGGCTTTAAACGGACACTGAAGGGATTTGTAAACATTGCGTGATTACTAGCGCAAATTGTAGTCCGGAGTCCACTGGCCATGTTTCTACCACTGAGTTGGTTTACGCGAATTGATTTAGTAGAAAAATCAATTAAAAGTGCTGCCCTTCTCTCTGCATCTTGGCCCTTTTGCTGTGGTGTTTTCGTGTCACGTCAGGAGGAGATGACTTGGCTTAACTGCGCTACTGCACGGCTCCCCTACCTTCCTACAAAGTCAGTCGACCAAGCGTTAATGGTACATCATTTAGTCCACCGCCCGCTGTCGCGTCGTCGCAATTCGTTCACTCTGTTGAAACTAAGCCACGACACGTTTGTGAATGAAAGAATGTGCATTTCTTTACTTTGTTAGTTGGTTCACTGTATCAAGCTCCAAGTCCAGGTCCCTCCACACAAGCGCTGCACAAGCGCACATGCGACGCTTCGCTGACTGGTACGCTACTAGAAAAACCAAGGTCACTTGAAGTCAGAAGAAGAGTCAGCGAAATCAATATAAGTACTGAGGAAATAAAATCAACTGATACTTTTATGGTACAGCGTACAATTAGGGAGCAAGAAGCACTTTCTTGCCCTGGGGGAACGAGCACAGCGTTCAGCAGCACGACCACACATCTGCGAACGCTTTTCCGTCCAAGAAATGCAATTGCTAGACGTGAGATATTGTGGGAATTTGGTGGACGCTTACTGCACGAGCGCTATATAACAAATAATAACCTAAGCTGCTTTGAATGCTAAAACTAAATAAAAGTACAAACTGGTTATACATTATATACCTTATATTTCCAATGCTGTCAGCGCTGTCCCGTGACCTTGTGGTCTTGAGTGCTATGTATGTTACGTTGCAAGTCACAAGTTCGAATCTTCGAGGGTACATTTTGTAAGTTGACTGTTCCGTTGTCGGCCGATGTTTTCTATACTGAGCACCAGTTTTAGGCTGCAAAGTTCACTGCTCCACAAACTAGTTCACAGAATGCGCGCAGGCTGACACTGACGCGCGAGTGATTTCTCGTTGGCGTGCGGTTTTCCAGAACACCGACTGCTTGCGGGCTGTGGGCACAGGCCAGAATAAACAGACCTTTGGTCTGGTGCGAACACGCTTGTTACAATACAGGCTTGGGTGCGGCAAGCTACAAGTATGGGGGAAAATCGCGTGGCATTTGAGCGTCTGCGGCGACGCGGCGGGCGTTCATACACTGCATAGGCCTCCGCTAGTGATTGCTATGATTTCAAGCCATCCTGGGATTCTTATTTTAGGCATTTTACAGCCGACAAATGGCAGAAGCGCGGTACGACGATCACTGACATGTCAAGAATGTCCATCCAACAATGCCGTCGGATGACAAGCATGTTGTTTTGTAGAACCGAAACCGAAACTTGTTTGAATGCTAGTCTTGGACATCGTCCAATCACGGTGCATCTCCTCCGTCGTCACAGCCTTTAGTTGGTGCGGCCGCCGCAGACCCCGCAAGATAGTTTTTCTTCTTTTGCGCTTTAAAAATATTTACCGACTTACTAACCGATAAACGATAAAAAGTGTGATAATTTGAGCCTCTCTACGCAGTGCAAGCAAAAACGGGAGCTTGACAAATTCAATTCAGTGTCCCTTTATTTTATTTTAAAGGGGGCCCGTTCTAGCCATATTTGTAGGCACCCTTGGCTACTACATATAAGTGTTCGGGTTTTACTTACAAAAAAGTCGTTTTTCAAATGTTTATATAAATAATTTCGTAAAGCTCTTGCAAAAACACCGGCAACTGTTAGGAACCGCAAAGGTTTAGAACAAAATTATTCGCGGAATGGCACGAGACACTCTGACTTTCGAGGGAGCTGCAACAAAACTTTGAAGTGCGCCTTGATAAAAGTAGAGCTGAGCTTACAAAATTAGAGGCGTTCTTTTACAAAAGAACCAGATTTTCGCATCTTAGTTGAGTGTCTCAGTGAAAATTTTATATCTTACAATACGAGCATATTGCATGAAAGACAAATGGGACCTTTGTCGATGGGCCAAAAAATTGAGCAATTTACTACTTTTTTCCTTGTTTCCAGCTTGTCTTTGTGCTTCACAAATATGGTCATTTCATAAAGTCGTCGAAACACCGGCCTGGTTCTTTTCACACTGCATAGCACTTTTGTGGGTTTATTCCTCTTGTCTTTATAATTCGCAATAAAAACATTTCTCCCTCATTAGACTTGCTTTTACATTGCTTCGGGTTTTCATTATTCTGTGCTTTAAATATTGTTCTTTTTACGCCTAAGTTGCCCAATCTGCACCTCATTTCGTACAGACTGAATAGAACCATTTCTGCATCCGGAATGCTTCAAAGGTTTTGTAATGCCTCGTTGGATTGTTTGGTGTCAGCTGCAGTTCCTTGAAAATAAAGTGTGAATTCTTGGCCGCGAAAAATACATGCCCTGCCGTTCCACACAAAAATTACCCAGATATGCCACTTCAGAAACTAATATCAACAATCCATGGGTTTTTAAAACTTGCGTTGCAGTCAAGGTTACATCACCAATGTCTCACAGCATTCCGCACGCACAACTCACTTCTCATTATATTCCGAACGACTCCAAAAAGCGCCTCGTGGCAGACCAATTATTTTCTAACCTATACTAAGTCTCATTTTTCTACCGAGAGAGGCCTAATGATTAGTTACCTGTTTAGGTGGTCTGGCATATTTGCATCATTTTTATGATAGTCACGCAACAAACCGATGTACTTATACCGATCAAATAAACAGAATAATCACTTTTCTAAGCATTGAGGCACACATATATTGCGCCATTGCTTGTACACATTACATGCCCCATGGGGTGTATCTAAATCAGCTTCCTATTGAGCCAAGCCATCTGCCCTCTGGCTAGCTTTGTAGGTTAAATGAGAGCAAAAATATTTTAAAGCATAAAACCCACCTCAACAAAAAAAAAAACGCAAAACCCTAACTAACTCTAAATAAACGAATCAATTGTAAGAAATTACTTACATATATTCTCAACAAACCTAGGTTTTGTGGGCCTTTGGCGAACTGAAAGCGAACAAACACAGAACGGAAGCCAATATAATGTGGACAAAATCACTGACATTGAAAAGAAAATGCGAATCACAACCCATCCGACACGAACGAAAGCGCTTTGTAAAGGCTGCTCAAGAATACTAGTGGAAACCTAATGAAAAAGACGAAACAGGCAAAACGTGCAAACATCAGTACTTAGTACTGAATAACAAAGCGAAAGCTACCCGATATCTAATTTATAAATCAAAAAAGTGGTATAAAAAGCATTTCTGGTTGACGTGAATAGTGCCTTAAGCAACCAGCTCACGTCATTCGAACTCGGCTTCAGAAGCCTACATTCCGTGTCGTAAACACTGCACAATTAGTCTATAAAATCCCACTCGGTAAACAGAATACCATAAGTATGTAAATACATGTTCAAACGTGCCCTCAGGTAAAGCCTTGTATGTCTTGGCTGTGTTCACTATAGAACGCATATACGCACACATTATTTAAAACTGTTACATAAAGTGTTCCATTTTTATCGCTGTGTATACCACCTCGCCAGTGATATTTTTGTTTGCATTATGAAACGGGAGGTCCCCCCGTCAGATTTTTTGCATGAGACCTCCTTCTGTAAAACCCCGTTTTTGTAAAAACTGTACCGAACTACTTAACAAACTAATGTCAAATGTGAAATGTCAAATTCCTTTTTTGATTTTTATGTCTGGGTTAGCATCCCATCCCTCTTTCTCGATGAATTCAATTTCCGGCAAGCCTTCAGTACTTTCTCTGGTTTTAGGTGCCGGGAACAATTCCAATCCGATATTTCAAAGTAAAAAAACGGCTCTAGGAAACACAAGCAATTGAAATGCCCTCGTGCAATTCGCACCTGTTTGGTTTTACGCCCCATCCCCTCTGGCTTTCCTCAAGAAACCGACTGTTGGTTGCTAGGTTACCTTTCCAGGAGATAATTTTAGGCGTAGGAAGTGCAGGTGTCTATTAGTAAATAGGAGAAAGGCCTAGTCATATAAATACAATCTCGCCCGCTTCCAGTGACTCAAATAATAACAACACAAAAGTTCGCAGAGTAAATACGTAATACTGATTGCCAAAGATGGGTGTGTATAGAAAACAGATATGAAAAAAAATTATAGGAGTACGATAAAAAGATTGCTCATGGTTTGTAGTGGCATACACACAAGAAAACTGCCAACAAAATATATGCAATTGTAAACAAAAAAATTCCCGCGCCTTCCCGCGAGGGGAACACGAGTAAATGCAGAGCATTGGGGCCTCAGTACTGATTGAAGGCAGTGTTGCTTCCATCGCTTCTTCCGTGATGCTGGAGTAGCAGACACGAGTAAACGTGGGCACGAGCGTCAACCAAGGAAGGAAGGAGCAACGCAGTGACTGAAACACGAGCGACCGCTAGCCGCTATATTTGCAGCGCGCGCAGTAGAGGGAGAGCAGTACGGGGGGGGGGGGGGGGGAGAGCGCGCATGCGCAAGCAGCGCGCGCCCTTCCACGACCCACCGCGCTGCTATCACGCACCTGTTAGGCCGAGACCGCGACGGAGCGAACGGGCTGACTACGACGCATGCGCGCGCCAGCTGCTGTTGAGAGAGAGGAGGGAAGGAGAGGCGCACCTGCTGCGGACGCGAAACTGTTGACACCGTCCAACGCAGGAACAGGCGAGGCTAAGAAATGCTCTGCATTTAAAAACTGCAAATGTATGGTTCCCCCCACTTGTTTTTTTGTTCCTTTCCTTTCGTTTTTGTTGTTTTGCTGTTTTTTTTTGCTGTCAATTACCCGACTCTTGACTATTTTTCTTTCGGTGTTCTTGCTTTGTATCATTTTTTATCGGTTATCCAAGCCAATGAACTTTGTTTATTTGTTTGTTTAGTTAACATTCACTAAACGTCTGTAACCGTGAATGCTTTTTTTTCTATATCATTTTCTTATCAATTTTTTGTCATTTTTGTATAAATTATTATTAAGGAGTGTTTTTTTTGCATTCATTTCTGCTGCTACCCTGCATATTGAGTGCATTCGTTGCATTTACTTATAGAGGGTCCCGTCGCAGTGCCTGGACTTTGGGAATCTTGTCTGCAAAACATAACCCCCTGTATTATTTTGTTGAAACAATAAACTTCATTTGATGTGATTTGATTTCAAAAATAGTCCCTCTCAAGAAACATTTTGCGCAGTTCGTTCCTTGTAAACAAGCTTGCGCTTAAATTTTGACTCCGTTTTTCCCACATTTTTTTGGTCAGTGTACGACTATTTAGGTGAAAGACGGCGGAAGCGCAATATTTTCTTTACCCACCAACACGCGGAAAGTTAAGGCCTTTTTGTATGTCACAATAGATTTCTGAGAACTGCTCAGGAGATCCTCAATAATAATGGCCGGGATATTGCATAGTTACAGCAGCATAAACCTACTAAACAATGGCCCAAATCAGCAGTGCACGCGTAAATAAAAAATGATCGCTTTTAACGGTGGGAACGGCGCTTGCCATTCTTCTGTTATTGACTGCCCCATTGCGGGAACAAAAAACGCAATTTATGCGACCATTGACGTGGGTAAAAAAAAAACACCCTAAATCTTTTTGTCCAATTCATCACACTTTCATTTATAAAACATCGAATGTACTGCCTAACGTTTATACAAAATTACGTGTCACGGGAATAAAATTTTGGCCACACGCAACTGATTTCTCTGATTGTTATCCTTGAGTAAGGAAGGATGTAGAATGTCGTTAAAAAAATTTTAAACGTTTGCTATACAGGTCAGCGCTTTGCTTGTAAGCGCAGTTTTCGCTATAAACCGTTTCTATGCGCTCTGGCATATTTTTGTGAGTTAAAATTGCCAGACTGTTTCTGTAGAAACCAGGGCAGGTTTGCTTAAAGAATGTTATTAGGATTACCTAATAAATTCAACCTCAGTATAGAACCACTGTCTGACACCTTGGATGTGACGTCTGGTGAGTTGCAGAAAAGAACCGCCCACGGTTTTTCAGATCGCTTGCACTGTCTGGAAGTACCATCCACGGTTTTTTCGAACGACTTTCTGGTCTTGGCGGCCTACCGGAGAGTCGTTATTTACGTATGAAGGTCTACTTTCGTCTTTGTATGATGGAGCTTTAAAAACCCGACAGTACAACGCTAGCAGAACAACTCGGTGTGTGCACGCGTCCACTACTCAAACACTACCGTAGCCAGTAGTTCCTTCAGTCTAAATATTTTCGCCTAAATAAAGCTGCTGAGCAAACGTGGTCAGGGGAAGAAACTCCACTCTAGTTTGGCATTGGCACGGAGAGTTGTCACCTCTTCGCAACGCGTGACGTCAATGCGCCTGCCGATTGCGGAGACCACACATCACAAACCCGTGCTTCGATTGAGGGGAAGTGGGAAGAAGCCATGTGTGCGTCATTGCTCGCGTCAATTCATTCCGGAGGGAAAACGTCTGCGCGTCTTTCATTAAGCTTTCGCAATACATATACAAGCACTCAATTGAAAAAAATTAGCGCCAATCCACACTGTGAATGTGGTTGGAAAGCAAAGCTGTAAACGACACCCACAATGATTACCTATGCGACGTTACTTAAATTCACTCACGACGCTCTACAAATAGTGAAACCAGACAGAAGTGGAATGCACCTAACCACAACCTCTATTACTTCAAAGAGATATTCTTGATAAGGTTAAATTATTGCACGATGCATGAACGGTGGTAGATTAAGGTGTATTGGTGTAGCAAATGAGTGGAAACTTTTTTTTATAAAATTAAAGCTCAAACCCGATTAGCCGACTTGACTTCGTCTCTGCCGTCGCGGATGGAGGCGATGAGATCGGCTGCAGAGACGGGGGAGTTGCAAGAGGAGGAACGAGAGCATGAGGAAACACTTCTATTCAGATTTGTGAACGGCACAGACTGACGCCTAGGGGAGTGGTTCCTTCTTCACTGTAGCGCATATTCAGTCCACGCCGCTTGTGCTCTGCCCACCAGCTGAAACTGAGTAGGCAGAGAGGGGCTGTACCGCAGCACCTCACATTCTTCTTGTTCGGTAGTTGACGGAAAGAGAGGAGGGTGCTCAGGGCTAAAGCCGCACACCCCGATTATGTGGCACAGTGTTCCTACTTCTGAGCAAAATTTACATTCAGCGTCGTAGCGATACGGGTGCATTAAGTGAAGAAACATCGGGTGTGGGGAGGAGCCGGATTGTATGATCCGTAGGCTAGTTTGATGTTCTATGCAAAGGTCAGGGTAAGGCGAAGATAGGGTCTGTCTCAGAAGACGATAATGCTGACTTATGTGCCTGAACGAGACAAGCGGGTGACTGTCCCCGTGCAGCTCCATAGCACGGGGGTGAAAGTGCAGGCTTGGCGGGCGTATTCGTTGCCCTCCATGGAAGCGTGAGCTGCTGTCCAGATGAGCTGAATGGAACCATTTCGTTAGTGGTGTTCAACACGCGCAGTGCAGGTCGGGACACGAAACCTGACTGGTTATTCTGGTAGGCTCGTTGGGAATCGGGGAATACCTTACGAACCCCTCTTAGAGTGAGAGCCAAGGCGATGGCTGCTTTAAAGCAAAGCTTTTTACCTCTACCCCCCAAGGTTCTTTCGCGACCGTTGGTGTCACCAGGAAACTCCCGCAAACAAATGAAAGAATTTACTGCACCGCAAGGAATCGAACCTGGAACTAACAGAGTAACAAAGCAAGAGCCCGTAGTCTTACCGATTTAGCTACGAGCCAACGCGGAGACAGGGAAGACAAGTGCGGCACTGACCAAGCACATTACGAGTTTAACCCCTGTATTGTCGCTAAATGCCACGTAATAGCGAATACACGAAGCTCACAATAACCCATGGCATCTCACTTCTAGAACGCCAATGGGCCTGTGGCTTCCAGTGTTTGCGGAAAAAATATCAGTTCCTTGTCGTCCGCGCTAACGCCAGACAATACCTAAAGGAAACACATTCAAATACTCCTTGATGGCCAGGCCATCACTCCAAGCCCAAGCATCAAGATCCTGGGCCAACATCTTCAGGCCAACACCAAGGGTAACGTATCCTTGCAGTGCGTCAAACACAAAATCAATAAATAATACACATGATCCGGCGAGTTGCCACCAAGAAGCGAGGGCTCAAGCAATCCGATACCTTTCGATTAGCTTTCGTCCTCTCCAGAAGCACTTACGTCAACCCCCGGTCCTATTCTCGGCAAGGAGGACAAAGATGCTTTATATAATGATTAGAAAGGCGGTTGAGCAAGCCATTTGTCTTCCCATGAGTGCGCCCAGAGAGGCTCCTTAGCACGGGGCTCTAAAGAGCTGAGAGAGGGTCATATTTCTATCCGGAAGCTCCGAATGAGCAGAACTGCGGCGGGTTGCCGAATCTTTTACGAGATTGACTGGGCAGCACAGAATATCACTCCGCTTAATGTACTCCTGGGTTTTTGGCGACAATAAATAAATATGCTCCCTTTGCTTAGAAATTTGAACCCCTCAGACGATGAGGGTCGCCGACAAGCACGGGCTCAAGCGCTCAACACCACCCTCGGTGTGGATCATGCAGTTATCTACACAGACGGCCTCCAAACATAGAGGGCAGCAGTACGCCATCATCGTGGCTACCTCCAGAACCAACCTCCTTGCTTGTGCCTCACTCAAGACCGAAGTAATGATCGCAGCAGAAGAGGCAGCATCGCCTTGGCTCTCAACCAGGTGTTCGTAAAGTAGTCACCAATTCCCAACAAGCCTACCGGAACTACCTGTCGGGTTTGGTGTCCTGGCCTTCACTGCGTGTGCCAAAAAACACTCATCAAATGGTTCCATTCAGCTCATCTGGACACCTGCTCATGCTTCCATGGGGGGCAACTTATACGCCCATCAAGCCTGCACTTTCACCCCCCCCCCCGCTATGGAGCTGCACGAGGACAGTCACCCGCTTGTCTCGCTAAGGGACATAACCCAGAATTATCGCATTCTGAGGGCGACTCTACCTTCGCCTTACCCTGACCTTTCCAGAACAACAAACTACCCTATGTCTCATACAATCCGGCTACTTCCAACACCGGACGCGTGTTCACTTAATGCACCCGAATCGCTACGATGCTGCATGTCAACTTTGCTCATAAGTAGGAACACTCTGCCACATAATCGGGTTGTGCTACTTTAGCCCTGGGCACCCTCCTCTCCGTCTGTCAACTGCACAAAAACAGCAATGGGAGATGCTGCTGTCCAGCCCCTCTCTACCTACCCAGCTTCAGCTGGTGGACAGGGCACAGGCGGCGCAGACTGCATTTGGCTACAGTGAAGAAGCAACCACTCCCCTGGGCCGCAGTTTGGGCCATTCAGAAATCTGAATAGAAGTGTTTCCTCTTCCACCTGCTCCTCCTGCTGCTCCTCCTCCTCCACCGTCTCTGCCACCGATCTCATCGCCTCCTTCCGCGGCGGCAGAGATGGAGAAGTGAGATCGTCTGACACCTTGTTTGAGCTTTTATTTTAAAAAAACGTTTCCTCTCATGTGCTACACCAATACAACTCAACCAACAACCGTTCATGCCTTGTGCAATAATTTAACTTGAGGAATAATATCTCTTTGAAGTAATACAGGGTGTGGTGAAGTAAATTTCACTTCTCTCTGGTTTCATGATTTGTAGAGCGACGTGGGTGAATTTATGTGATGTCGCATGGGTAATCGTTGTGGGTGCCGCTTACAGCTTTGCTTTCCAACCACATTCACCGAGTGAATTGGTCCCAATTTTTTTTCTGCTGCCGTCATTTCTTGGGTTTCTAGTGAGGCACATGCAAGAAGGTTGGTTCTGGAGGTAGCTACAAAGATGGTGTACTGCTGCCCTCAATGTTGGGAGGCGTCTGTGTAGATAACTGCATGATGCCCACCGAGGCTGGTGTTCAGCGCTTGAGCCCGTGCTTGTTGGCGACCCTCGTCGTGTGAGGGGTTTATATTTCAAAGCAAAGGGAGCATCTTTATTTCTTGTCGCCACAAGTCCAGGAGTATATCAAGCGGATTGCCATTCTGTGCTGCCCAGCTAATCTGGAGAAGGATGCTGCGACCCGCCGCACTTCTCCTCATTCGGTGCTTCTGGATAGAAAGATGGCCCTCCAACCGCTCTTCCACCGTGTTGTAGAGCCCCGTGCTAAGCAACCTTTCGGTGGACGCACTCATGGAAAGACAAATGGCTTGCGCAACCGCCTTTCTATTCATATAAAGCATCTTAAGTCCTCCTTGCCGAGAAGAAGGCAGGGGGTGGACGTAAGTGATTCTCAAGAGGACAAAAGCTTGAACTAATCGAAAGGTATCACGTTCCTTGAGGCCTCGCTTCTTGGTGTAAACTCGCCTGATCATGTGTGTGATTTTATTGATAGTGTGTTTGAGGCGCTGCAAGGATCCGTCACTCTTGGTGTTAGTCTAAAGATGTAGGCCCAGGATCTTGATGCAGGGGCTTGGGGTGATGGCCTGGCCATGAAGGAGTATTTGAATGCGTTCTTTGGGGTGTCGTTTGTCGTGAGGGCGGACGACAAGGAGGTGAGCATTTTTACGTGTGTACTGGAAGCCGCAGGCTTTAGCACACTGGGGTACTAGAAGTGAGATGCCATGGGTTGGTGTGAGCTTCCTTTATTCGCTATCACGTGGCATTCAGCGACAATGCAGGGGTTGAACCCGTAGATGTGCTTGGTGAGTGCACCACTTTGCTTCCCCGTCTCCGTGTGGGCTCGTGGCTCAATCGGTAAGATAACGGGCTCTTGCTTTGTTACTCTGTTAGTTCCAGGTTCGATTCCTTGCGGTGCATTAAATTCTTTTATTTGTTCGCGGGAGTTTTCTCGTGACACCAACTGTCGCGAAAGAAGCCTTGGGGGGTAGAGGTAAAAAGCTTTGCTTTAAAACCAACCATAAATAAGCCGCACTTCTCTAATGGCCCGCAGTACTTCTGCCCTGCCTGTTGTGAAGGAGATATGAAGCACAAAAAGAACATCTCTGTTACCGCAGTCACATTCTAGCATATACATTTCCAGAGTTAACCAAAATCTTTCATAATAAACATGTCAGGGTAGCAAAGTGTTTTATATAGCATGACCAGATCACACAACAGACATTTTGTGTGACGCATTGTATTTTTTTTGGTGACGCATTAACAAACGGATTGTTGTTTTGTTATTACCAATTAGAGGAAACTTAAGTGTACACCCTCAGAATATTTCGCTTTTGACAGAAGAGAGATGGAGGCCGATAGCCCGTAAACAATGATTTACAAACGTGTATGCGAAGCAGTTTCAGATATTTCAGGACAACGATCAAAAGGCCTCGTATAAATCTTTGGAAACACTTTATCCGGAAGAAAAGCACCTTAGGCTTCGTAAATTTTAGTGTGATAAAACACAAAGAAATATTTTTGGCACGCCGCACAACCTAGCGTTTTCCAGACTGTTACTCTCTTTCTCTGTGCTAACTCGAATAAATTTCTGGATTTTCCTAGTAACAACATTGCCAATTAACAGTTTCAAAATTGGGGATGCTTTTTTAAGCAAAGTTTCTGTATATATTCAAGGTGAGATGCTATATTTTCCTATTCTAAACTTCGTTCCCCACTACGACGCCATGCAAAAGCAGCCACGCAAAAAAGAGGGGATGCCCGACTATCGTATTCGTGTTTTTGCAATTCGTTCAAGTGGCATCCCAAGCTTCGCTGGGCAGAGAAACAAATGTGACTTCACAAGGTGGCCCTAATTGCAATATTTAGCAACTACAACAAATCTCATCCTTTTTTCTGAAAATAAATGTCCACAGCCTTGTTAAGGCGTTAGAAATCGTTATATAAACTTTCTGGCACATTTATCTTTTCATTTCACCTGATGAAGTTTTTCTTGCACAACCACTTTGTGAGAGTCCATACCATGCATTACCGATTTGCCCTTTGTGCTACAATGTTTCCACACCGCCTGTGGCTTAGCGGGATAAAGTAGCTTATCCATGATACGGCAATTGCGTATTCGCCCACCCCTTTCTCCCCCGAACCCTGAAGTACACCTTATAGCTCGTTGCAACGCCAGAATTTCATAAATCCAGACATCAGTCTTTTGAACAGGCACAATTGGTTCTGAGAATATTCAGCCTGATTGCACATGAATGAAGGGATTAAACCTTTTTCAAATATTTGTTAAAAGCCAGCCAGCGCTAGTTGTAGTAACTTGTCCGAAAATCGCGCCAGCTTTTAAATTTAAATGACCTCCCTGAAATTGCGACATTCAAACGATTACGATAGATTGAACGTTCATGTTGGAACATGCAGGGGTCACACTTGGAAGGCTCTTTGAGATTAACTGATAACGGTTTGTGCACACACCGTTTCTGGGACTGGGAGGAATATTGGTGACGAAAATATTCGTTGATCGTCCCTTTGATGTCGTCTAAAGAAGCAGCGCAAGAAGGAAAGAAAAAGAAGTGCTAGTGTAGGAAGGCGGTGTTTACCACAATCGAAAGAGCACGTTCGAAAAGCAAGCACGCTAAAGACCATCCGAAATGCAAGAAGCGAGACTAACGCTGTCACTTTGGGTTAGTTATTAGGCGCGGAGTACATTTAGACCGCAAAATTGTCCGTCCGCATTCATCTGTGCGCACATCACCACCAAGCGAAAATCAAGCGAATTTCGTGTGAGCCGTGAGTTGTAGTTTTATTTAGGGAATAATCAAGGTGACACTCAAAGGCTCAAATCGATTGACGGTTGGGCCGCAAATCGGATGTCACTCGAGAGCAACTTAGATTTATTTCGCGTCACCGTACTCCGCACCCTCGCCATAATCCACGGAGTGGAGATGTTGCCACTTTTTAGGTTAAACCACACTTGCGCAAAGGTTAAAACACCACATTTCAGGGCACGAGGGGGTACTCGAGCTCGCTAATGCCCCTCGTTAAAGTGTGACGTAATGTGACGTTATTTTAATTATAAAAATTATAATAACGGTAGCCAATGATTGATCTATAATAAATACGACCTTGATTAGAACGCTGTAAGGCTCATCTTGAAGGCTACCTTGCGCCACGCCAAGCATTGAATATTGTTAGGTGGCGCAGGACTTAAACCGTGAGATGCGGAAGATGTATTTAACAATATTTACATGACGGCTATCGCGGAGCTCGCACAGACTGCACGCCATCCACTCCCTCGTCATTGTCGTCGAAGGTGGGACACCGGGCATTGTCCACCTGGTTCGTAACATTACCCCCCGGTCAAAGACGACCGTCCCGGTCGAGCTCGGTCACCGTGAGTGGACAGGAGCGGTGAGCATGCATGAGGTGCGATGCGTATAAACAGTAATGTCTCTTCTGCCGCGGATGACGATGGCGGTCTCCGATGACGGCTGGTAACCGAACATCGACGCCTACAAGGCGACGACGAACCGGTGAAGGTGCGGGGAACCGCGCCGGACGAAAAGTCTGGAGACACGGCATGGGCAACGTGTCTTGGCCGGTCAAATCTCGTAGGGTCTTGGTTCTGATTGGCTTCTCACGGGCTTGGGACACGGGGCTGGGGCATCGTCATGTGCTGAACGCGGCGGGGCTGGGGCTGCCCGACACGGCCCATGTACCCTTGATGTTTGCGCCGGTGCCGAGACGCAGCGATGCTGGGGCCAGGAGTTTGAGAAACCCGCACACTCCACCAAACATGTCACGAGGCGCAGGACATGAACCATGAGAAGCGGACGATGTATTTTACATTCTCTACGTGGCGGCTATCACCAAGCTCGCATCGGCTGCACGCTAGCCATTCCCTTGTCGTCGTCGTCGAAAGTGGGACACCGGGCATTGTCCACCTGTTCCGGAGAAATAATTTTTCTAACGTGATATTCTCGGCTCTGGCGTTGTGATCTCGTGCCCAATTGAAGAAGCACTTCTTCCATTTGCAATAGGTCACGCCACGGCTGCTGGTCGACGCCGTAAAGCTTTTAATGTGAACATTTGGCCTGAGATTAGCTGCTCAGCCGCATTCTAAGAGTAGCTTCTTAAATTACGCCTATCCGATACACGCTCTCACTGTTGCACATAAACAAATTAGGTTATAAAGAATACTTTAAAAGAAGAGTGATCCTTGCTTCAGCACGATTACTATACCAAATATTATATAAATCACTTATGTATCGTCAGAATGCTAATAGAAATTTTGAACACAGAAAATATATGACAGACGTTTAATTCTAATTTCGCGCTTTGAAGCGTGGAACAGGGTTTTATCACCCCGAGTAGCATGCGGGCGACGTAGGGAATTGAAAAATCTAATTATAGGCGCGTACGTAGCCTGCTTGCTTTGATATTTCAGGGGTAAGCGAAGCCAAATCGTCTAATAATGACATTTTAAAGGAACCAACCCGCATACGCGTAGCCCACGTCCACGAAGTGAAGCGTAACGAACTCTTGAGTAGCTCCACACTTATAGAAAAAATTGTGTGCTTTCATTACATCTTGCAGCACTGATTTTCCACTTTGCTTGTGCACGTTATAACTGAATTACGTTAAAAAAATGAGCCCATTTTGGCAGCGGCCGCAACTGCGCTCAGATGACCTCTACTCACTGGACTCTGAGTCTTGAATTCAGAAATTTATCCAAATGTAGTGTACCTTACTTTTGTTTCATAAGTTTCTCCTATAATCGCTGAAATATCAAAATATATCGCATGAGAAGTGTGATTATGCAATCAAGTCGAACCTGACTATACGATTCACTTGTATTGTATAAAAATTTGCTCTACGAAATTAAATGTCTATCCTATCTGTAGCTACAATACACGTAGGCGTCGCCTTTCTATCTACGAAAATGTGGGCACCATTCTTCCGAGGAATTTACAAGGTACTGTGGCTCGGTGAAAAGTTAAAATACCTCGCTCCTGGCTCGCCAGAAGGCGTTAAGGGGTTTTCGCTTCGGTTACTTTGTGATGGTCCACATTCAGATACTTTAACACTCGAAGCTATGTAATCAATACTTAGGCGAATGATTTTAAACGGAAAAGTCTCAGACACCGCATCTTTTATTGCTTGTCATCACATCGCGCCACATGTCACCCTTGGCTTCTGGCGCTCAAGCTGTGATTTTTTTTTTGTTTTTGCTTCGCTAGTTTGGAGTCACGTTGCTGTGCTATCACGTGACCAGGTGAGGGTGAAATGGCTTCTCACGCTGCGCTTCATCGCTCAGCATGAGCTCGACCGTCTGTGCGTGCGCTTCGCACGAGTACACGATGCGACTAGGGGTGGTTTAGCGGCTGCTTCTACGCGCATGGTCCCTCAGTCGTGCCATCAATGGCACACCGGCTAACCTGTCCGTGCGTGCAAGCGAAAGAACGAATCCAACTATTCAATAGGTACAGTTACACGGGAGGCAGCAAACTCAAAGCCAAACTTACGCGAATCACTGTGTGCATAGTCATTTGTTTCGCTCGTGATATGTATCTTTAGAAGAGCTAAACTAGCGCTATGTCTCTATTTAAAATTACTCTTGAATCTGGATGCCCTTATCATGCACCATTCACGATTACTTCTGACTAAAAGTTTTTTATAATAACACGTTTCAGCAGGTGGGCTGAGGGGTTCTAATAAGTAATGTGCAAATACCTGTAGAGTAATAACAGAAGCATGAACATTTCAGCAGCAATTAGAAGAGGTAGATTGAATAAACGCAATGGAACCATGCTTCAAGAACTTTATACTTGGCCTTATTTCTCTTTAAAAACTCTTTCAAGCACAAGCACACAAATACAGCGTAAACTATCTCTTGCACGACATCTTTACGAATGAGAAGCAACAACAACGCAGTTTAAGCAAAAGAATAGCACGAATTCTACAACGTTTTCTGTAAGCTTCGCCAATTGCTTGATAAACTCCTTTTGACATGTTTTTACGTTTTTGTCTAACTTTGCGGTCAAGGTTGTACACCACCTTCCCCAGCTTCCTGTGTTCATTAGACATCGGAGGGAGCATCCTATATTCGTTCCACTCGTTATTCAGCCAACAAGTGAATATTTTTCCCCACGCATTGAAACCTTCGACTCCAAGGCAGCTCTTATTGCAATTTAAAGAGATGTCCCCACTCTTTATTGCGGCTGTTTGCCGTACCCGGCGCACGGTGTCTTTTTTCTAAGAGCCATTATTCGACTCTTTTCCCCGTAGGTGTTCCACATTCTCCGTGTCTGATCAAGACCTCACGATCCCCGGGTCTTTTTACTTCAACATTACGAGCCACCCTATTTTCTGTAGCTCCTCATGGGATGTGAACAAAATACACAGATATAGGTTCTTCGCATTAAAACCCGAAATCAGAAATACGGAGGACAGAAATCAGGGAGATCGCCGTAAATAAATAACCTCAGTACACGCAACCATCTATATGCGGAATTCAATGCTCAACGTTGCAGAAAGAGAAAAAAAGGTCACTTCCGGCGACAATAGGAGTTGTGAAAAAAAAACGTAAACCCGGATATTAAGCACGTGCGAAAAAGGACGGAGAGCAGGAACGCCAGGATAATAAAATTGGCTCTATGAGCCAGACAAACCACGTATAATAATTGTAAATATCACAGTAAAAAAAACAAATTGGCCGCGTATCTGCTCCTTTTGCTCCAAATGTCGTTAAAAGGCGACAGTCTTTGCAGACATTTGCCAAAAAAATGCCCCTTTTACTTTACCGCTCACCTTTATGCTGTTCCTGTACCGTCGCGTTCATCCCAAGGTAAACACACCAAAGGTTTGCTCAAGGCGATTTGAATTCACCGCATTCCACTGCTACAGGCCGGGTTCCTCGGTGGTAGCGGCGGAGACGCGCGTGAATGGAGGCGGCCGACTTTAAGGTTTATACAGCCGCGTGGGCGTGCTCCACCTACGTTTTAAGCAGAACGTGGAACCTAGCTAGTGGAACCTTTCGTTGCTGTTGTCGCGTGATTTTTCATATGCCGCCAGGAGGTGGCGCGGGACACAGCAGACGGCGTTTTTCTGCAGTAGATGTAGAATACCAACTACTATCAAAAAACCAAGCTTACATCAATTTTGTAATAAAGGAACACTGCAACTATCTCTTGTGTACTAACTTCCTGTCTTGTGTTTGCGTAATGTCTTGTTCTTTTTCAAGAAAGTTGACAAGTATGAACATATAAACCGGGCTTAGACGTTTACGTTGGGCTGTGAGTAATAAGACTTTTCTGCAATATATATTCTACTTTGGCCGGGTAGCTGAATCGAGTCACAGACAGAACAGACAGACAGACAGAAATTTCTGGGTTCAAGTAGGCAAACTAGTGTCTTTAAAATAACGCTTGTAACTCGGTAAAGCTAATATAATATCATGTTAGTAAGTATTCTCGACTGCTAATCCCCCCCAGCGGTGCGTTTACTCGGCCCATACCCAGCCAAGACAGTGCATTTGACATAATGGTCACTAATGAGAGGGAGCTGTGTTCTGTTACAGCTGTTTTTGGACCTGTAACAAAAAGGAGCATGCACCAAGGCAGGTCTCTTTTTTAGCATTTTTCTGTTTCAGCCAAGAGATCGTGCAGGGGATAGACAGTGGCATTATTGGCATAACTTAGTTGGACGTCCTTCGAATGTAAGATAACTTCGCGAAAGACAGGTCCTCGTAAGTAGCAGAAAAGTACTCTTAATATGTGCACCTTTTTCCGGAGACATTCATTATGCAGTAACTACAGATTAGGCATTAATATAGCATTAGATTAGGCAACGCCGAACAAAAGAGTAACGAGTAGTTGAGAATCACTAAAAAGAAGAAGCGGTAAGAAAAATTCAAAGCAGACACTAAAAGTGTCTACTTGACAAGCTTTTGCATGTTGTACAATGAAGCATCTCCAAGGTACAAATGAAAGATAAACTATTTATGCCGGTCAGAGCTCAAACTTCTCAAATAAACACACTGAGAGTTCCCAAAAATACACAATAATTCTTCACATACAAGAAAAATTACAAGTAATAAACATACAAGGTGTTTAAATAAAAGCATATAACACAAGCTCGTAGTCTAGTAGAATTTCTATTGAACCGGAAGGAATATTTAAAAAAAATCGCACACAGCTGTGAGATTCCCTACTCAGGCGTCACAAAAACACTTTATTAACAGAATTAGCTCGGGCATGATTTTTTACTGCCCTTGCTGCGCTCAAACTGACTATTTAATTCACCAGTACATATTCACTAGAATTGGCCTGTTCTTTAGATAAAGATTTTAGACTGCAATTCGGACACGTTTCATTTTACTAGAAAGAAGAATAGATATTTTAAGGCATTTCCTATACTGTCAAATGAACAGTACATGGTATATATTTTAAAATAAAGCATGGACACTTCCAGAAGCAATGCAAAAGCTGAACCACTCCGTAATCGCTCGTCATCGTCAGTAGACCAATGACCGGAAAGCGTGTTTGAAAAAACCAGGCCTCGCAGAAAAAAGAGAGTGAAACACATTCGTTGTGGCTGTAGCGGTTACTGGGGCGTGGCGGCCACCGGCTTAAGTTTTGTCCAGCCAGGTGCATGCCACGTGTGCCCTTTTTTATACCGCAATAACAAATTCGAAGATATAATCACTATGCTAGTGGGCTAAACAATACCAAACGGTTTTTATTTTCAAAAAACAATTTGCAGAATTTACCTAAGCTTACCTGCTCAGAAAAAAATACTCTCCTCTTCTTCAAGAAAAAATCAACTTATTTGGGCTCTATCCAAAGAAGCTCACATGAAAAAACAAGCATTGTACTTCTACGCCACTCCGGCAGAACCGCGACACTCGCTTAGCTGTTGCTGAAGATAATAGAAAGAGTAGTTCGAAGTAAACCGCCTCTAAGCATAGTAGGTTTGTCCATTCGCCCTACCTGACAGGAACTCATCAGCTACTCAATTATAATGCCACGTATATCCTTCTCTATCTACATCTCTTATTTGCGACATATTTTTGTGTTTTGTATCCGCTTCCTGAAATTGTCGTCTGCTTCTCTCTGTGCCCGTTCTGATACACGTACCATTACCCAAACATACCTCAATCAACTTCCTTCTCTTACCTAGGACAAGGGCGCTATATGCTGCTCTATTTTCCCAAATAACCGCTCCTTTCCTTTCCCAAAATATTATTTGTTCAGGAGATTGTGTTCATACCCAAAAGAACATATCTCTTTTCATCGCTGTCGTGCCGGGTTTATTTCAAGGGTCTAATCAAACCTTACCCTTCTGGCCAATCATTAATTACAGAATGGAGTTTCAGTTGTAGACACTTCTTATATTTGCATGTATACTTTACGTTGACTACTTGAGAATGCTAACAGCAGCCTTGCAAAACAACAGTAGACGTTGGACGTCTTACTACTGGCGAACAAGAAGCCTTATTGTGTAATTATTCGCCCTTAGGTGAATTTGTTTACAGCAGTTTTTAGCTACGAGTTTCCCGTTTTTCCACAATGTTTTGGAGTGTTTTAAAAAACGATATACATCTTGTAAGGCGCGAAGCAAAGTTTTTAAAAGTATTCTCGACGTACTGATGTTACTGAATTATCTCATTGGAGGTTCCTGGATGGTTAACGCAATCGCGAAACATACGCGAAATGGGAGACGAGGAGAACAGAGATACATTACCGCGAAATGAGAGACGACGCGGTATTTCAGATTTAGCCCGGTTCTTCCTGTTATTAAGCAGTATCTATCTCGGGAAGCATTAGATTATTTTGAAGTGAATCCTAAACCGTAATATGCAAATGTCGCACCAATCCTTAGGGACAGAACTGCGTACATCTTGCATCTTTTCAACTTGGGAATGGCAGCAAAGAAAACTACAGAAAACATAAATGATAAGGCTGCGAAAAGTTACCAGCACCCCTACGAAAGACACCTTCCGCCACTTTTATTTGTAAGACTGGACACATCTGGCCCTAGAATATCAAAATTGCGCAATGGCTTCTCGCCAGGAATTCAACAAAGCCATTTCATACAAAACCGGTCAAACTTATAAGAAAAATGTGTGGCAAAATGGAAGAAAAAAACAAAACAGGTAAACGTCCTACACGACATTACAAATGAGAAGTCACGTAACGTAAATGAGCTGTATGCGCAACGCCAATGGCAATCAAACAAAGCAAAAGAGAAAAGCAAATCTTGCAATTCCAATGTAGTAAGATAAGACAGGCAAGTTATAGTGGTAAAGCGGATTTTCCAGTGACCGCTTCCTTCTGAAAAGTAATCTTGAATTGAGTGTCCTCACAAAAAAAGAACCTTGGAACATATAGCAGGACCGGGCAACTGCAAAACTTCGCAAATATGCATACGCCAATTTCCAAAGTAAACTAAACAGATTCTTGATAAAAGAAAACAAATATCTGAAATGTTAATGGGAGCACGCGTAAACTGAACACTGTCGTGGTTGAACTTTATTACACATGGAAAGCATTGTCATCTGTCGTACTTTGTTCAGGCTATAAGAAATCAGGGACCCAAAGTAACCGCCTTGGGTACATCTGCGCAATTACACTTGTACCAAATGAAGATCGTGTTTGAGAGGGTCTCATGTTGAGGGTAAATGGAAGGCAATACTGCACCGAATAATCACGGTATTTATGTGGCACGTTTTAAATCGGGGCTGCAGGCTAGGCATGTAGCATGGTGTTTACGAAGGCGAAAGCAGCGTACAGTTAGGAAACGTTTGCTTGAAATGGCGGCAGGCAGTTGAACAGTGTGAGTCAAAAAGGCTTCTGGGCTTCTTGATAAACTTCGGTGCATTTATGCCGTGTCGGTATGCATAAATCCCAACAAAACAATTTAACGTGAGCGAAAATTGGTAGTCCTCGTATAAAACCTACTTGCGTATACACATTTTAAATTCAAGCAATGGAGTACAAAAGGACTCAATCCTCCCAGAGTCTTTTTAACGTTGCATTCAAGGACCTGTTAAGGGGCTAGAAAGCTTCGTGTGCATTCACCTGAAGCATCGTTGTTATTTATTCACCACTTGTAGTGCCTTGTCGGTTTCCCTAGGGCAGAGAATCACCAACAACAAAACAGGCATTTCAAGTTGTCCGCCATTTATAACGAAACGAGTGCCAGCAGCTCCCTGTACAGAACGGGCTTTCATTGTAGGTGAAGGGGCTTGCCCAGCAGCCGGTGGTGACCGCCTAATATGAAAACGAAATCGGATTGACAATGGACGGTATGACCTAATGCAGAAAAATGCAGGCAAATATTAAAAAAATATTTGCCTAAGTATACAAGTCAAAGATGAACAATAAAAAAATTATTACTTAAGCCTATCCAAGCTTGCAAATAATAAAACACTAGTAATAATGATCAGTGGGCTTTGCTGCAACCGCTCGCTTTGAAGTATGATTTATACGCTACACTAAACTCGTGCTTCGTTTTGGCAGTCCCTATGTCCAGAAACTGTAAAAACATCCGCGGCCAGCCTTCCCGAGCGCGATCTGGTAGTTCGCTGACCGGTAAATCTCAGTAGATGTAGACCAAACCCAGATTGGCGCTCGTAAACTATGTTGGGCTTTCAAAAATGTTCGAGCAAATATTTTAATTCTAGGAGCCTTATTCCAGAACTGAAATGAAATTTTTAAGATAGTAGGTCATACACACATGCAAATTGCTCAACTGCCGCCAAAAAAGTTGCAAAGTTTTGGAATACAGAACGCGGTCATCTTAACTATTTTACACGAATTTCTCTATTGATCCTCCGTAAATCCGGACTTTTTAAAGTGGGCGGGGCAAATCCTTGATATATAAATGAAGGGGCAGTTAACGTTGTAAAGACAAACTTCGATTCACTTAGAAGTTTTCAAGCCTAAGATTTTGGTAGGTTCGTTCTCTTCAAAACTAACCTTACTTGTTCCCGTCTCACCATTCGCCATCTCTGCTTTCAACCGTCTCTTGGGCTTCTTCCTTTACCTTTGCATTGGCACCAAACCACTCGTCTGAAAGTGAAGTTTACCCAACCGTGCACAAAATGGTAATACAAAAACACCACCAAACAGAAACGTTTAAAAACATACCACCAAAAATACTTTTATCCCGGACCAGGCACTACATTTATGTTACCGACACAAGTTATATGCAAGGAACGCAATAATTTTGGGTTCGAACGACGAATTTTTTTTAATTATCAAAGTTACATTCAGCAAGCAAGACTTCTATGTATGATTCCGGTATACTGACATCCTGAATCATACGTATATAAATAATGCAACCGGAAGTTCCCCGAGTTATTAGGCATGCGATGCGAACCCCTTGTATTGTACCAAGCAGTACTTTTAAAGGCAGTACAAATACTTTTAGCCCGTGTCAGCTTAAGACACAACCCACACATCGGGTAACGCCGGGTCCGCTATTTCAAACAGATTTTATTATACCTCAATGAATTGTATATATGTCAAACCGCACATTGAAAAAGAGTTTAAAAGTATTTGTGGTCCATCAGGCAACAAATTATAAGCTTGGTTAAGCAGTAGAGCAAATACCTTTCCAACACTGTACAAATGGCGGGTACACGAACTAACAACACAAGTCGACAGCACACATGACGGAGTTTGACAAGTATGGGAAACTGCATAACTATTTGGCGTATAAGGGACGGCTTTACTACAAAAGAACAGCACATTTGCCAGACGAGTGCCTTCCGTACACACACCAAGTTTCGGCGGCAGTATTTTTCCAAAAAAGTGGTGCCGTCGAACGACTTTTCCCCTCATGCTTTTCTTTTCTGTGCGAATATTCTGGCCTCTGAAAAAGCAACCTCATATATTGGCCTACATCGGCTGTGAAAAGTTGAGTTTTTTTGGGAAGAGTTAAAGACGGTTACACAGACACAACCCAAACAGAAAGGTTTTAAACATAAACGTAAAAACAAGAACAACGAATTTTGCCATGAATGTGCGTAGCGAAATGACCACGTGTAAAAGGCATACGGCACTTACGGTGGCATGAAAGTTTAAACAGCTTTCTGGATGGCTCATCTTACTTTTTCTCCTGGTCATTACACAGTAAAAAAGCTCGGGACTTGTTGAAACATTTCCCCACCTTTGCCCGCCGAAGCGTAAGGCAAACACCGATGTGAGGTCGCAGAATAATAAACTCAACACAGATTGAAGGCGGCCCAGTTGGTACATAACTGAGTTATAAAACAGCGCGGGAAACAGGACTACAGAAAGGGCACATCATACAGGGCGCTGACTAACAACTGGGTTTATTGTCACTGAACGGGTAATAAGTAAATTAAAACTAAAGAACACAAAAAAAACAGTCAGTTCGAAGAAGTACAGTAATCTCATTACTAACACAATCGTAACAACTAGCGACCCTTGCACCACAGCCCTACGTATCTTCAGTATCACCAAGAAAGTGAATTTCTTTCCCCGTGAGAGACTCGGAGGAACCGCTGACGCAATCTTCTTTCCGGGCATGCATTTTCCGGGCTTCTCTAATCTCTCCTCGCATCCGGTCCCGGTATCATGCCAGCACGTGGCTTTTCTCAAAACGATACCGGGACCAGATGCGACGAGAGATTGGAGAAGCCAGGGAAATGCATACCCACAAAGAAGATTGCGTCAGCGCTTCCTTCGTGTCTCTCACGGGGAAAGAAATTCACTTTCTGGTAAAACTGAAGATCAGTAGGGCGGTGGTGCAAGGCGCGCTAGTTGTTACGATTGTGTTAGTAATGAAGATTACTGTACTTCTTGGAACTGACTGTTTTTTGTGTTCTTTAGTTTTAATTTACTTTTTACCCGTTCAGTGACAATAAACCCAGTTGTTAGTCCGCGCCCTGTCTGTGTGCCCTTTCTGTTGTCCTGTTTCCCGCGCTGTTGTATAACTCAACGCTAAATAAACTCAGCATATACCATATTCTTTCCCTTATCTCTATTTAACGGGGATAAATCTCGCGTATAACTTAATTTATGAATGAAATATCTAGCAATTAAACAGGAGTGAACAGCCGCTGTTCTCCTTCGCTACTTAGTGACTGACCCTTACTATTTTCCGTGCCTGTGATCCATGAAAACCACAAACTTATAGCTGTAGGTGACGACATACACCAGTATTTCTGAATGTACGGTCGGGGTAAAGTGTCCTCACCCAGTCGCGGAAGGCATCTATTGCCACACTTGCGGCAGTGATGAGGCAACAGCAACATGACCTTTCTATGAAGAATGGTACCGGGTCGCATTTGTGTCATCACTGCCGCAAGTGATGCAATGAATGCCTTCCGCGTCGGACCGAAACAATCATAATACGAAAGAGTTGCGACACCGTGTCGCGACAACTGCGTGAAGTGTATATTATCCAGAAAAACAGTGAAGGCCTATCAGTGAATCATCGCTATCACTTTTTTTGAATGAGTACCGGATCCTAGACAACATGCGATTCAAAGATGTGATTGTTGTCTTCAGCAGTGGTATTATGTTTTTATCATATCTTTTTAGACCTCTTATTTTTGGTGTATGTTTGTGTGTTTGTAGACAAGCTGCCTATATCCCGGTCTTGGAATCAATCAATTGTTATTAGCGCATCAGTCTCGTCGTTCTTCGTTTTTTTCTATCCTGGTTTTTGGCGCTCGTTTTCCTTAAGCAATGCACGATATAGCCCCACAGCATATTTTACTGAAGGATATGCAGCGGTCGTTCGAGTAGAAAATATCCATTACGGTTGTATAAATCCAACGAAAGTGTCAGTGGTGTGCGCAAGCTGAGAAATGCAGCTAAGGTGTTTGGAAAAACATTTGTGAATGCACTAGCGCAAATAAGTTGATTCCATTAAGACTGTAGTAAATCAGATGTAGAAAAACAATTGTTAGAGCCAAGCACACCTGGCTGGATTGCATCTACTAGTACCTTCAGGACAATTGCATAATAAAGCATCACGATCCTTGAAAATACAGCACACTGTGTTCAAATGCGTCGTTACACTGTTAACACGGCAAAATTTAGTTGCTTCAAAAAAAACTAAAGTACTTGGGTTACCCACTGGACAAATCTAGTTTTTTAAGTGAACGATTGTTTTCTTCTCTGTAAGTGAATTTGTTAATATTGGTTGCTGGTCTTGACTTAGAGGTGCGTGCCGAGTACAACTTTGTACCATCTAGTTGCGTCTAATGATTGTAATGCTTATTTGAAGAAAAACTACCTCAAAAAGGTTTAGCTTTGGCTCCTCGTCAGCGATGGCACCCTGCCCAGAGTCAAAAATGGAAGAACCTCGAACATATTAGCGCTGCTTGTATATTTGCCTATGGCAACTGCATAAAGGAATCATTTTCTGTTTGGATCGGGTACTTGGATTACCTTCAACAATTTCGCCTCAAATTTTGCAACCTTTTACACTTTCTTTCGTTATGCTTTACACTATTTTGTTGGCCTTTCAAACAAGAAGCTGTTACTCGAAAATGCTCGTTTTAATTGCGTTAAATCGCAGCAAAATATTTTCTCTCAGAAACCACTCGAAATTTGAGACCTTAACAGGGAACTTTTGGCGTCACGTCGTACATCTCAGCTTGGCATTCAGGGAGTTCTTCGGTGATCATTACGGCGTGCAAAGAAATGACGATCGTTCCACATGAACCTCTGAAAACGATTGAAAAGGTACACGCATAGGCCGAGCGCGAGTACCCCAGCATACACGGTATCATTTCTGCATGCCTCTGAAGCACGATATTAATGCATATGCGAGGTACAGGCTCGAAACTACAGCATGATTAGAGCGGCAGCCTTGTCCCCTCTCTCCCGTGGCGGTGGCCTAGGCACATGCCCTGGCCTGCCACCCGTATTGTCGAGAGGGCTGTTGTAGAGAGCAAGTTCACACTCTGTCTCCCCAGATGTTACAAGGGCCACCTTAGTTAGGGACTATATAATTTATCCGACGCAGCTAGCTATGTTTACGTTGTCGTCTAAGATTCACGATAATATGATGAAATGTTTTGCGATTTGTCCCCTGTTTTTCCAAAGACTGTCGTTTATTCTGTACCGCTAGGTCAGAGTTAGTACAAAGTGGCGAGATACAAACAAACATTGAAACACATATGGAACATGACCCTCTAATATTACAGGAGTACGTTACACCTCTAATATTCTTTTCTTGATTCAGTTCTAACTTCTAGGAATTCTTCATGCAGAATGTCGCATTGTTCAGTAGGTGCAAAGTTGTGTAATGGTATGTTAGTCTAATGTCAAGTGTGCGGTTTTACCGGTAGGAGACTTGATCGATCATTCATAAACAATGACATATACAGTGAACAGGGAACTTAATGATGATGAACGCAAATCACGGTTTCGCTAAGGGCTGAAGGACCAGCACTTGCAATGCATCTTCAGAGAACTCGGGCACCCGCACCCCTTGTGCACTCTAAAACTGAATTACCGCGCAAATACCGGCATACGTGAATATCAACATAGCTGCATAGGTTACCAGTAAAACATTCCCTTCAGCCCCATCAGTGATTTTACGTTTACCTCACTTGTCAATTCCGCAAAATGTTTTTGTAATATTTTAGCTCGCGAACTAACACCAAATCATTTTTTTCCGTAGCTGGAAACCTCTTAAAATCTAATGTTTGCTGAGTAAGGTCGTCCCTTAAAGTTTTCTTCGCCGAGGAATATTTGAAAGCGTAAGTACAACAGCCCCCAAGCACTTCTTTCATCGGAGCGCGAAAAAGAATATTTGCCTGGAACCATCAAACAGATTTTCTGATTTATATCTTCGCGTGTTCTCGATTTTTGAACATTGAACCTCCCCCAGAGTAAGGCAGCGGAGTGAGGAAACATTGGGGCACAGGACACTAAAATCTCGTCACCTCCCATAATCATCGCCACCACTGCTACCATAATATGCCTGTCCTCTAGGTTTCCACCAATTTTACGCGTATTTAACTGCCTAATAAAATGAGAGGTCTCTTAACGTACCAGCAAGGTAAGGCTTGCTGTAAATATAGGCGGTGGCTATTTTGCCGGCAGCAGGCAGATTAGCCTGGGGGAAAAGTTGCCGGCAGTTCCTTCCCATTAGCTGGCCCAGACCACGTGATTATTCTGCCGGCACATTTCCTCGGGGGCTATTTTGCCGGCAGCCGGTCTATTTTGGCGGGTGCTATTTTGCCGGCTGCCGGCACATTTTCACACTTGCTATTTTGCGGGCAGCCGGAACATTATCCCGGGAGAAAAGTTGCCGGCAATTCCTCGGTACTACTGCCTCTGTGCGCTAATGCTGCGGCAGGTGGGGGTGTCAACTTTGACGTTGGGGACAAGTTTTCGAGCTTTGCCGAGCTTGAGGAGAAGAGTGATTGGTACTGTTCAGTGAATTACGTAAAGTTATAGATACGAGTCGGCAAGATTGCGGCGGGTATGTCGAACTTTGACTCAGCCCGACGCGAACTTTGACTTTGATTTGTGCTTGTTTCCACTTGCCGTGTGTGCGTATCAGCAAGCAGTCAAGAGGTAAAGTTTGGCAGTGTATGTATGTAGTGATTGTGCGTAAGTCACTGTTTTTAATCTGGCTGATTGTGTTTGGTATATGAACGCAAAATTAGATGTTTTTTGGACGTCTGCCTGCTTTGTATAATTTCATGCAGACCTGAAGTTCGTGTTTTAAACACTTTATATCACGTGGTCTGGGCCAGCCAATGGGAAGGAACTGCGGGCAACTTTTCTCCCAGGCTAATCTGCCGGCAGCCGGCAAAATAGCCACTGCCGTAAATATAATCCTGAGGGTATCTGGGTTTAGACTGTCGAATGGTAGCATACGACGCAAAGTGTTCGCAAAGAATCAATACTCAATAGTTTTTAAGACATTTTATTTTGATTAAATGGTTGTAAATGCGTTTTTTGTATTATGGTTGTTCAAGCGGACATCATTCATGATTGCTTGGTTTAGTTAATATTCTCCACACTTCTTATTGTCGTTAGCTGTTTAGCTGTTTTACTGGTCTTTATGTTCAGGTTAAACTAATTAAATTAGGTTACGTTATTCCACTGTCCTGTAAGAAGCTTGAAATAAAGCATTGCAATCACCCTTGTTACGATTTAATTGAGGTCAAATACAATGCAGGTATATGTTCCTTGCTTTGGACTTGCCAGCAAAGCTACCTCAAACTAATGGTACAACGATCCCTGGCCACCTCGAAATTACACTAAATGTTATAGTGTAACGCTGGGGTGGACGGTAGAGGGCTAGATATCCGCGTTCGCCTCGCGCGTTAGAAGGGACTTTACGTACATGCGGATCAGTTTGAAGGTTATCAATCGTGTAGTAGACAAACCAGCAGCAGCGCCATGTTACGGGTTGTATCAGGGTTGTCATCATCATCATCACCAGCCTATCTACGCACACTCCAGGGCGAATGCCTTCCCCATTATTCTGCAATTACGCTGGTCCTGTGCTAACTGCCACCACTTTATCACCGCAAACTTCTAGATCTCCTCTGCCAATCTAACTTTCTGCCGCCCCCTTGCCTTCCTTGCCTTTTCTAGGGATCAACTCTATTACCCTTAATGACCAACAGTTATCTTTCCTTCGCATTACATGTCCTGCCGACTTCCACTTCTTCTTCTTAATTCTAATAATATGTCCCTCGCACGCGTTTGTTCCCCTCACCCACTCCGCTCTGTTCTTGTCCTATACTGTTGCACCGATGATCTTCTGTTTCCTTGTTCGCTGAGTCGTTCTAAATTTAGATTGAACACTCTTAGTGAGCCCCTAAATTTATGCCCCGTGGGTGAGTACCGGTATGATGCAGCTGTCGTACACTTTCTTCTTCAGTGACAATGGTAGGCTGCCATTCGTTTTCTTGGAATTCCTGCCGAGTGCACTCCACCCCGTTATTATCCCTCTAATATATCTGCCTCCTCCGTGGGTTCCGGGGTCACAACTTGGCCAAAGTAGATGTATTCCCCTATTACGTCCACTGCCTCGACACATATCTCAAGCTGCTGTGCTGTGCCGAGGTCATTCATCATTACTTCAGGGTTGTATCATGCAAGAGAAAACGAGGGGAAGAAGGCACTCCTACCTTTATGTCCAAAGATCTCAAAATGGCCGCTCTGTTCGTTGAAAGGCCCGCTGATCGATGCTCCCGCGATCACCTTGAAATTGATCCCGCCGGTGCGGTTGATTTTGTGGTTGTTTGGTTACTTCGAAATTATTCAGGCCCCAAAGTCATCCACTCAGTAGTAGAAGCCGGACACACGTTGCAAACCAAACTGCCGCAAAACATTGAGTAATTCAACCTTTATTCTGGCAGGGCCTTAGAGGCATACCAAGGCATAAATGCGTGCTCCTTTTGTATTCAGAGCTGAAGTTATCAATTTTCACACTGTGTTGTAAGCGGTTTTAATACCCTCGGGAAAACAATTTGTCTTTAAGCTGTCGGGAAATTCTTGATCCGGACTTGACCGAGCACTGGTGACCAAAATAGCTGGATAAGCCTTTCACCATTCACAGGTCGCGTAGGTTTCCTTAACAGCCTTTTGACCCCCCCGCCGCGCTTCCAAAAATAAATACGTGAACCCGTTTTGGACAACAGTTGCATAGTCTACACACAAGAATCTCTAGCAGATAAGATTCAGTTCAAGCCTCCAAGTATATTGTCACGAAGCCAAGGACGACGCAGTTTGTTTAGAAAGAAACAAGTTTATTGGAGCGAACTTGTGCTCCCCTAACAACTGAAAAGAATACAGAGGCGGCGAAGCAGCGGTCAACAAGTGACGTACGTTCGTCGGCGAGCGTCGCAGAATCGAATGCCCCCGGCGTCCGCACTGCAGGCGTTTTATCTTTCGGCGCGCGTGTTCTCGAAACGTCGATTCACATCGAGAACACAATAGATCCAAGAAGATATTCTGGGCTGTTCACGTTAGATCGGAATGCTCTCCCTATCACGACAGATAACACATGCGGCACAGAAAGAAAGAATGGAAACACGCGCTTCCCTTGGCACAGAGATAACACAGACTGGCGCAGCCGGGCGGTAAAATCAAACACAAATAAACAAACCCAATGTATGGTTCGCGGCATACCCCACCCCCTCTAAGAGTGCATCGACCCGATGCTAACATAAGCGACAGTCCGAAATAAAAATAAAATTCGTTATCGTCCCGTATAAAGGTTTTAAGCGAACCACGTGGACGACTTCGGGCCGCTTAGCGTCTTCGTGATGTTCCGGAATCACCATCGGGGATCACTCGTAGGTAAGTTGGCCGACACGTCGTAGAATCTGGTAGGGTCCGAAATACCGTCGCAGGAGCTTCTCACTGAGTCCGCGTCGTCGGATGGGAGTCTAGACCCACACACGATCCCCTGGTTGGTACTCGGCGTCTCGGCGTCGGAGGTTGTAGCGGCCCGCATCCACCAGCTGCTGGTCCGTTATACGAACTCGAGCGAGCTGGCGGGCCTCCTCCGCCCGTTGAAGATATCCGTGGACGTCGGCGTTGAGGTCGTCGTCTTCTACGTGCGGAAGCATGGCGTCGAGCATCGTAGTCGGCCTTCTACCGTAGAGCAGCTCGAACGGCGTCAGCTGCGTCGTCTCCTGGATAGCCGTGTTGTACGCAAACGTGACATACGGGAGCACTTCGTCCCAAGTCTTATGTTCAACGTCAACGTACATTGACAGCATATCTGCGATTGTCTTGTTCAGACGTTCTGTTAGTCCGTTCGTTTGGGGGTGGTACGCCGTCGTTCTTCGGTGATCCGTGTTGCTGTAGCGTAATACTCCTTGCATCAGCTCCGCAGTAAATGCCGTTCCGCGGTCGGTGAATTAGCACTTTCGGGGCTCCATGTCGCAGCACAACTTGGGTTATAAAGAACTTTGCCACTTCTTGTGCAGTCCCCCTCGGAAGAGCGGCGGTCTCTGCGTAGCGCGTCATGTAGTCTGTCACTACGACAATCCACTTGTTCTGTGATCGTGACTTAGGGAACGGGCATAAAAGGTCCATTCCAATCTGTTGAAATGGTCTCGATGGACGGCGATCGGTTGCAGAAGTCCGGCGGGTCTTGTCGGCGGCGTTTTTCGTCGCTGGCAGTCACGGAAACTCCGGACGTAGTGGGTGACGTCAGAGGTAAGGCCGGGCCAGTAGTACCTCGCCTTGATTTTTCCAATTGTGCGGGCTGTGCCGAGATGTCCGGAAGACGGGTCGTCGTGGCACGCTTCCAAAATTTCGTCACGAAGGTCCGCGGGGATGACGAGAAGGTAATTCGCTCTTGTTCCGGGGCTGAAATTCTTCTTCACGAGGACGGAGTTTCTCAGGCTGAATGCTGGTAAGCTGCGTTTGGAAGGTCCTAGGAACGGCAACGTTGCATCCCTCGAGGTACTCGATTATGACGCGTAAGTCGGGGTCGGCACGCTGCTGGGCGGCTAGGTCGCTCTCCGTCACGATTCCGAATAACGCGCTGTCTTCATCAGAGTCTTGTGGTGGTGGGTCGACGGGGCGCGGGACAGGCAGTCGGCGTCGGAGTGTGTCCTGCCTGATTTATAAACGACTGTAACGTCGAACTCCTGCAGGCGCAAGCTCCACCGCCCAAGACGGCCAGAGGGGTCCTTCAAATTGGCGAGCCAACACAGCGCATGGTGGTCTGTTACAACCTTGAATGGCCTTCCATACACGTATGGGCGAAATTTTGAAATCGCCCATATAATAGCCAGGCACTCTTTCTCAGAGGCAGAATAGTTTTTCTCCTCCTTCGACAGACCACGGCTGGCATAGGCGATTACCTTTCGCAGCCGCTTTGCTTTTGGACAAGGACGGCACCCAAGCCTATATCACTGGCGTCCGTGTGCATTTCCGTTTCGGCATTTTCGTCGAAATGAGCGAGCACGGGCGGGCTTTGCAGGCGTTTTTGCAGCTCGCAGAATGCTTTTTCTTGGTCGTTTTCCCAGCTGAAAGGGGTGCTATCTTTCGTCAGGCGCGTGAGTGGCTCTGCAATGCGTGCGAAGTTTGCGACGAAGCGCCGGTAGTATGCGCACAGCCCGAGAAATCTTCGCACGCCCTTCTTGTCTTTCGGCCTTGGGAAGTTCGCAATGGCTGAAGTTTTTGCCGGGTCAGGTAGGACTCCCGCGGCGTTGACGACGTGGCCCAAGAACTTCAGTTCCCCGTATGCGAAACGGCACTTTTCAGGCTTCAGCGTCAACCCCGACGTACGAATGGCCTCGAGTACAGACTCCAACCTTGCAAGGTGTTCGTCGAAAGTCCGGGCGAATACCACTACGTCGTCGAGGTATACGAGGCAGGTGTGCCACTTAAGGCCAGCTAGCACAGTGTCCATGACTCTTTGAAACGTCGCTGGTGCTGTGCACAGCCCAAACGGCATCACCTTGAACTCGTATAGGCCGTCTGGGGTTATAAATGCAGTCTTCTCTCGGTCTCTCTCGTCCACTTCAATTTGCCAGTAGCCGGTCTTCAGGTCCATCGATGAGAAGTACTTCGCGTGGCAGAGGTGGTCGAGGGCGTCGTCGATTCTGGGGAGGGGGTACACGTCCTTTTTCGTGATTTTGTTCAGTCGCCGGTAGTCAACACAAAACCTTAATGTGCCGTCTTTTTTCTTTACGAGTACGACGGGCGCAGCCCAGGGGCTTTTCGATGGCTGTATAATGTCGTCGCTGAGCATGTCGTCGACTTGAGTCCGGATGGCTTCCCGTTCGTGTGAAGAGACGCGGTACGGTGACTGTCGGGTAGGTCGGGCTCCATCTTCGGTTATTATTCGGTGCTTCGCTAGAGGGGTCTGACGTAGTTTTGCGCTCGACGAAAAACATTCGCTATAGCGACGCAGCAAAGCCAATAATTTGTTCCGTTGTTCTTGCGGTAGCGCCGGATTCACGTCGAAGGGCTGCGGGAGCTTGAAGGTTTCTACGGGTGTGCGTTCAAAGTCGGCGACCGCGATCACGTCACTTGCTTCTTGCTTCTTCGAGGAATGCAATTGCCGCGCCTTGTTTAAATGCTGGTACTCCTCGGTGAAATTAGTAACCAAAATGTGGGATTGGTGTTCCTTGAAGCGCGCAATGCCTCTTGCGACCGACACACCGCGGTCGAGAAGCACCCTTTGATCAGTGTCTACGATAGCGTCGACGTCAGGAGCAGCATCTTCACAGTAGACGGCGACCATCAAGCTTGCGCGGGGTGGCAGGGTGACATGATCATCGGCAATCCTTACAGCAGCACGGTGTTCGGGGTTCGGTTCCGGCGTCGTGGAGTGATTGGGGGAAAAAGTTATTGACTTGGTCTGCAGATCGATTATTGCACCGTTGTCCATCAAAAAGTCCATTCCAAGAATTACGTCGCGGGAGCAGTTAGGCAGAATGACGAACGCCGCAGGGTACGTTGTGCCGTCTATGGGGACGCGCGATGTGCACGTTCCACTTGGCGTCACGAGGTGGCCTCCTGCTGTGCGTATGCGCGGACCGTCCCATCTGGTCATAACTTTCTTCAGTTTAGACGCAAATGGTCCGCTCATTACCGAATAGTCAGCTCCCGTGTCTACGAGGGCGACTACGTCAAAGCCGTCGATGGACACCTTGACGTCAGATGCAGTCTTCCTCGAGTTCCGGGTTCGTCGGGGCGTCGTATCTCTGCTTGTACGTGTTGACGGTCGGGCACTGTGCATCGTCGTTGTCGTCGTCTTCTCAACGGACGTCTCGGTCAGGTCGGGTACGCGTCGCGCCGTGTAGCTGTCGTCGTGTTCAGGAGTCTCGTCAGGGCTAGGTCGGGTCGTCGGGATGAGGGCATGTCGTGAATGATGGTCTTCAGCGAGTCGCTGCGTCGTTGGAGGGTTTTCATTTTTTCGCCGTTGTGCAACTTTACCTCCCGAAGTTGCTGCTTTTAGTTTCCCCCGCGTGGGCTGGGGGACCTTCCACGTGAGAAGTCAGCAGTGCTGCGGCGGTTCGGTGACTGATACGGGTAGGGCGACGGTGAACGGTTGAAGCGGGCTGGTCCTCGGTTGGTGTTGGAGAGGTATTCTTCGATCTCAGCAGGGCGCTGGCCGTATCGGGGGCGTGGGGCGTCGACGGAGAACCCTCGCAAACCGAGCCTCTTGTAGGGACAGCGACGGTAGATGTGGTCGGCCTCTCCGCAGTGGTAGCACAGCGGGCGATTATCGGGCGTTCGCCACACGTCGGTCTTCCTTGGCGTCTGGTATTGGTCTACAGGGCGTCGGGCGGGCGGCATTGGACGGCGGTATGGCTCGGCCTCTTGACGACGGATTGGAGCAGGGCGGGGTTGACGAACAGCCGAGGAGTAGGTCATGGCTTGTGGTTCGCGGGGTGCTTCCGACGGCGTAGAAGTTCCCAGTGCGTTTTGGACTTCTTCTCGGATTACGTCGGTCAGGGAAGCCACTTGAGGTTGCGGCGTCGTTGGGAAAAGCTTCCGAAGCTCCTCCCTGACCACTGCTCGGATGGTCTCTCGCAATGTATCGGAGCTTCCATTTGCGGCACCGATGGTCTCCGAGAACAGCGCGTTGACAGGGCGGTCGTACTGCCTCGTTCGAATTTCTAGCGTCTTCTCCATCGCGGCCGCCTCAGACGCGAATTCCGCCACTGTCTTCGGAGGGTTACGGACTAGACAAGCAAAAAGCTCTTGCTTCACTCCTCGCATTAGAAACCTGAGCTTCTTTTCCTCGGTCATTTCAGGGTCCGCACGACGAAAAAGTCGCTTCATCTCCTCAACGAAAATCACGACTCCTTCGTTGGGGTGCTGCGTTCGAGTTTCAAGCAAAAGCGCAGCTCGCTCTTTTCTCACCACGGTAGTGAAGGTCTTAAGGAACTCCCTTTTGAATTGAGTCCAGTCGGTCAAAGAGCTCTCATGGTTCTCGAACCAAGTTCGAGCAGCATCTTCTAAGTAAAAGAAGACATGCCGGAAAGTTTCTTCGTCGTCCCACCTGTTGAAGATGCGGACGCGCTCCAGCTTCTCCAACCATTCTTCGGGGTCTTCAGCGGGGGCTCCCCGGAACGATGGCGGTTCTCGGGACTGCTGCAGGATGATTGGCGACGTTGTTTCTTGCACCATGGTGTTGGTTGCAGCGTTCCTTCTCTTGGGCCCTTCTGGCAGAAGACCGAACTCGGGTAGCAATCCTTGCAGTCGGGGGCTTTCTCTGGTTGGACTGGCTTGGCGGCTTCGAGATGTCGTAGAGGGCATAAAGGCTTAGTACCCAGCACCTCCACCAGATGTCACGTAGCCAAGGACGACGCAGTTGTTAGAAAAGAAACAACAGTTTATTGGAGCGAACTTGTGCTCCCCTAACAACTGAAAAGAATACAGAGGCGGCGAAGCAGCGGTCAACAAAGTGACGTACGTTCGTCGGCGAGCGTCGCAGAATCGAATGCCCCGGCGTCCGCACTGCAGGCTTTTATCTTTCGGCGCGCGTGGTTCTCGAAACGTCGATTCACATCGAGAACCAATAGATCCAAGAAGATTATTCTGGGCTGTTCACGTTAGATCGGAATGCTCTCCCTATCACGACAGATAACACATGCGGCACAGAAAGAAAGAATGGAACACGCGCTTCCCTTGGCGCAGAGATACACAAGAAACTGTAGAAGATAAGATTCAGTTCAAGCCTCCCAGTATATTACTAGTGGCTATCTTGCCCGTCAATATACAGTTTTACGATAGACGTCGGACATAAAAGTAGTTGCTCAACTTTATTGCTCGATTTAAATTTTGACTTTAAAAAAGGTAGTTCTTTTCTAGCTGCTTCATTGACCCTTGCTTTTCTTTTTCTGTTTCTGTAAGCACTTCTTGGAGTTTAGTAAAATATGATTTAACTTCGTCATCTATGCATGCTTTCCTTACTTCCTTTCTTTCGGTCTTTCGCTTTTAACTGAGGAGGAGGTAGGAGCACCAGAATTACTTTACAACATTCTCAACGCCAATCTCCTAAATCAGAGTGGCATTACAAGTGGTGCTCCGAAGGGACGATTTTTTTATTTTTTTATTTCCCATTCATGTAAATGATCTCCCACAGGCAGCACACAACTGTACAATAATGATATGCGTGGATGACGATGCTATTGCATTTTGTGGTGACTCCTTATCTTAGATGCAAGATATAATAGTAGCAAATTTTTATAGTATGCAATAAGCGTTTTTAGAAAACTAAAAACAAATACTGACAAAACTAAATATATTAATCAAGGAGAAAACTAATTTGATGATAGTTATTTTGGTGTGTATATAAAGTATCAGCTAATTCAGCCTGTAAACTCCTTCAAATATCTGGGTGTTATCTTTGAATCAATCACACCGATACTGGAAAGATCATACCCGAAAGGTGTGTAAAAAACTTGCGTTTAGTTGGTTCACGTTAACCAAAGCGTGGTCTATTTTCCCATGCAGTTTTTTACTATGTTTATGCTTCACTTTAGATTAGTGCCACATTATTTATTGCACGGAGGTCCCGGGGCTTACCTACGAAACATATTTTACGCCGTATATATCGATTACAACGACGACCATATGGAGTAATATCCTATTTACATCCAACTGTTCCTTTAATACAATTTTTCAGGTATTACTTGTACTTTCTTTTTCATCTATTTGAGAATACAAAATTTCTTTATCAGTGAAAGCAATTATCAACCATAACTTTTGTGTACCGCTCGCACATTTTCCTATTCCGGTTTGGAGCAAAAGGCTAGAAACCAAGGCCAATTTCATCTTGCAAATCTGTGAGAACGTATATTAAGATCGTGTAATTTAATTCCACAGTTTCGTATTATGAAGTGATTCACGTAATAAAATAAAAACTCCAAAGAACTACGTCAAATTTCCTTGCAAGGTTTGGGTAAATCAACTCTTGGCTAAACACAATGTAGTCTAACGATGAGATTCTAATTGTAGATGTTTTTACGCCTTTATATGTTTGTGTTGTTTCCTTTTATCTTTTCTCTGCTTATTTTCCTAATTTTTGACCTCTGTTCGATAACTGCGACTAATTTGTATGTGTAGGTTTACGTTTTACCGGAAACTAGCGTCCTGGCTATCGGTTGAAATAGTCTGTAAACATTTTTGCTATCGCGTGATAATGAAGCTCTTGATTGATTGCTTGATTCATTCGTTTTAAACTGCGTATACATAATGTGTAGAGCAAGTGGCGGCTATATAATCCCAATTTAACAAAATTTAGTGATTCTTGTGATGTCTCAGCTTCACCTAAGAAGTCCTAGGCGAGAACTTGGAGTCAGGCTTGGATTCAAATTGAGCCACCACAACTGAGACAACTAATTGAACTCTCCCGCACGTTGAGCGTTCGCTCGGTGGCTTCCTCTTCCTGCTTTAGTTTTATCGCAGAACTGAAGGTAAAAGACAGCGTTGATCATGGCGAAGGCTTGAAGATATGCGGAAATCCACCACTGGGAAAGGGCTTGTCGTGACGATGTCCTTTCTTAGCAGGAGGTAGTTGCTATACCTGCGCTATTTGCAGTTCACATCAAATATTGTTACGGAGAAAAAGAAGGAAATCATGTCCGAATTGCAAATGCTTGCAATACATTGCTTGCGTAATACACGGTTCGCGTAATTTTTTTCTTGCGACACGTAATCTATTTGCCGGACGGTGCTCCGTACATCTTCGTTCTGTCCTCTCACTTCGTGAGGTCTCTGCCCCTGGCGCAATCGCTCCCGCCCTCGTAAATCTATTCGAGCCACGCGAGCTCAAATGAACCACCGACATGTCTATATTACAGCTTCGTCTCGTCATCTTATGAGCATCAGAGACCCGCCGGGATCAGACGACGTGACTAGCGTTTACCTGTCCGTAGGAAAATGACGTCCTCCAGACAATTTATTTATTTAGTTTATTTAGTTCATTTATTTATTTATTTAGTTATGGTTATGTATTAATTAATTAATTTATTTATTTATTATTCATTTATTTAATTTTCTATTCTATTTACTAAATATTTTACACGCCAGAACGCTTTAAAGAAAGTAGTGGGGTCGATAAAACGAAAAGTTATTGTAATTATGCAATTGTTGCAAAAAGAACAGTTTGAACCCTTCAGGATTCGTGAGGGATGCGGCGTCAGCGGAAAATCAGTTCCAGCCTTTGCTTGTTCTGGATATGAAGGAATCGCTGTACTGGGTTGTTCGGCAAAATCGCACACCTACTTTAAAACGATGATGAAAACGAGGTGAAACGTAAGAGGGGGAAAGAGAGCTTCTATTTAAAATAAGAGAGAACGATAAATTTTATGAAAAAAGATGGGCGCAAGCATTTTCGACGGAGCAATAAATCGGTCAGGTTCGGAGTTCTTTTTATGTCTGTCAAGCTGGTATGACGCGAATAATTGCACAAAATGAAACGGATTGCGCTATTTTGAACGACTTCGTGGATGAGTGTAATCGTTAGTTCACTGGATCCCAGATGGCGCATGCGGATTCCAGTTTAGAGCGTACTTATATTTTGTAAAGGTTGAGCGAATTTCTTGGTTGCAGCAAGTGTGTGTAATGGTTTGGGTGGCAGAGCTCTGCTGTAGCGGCCATACAGCAGAAACTCGGTAAAATCGGAACTCGGTAAAATCGTCGACTTGCCGTGCGAGAAAACAGCACTGAGTCCTGTTCTAAGCCTAAGCCACCAAACGGAAAACAACGTACTACTGTTTTGAGAAAAAGGACACCAATCGCGCCCTCCAGCAGTTCTACTTCCAACTGTAACAATCAAATGCTTGGTTAAAATAAACAAGCACACGGTCCGTCATAAAGAAAACGGTAGCTATATTCCCACTGCGGCCTTGCACAGCCCCAGCCAGAATTGTGATTAAAAACGTAGTTTAAACAAAACAGATCACGCCGTCCACCTTTCGTGGTCTTACCACAGGAGCTCTGTTCACGTCGGCGGTTCATTTTGGCAGGCCATGTAAGTACTTTCTACAGATTATTGGGCGATGTATTCACGCTGCATAACGTCGCATTTCCCCTGACCAAAGTGTCAATGGCCTGGTTTTTTTTAACTTCGAGGGCGCCACCCCAGAGATGAGTAGCTTTGTCCAACAGCTGCTTCATTTTTTGGGACGTCTTCAGCTCGGTCTGATGGAGCCAAAACGAACCTGACGGCCCTGTTGAAGCAGCCGGAATGGACGTATTCTTAGCACATTGCAGATGTATTCGCCGTTTGCCGTCAAAGCCGACAAGGACATGTCGGGAACCGACAAGGTGCAGCACATCATCAACGAGATTGCCTCTTTCGACATTAATGATCACGCTGTTAGGAAGCCTACTACTGTTGGTGATGTCCGACCGATCTGGCAGCGTGAGGACTACCTACAGTTCATTCACCAGCAAACATATTGTTGGCAGCCGGCTTCTTTTCGGATTCGTCGCTCCGTACTCTGATCCAGTCAATCACACGTAAGAAGTTACACCAGCGTGATGCAACCTACTCCAATAGCACCCATGTCACCGCAAATGAGCAGCGTGACTTGATCAAGGCAGACGCGGCGTGCACGAGCGGCGTTCCAGAGCCTTGACGTTGTGTCCCCATAGAGGTCCAGTCCTGCTCTGAAACGTTTGCGAGACCTTCACTGCGAACCGAGGAAATTGCTGCTAAGAATGCCCATGGCCACTTGACATATTTCGGTATCTTCGCCTTCTCCGCCTCTATTTCCAGCGGGGCGAGAAACGCGTACAACAAGCGATCGGGCAGTCTGGCACTACTGTGGCATAAGATGGCATATTTTTCGTTTTCCAAGCCCCGCCAGTTGCAGGAACACTGATACTAGACACCATACTAATGCAACACCTACTTCGGGTACTGCCCTCATCAGCGCATGTATCCTCCTCCCTGTACAAACCATCGTTTTCTGCTAACGCCAGGAACGTCACTCGCGATTCCAAACCCGCTCGACGTCGTTCTCCTTCGCAATTACTGCACGATTTGTCGCTCCTCCGGAGTGTCGCCAACTCCAAAGTGCACAAAAAACAGCAGCACAATAAAACGATGCATCTTTTGGAGGGATTTCTTATGAACATCCGTACAACGGGTTATCCTTTCTCGTCTAAGCCACTGCGGTAAAAGCGTTAGTGGATTCTGAAACTAGCATTTCAGTCATTCCTGCTTATCTCTGTTTCCCTCTGCAAAAGGCACGTCTCCTTACGGTGGTCCGTGATAACATGGCACAAGTGATCAATTCATCGGGAACTCTGCCTACTGTAAGATGCCTGGTTTCATCGAAGGATTCCGCATGTTATTCAATGTGCTGATATTTTAACCGTATACTCAAGAGCTTGTCCTTGCATGGGACTTTCTTTCCTCTGCCTCTGTTTTTATAGCTTCTGGGCGTAGGGATTGCGAAACAGAGAACGATGTCACTAAAGGGCACGAATCATAATTCAAAGAGAGCTGGGTCACTCTTTAAGAAACGTGCACTGATTAACATGGCATGCGTTTTATTATGTACTAGCTTCAGTACACCGTATTTGTTATTTTCGTTATTGTTCATCTTTCACTTGCCGAACAGTGCAAACCTAAAAACTTCCAGCTCATTTTTTGTATAAGGATACTATCTATACTCAATATGGTCCCGTTACATAAAGGGTCGCCACTGCTGGCTGGAATGTTGTGCACTTCAATGTACGCGTTCTGACAGGGAGCAGGGGACACTAGTTTCTTTATAAAAAAGCGGAATACTGCGAGTCCTCTTTGTTGTTGTTGGTGCGGCTGCTGCCCTATGGAAATCGACAGCTGTGATCAATAGCGTAGATATTAGGATAAATCCCCGATGATTTTTAGCTAGGTGGACAGGTACTTGAAAGAACGTTAAAAATACTATAGGAGAGACTCAAGTCTTGATGTACTCCCTTGTTTGAATAAAATATGCACGCTGTATACCGAGTAGCGCTCCAAGGGGGTGTGCGTTGTTCGCTCGCTTGAAATGTTTTCTTTGGAATTATACATATCGACAACGCATGAATGCATCCACATCTAACAAACCTTTAAGGCTTACAGACTTGTACAACATGCCGTCATGTTGCGCAGAACTGTTCTCAGTTGTTCACTGCTTTGGCCCTCGTCAACACCATGTTCCAGTCGTGACATGCAGTCTCGAGTCGGTACGTGCCACATAAATACCGCGATTACTCGCTGCAGTATTGCCTTGTCCTTACCCTCAACATGAGTCCCTCAGAAACGCCATCTTCATTTAGTCCTGATCTCCTGGACGAAGGCGAAGGCGACCCTGCACGGCCTACCGCAATAGGATGGCCACCCACCACTCCTAACTTCATGTCTCCCCTGCCCTCAATCTTTTTTTCAATAAACCTTTTCCAATGCAATTCAATTTGGTTGAACGAGGATTCGCATTTGCGAAGTTCGCAATGCCTGGAAATGTCGTATACATGCTCTGCGATCGTCACGATTATCGTAGTTCATAGGCACGTTGTTTTCAGACCGAATTATGTCTGCCGCAAGCAGAGCTTGTTGTGATTTATAAAAAAAACAATGTGTTTTCTTTACGACCTGGGCAAGTTGTCCAGACTGCTGTGCAATAAATATGAGTTTATTTGCGGTTTTATACAAAAATAACTAGTTATTTATAAATATACGCACATATACAATAGAAGACAAACACAGCGAGCCACCCTAGGTTCGCTTGATGTGCGCGCTTAGCACACGCCGGTTCACCTCCGCCGGTTCTTCTTAGGTTCTTCTGTACTTGTTTCATGCTGTGAGATGCGCCACTTGCGCGGGTACCGATTAAACATTCGATGAAAAGTGCGTGCGACACCGTGTTCTGACGCGCGAGCGTTTATTTCGGTGCACTCGCACTTACGCCACGCATATACAAGCAGCGCTATCTGGTTACTAAGTGTGCCGATGTTGGTGCTATGACGTTGATCTAGCTCTGTTCTATTGGGCGCAAGTCTTGTCCCTCTACGCTGCACGAGCCGCACGTGCGGCGCTCGCGGGGGATGCTCGACGTTTCAAGCAGTTGGCACTTTGCTGCCCCAACGAAAAAAAGATCGTTTTGCTGCACGAGCTGCGCCGCATCTGCGAATTCGCGGGGAAAATCGCACCATGTAGAAAAGGCTTTCGGCCTTCTACGTACATGGCCCTTCTGCGTACCGGAACAAAGAAACATAAATTGGAGACATCTTGGCATTCCAAAACTCGGAACTATCCAATAGAAGCTTAAACACCATTAAAGACTATGAAATGGCATGGAAGTGTTTTCTGCATGCAGAATACACCTACGCGCTCTGGTCAGATACTCCCGTTCAGAATTGAGAAAGTTAACGTCTCTTCGCCACCCGGGCACAAAGGCCTGGAAGAGAACGACGCACCGACCAAGAGGCAAAAAAATCCACATACCATGCTTCTTGCGAACACGACTACTCCACTTCCATTAAAGAAAAACGCTAGCAATGTATCCTCATCCTACGCCTAGGAACAGAATTTCCCCCTTGCATCTGGAGGGTCTCAATGACGAACAATCGCAAACTCTGTGGAGGATAAACCTACACAAGTAATTATGGATCTATGAAGGAGAAGATGTTCGGTGGGAACACCACGCGTTAACATAAACTCCGCTAAAATAAAGGAAACATCCACACTCTTCCACGCAACCTTGTTCGCAAGGATATGCTCTGATTCTGATTGTGGGGTTTAACGCGCCGACGCAACGCAGGCGATGAGGCGCGCCGTAGTGGAGGGCTCCGGATTAATTTTGACCACCTGGGGATCTTTATCGTGCGCCGAAATCTCGTACACACGGGCATTTTTGCTTTTCGGCTCCATCAGAAAAGCGGCCGCCGCGGCCGGGAATCGAACCCGCGACCTCGTGCTCAGCAGCGCAACGCCTTAGCCACTGAGCCACCGCGGCGGGTGCAAGGATATGCTCAAAGAAGAACAACTCGGACACTAGATACGCCGCATTTAGCGTCATTTGGGAGGCAGCATTTACTCGCTCGTTACCTCAACATCAGCGCGAACTGATCAGAGGGCACCTGCAGCACATGGCACGCTAATCTTAATGTTGCACCCGTAAGCTCCCTACGAACGCTTTACCCTCCTTTCCTAAACTCTTCTGTAGCAGAGATCTTCCCCCTCTCTGTCTCTCGCAAAAAGCGAAAAGGTTCAGTCCCGCATACCCATCAGTCATGAACCCTTTGAGACACTGACTTTTACACCTTCTTGCTCAAAACGACCAACACCCAGCAGCATCAACCTTGCAATGTTTGCAGTGTTTGCAATACTAAAACGTTTAGTGTAATGCTAGTGCAACGGTGTTAACGTGAGCTTTGTGAACACTAATACACCTCTCAGGTAAAACACTTTCTCAAGAATGCGTTCGGTATCTTTCGCGTAACATAATTTGTACCCTTATCAACATACAGTGGCGAAAGAACCAACATTCAACAACTGCATTAGAGCGCCAGAAACACTTTGAGACAGCTCGCCAAAAAAAGACATTTTACGCTTTCTTCCTCCATATAAATTTCTGAATCATCGCTTCGATCTTCTGACAGCAATCGAAGCCAAGCACTCTTAACGATTTGAAAAAAAACTAACCGCAAATGATTTTTGCGGTAACTGTCTACATACCCAAGCGAAGGTATTGTAACGAAGTCAAATATATGGCATAACATAGGTGCAAAACTACAACAAACGTCAAAGTTGTTTTGCAGATTTTTCTCGGTGTCAGTTTGATGATTGGTTTGATAACAGGCAGTTTGCAAGGCCTGTCGTCACATATTTCTAATATCGAAACGTAAGCCAGCAATTTACTTTCTAACTTGAAACATAGAGTTTGCGAACTTTAATTAATCTTCTCTTCGAACACGGAAGTAATAATATATTTTCCTCTTTAATAATTGTTTTCGTACCGGCAGAACTCACAACAAAATAGCGTTGCCCAAGATTGCCGTTCAAACTGGAATAAAAGTAAACAAGCAGCCAACAAAGACAAAAAAATTGGGCCATTGTTCATCGAAGGATCCAATTTCACATTGTTTTAATAAAAATCGATGTGCGGCAGCTGCGCAGTTTGAAAAATAGTTCAATGTTATCTGTACGCTGTCTAAGAATATCGAATTTGTCCAACACGTGGACGTAGTCTCATTGCATGCTTTGGTTTTGCAACATAAAGGATCTCCACGTGGAGCCCAACGAACGATACCAAACTTTGGTTCCCGCATTAGGTAACGATATTCAGGAGGGTTGTGCCGTTACAAAAGTGAAATCATTTTTTTTACTTTCCAAAACAACATGATCTTATTGCTGCGGCAATGCAGAACACTGACGGTATGAGTTTTATGACAGTCACAATTTAAGTCTTTCGAGATGCATGTTCTCCTTTTCAGCGAAGAAGCTAGTTGTAGATTGGCAACTTCTAGGAGTATTATATAGACTTCAAAAAGACAAGTTGTTGCAAGCAGTGCCTGTTATAAGCACGCCTAATCAGTTTGGTAATATTACATTCCTTCTTCTTTTGGAGCAATACCATTGAATTTAACCCATGTATTGAAACAACAACTCATTGGGAGTTGAGTTCACCGAACATCCCCAGTTGCAGATTAAAGTAGTGTGTGAATGGCCAATACAATTAGAACACATTTGTATTTTCAGCATCGCCAATAAACAAAAGAAGTTTGCTCTATATACGAAGGTTTTATGATTCTGCAACTTCATGTTGCGGGTAGCTTAGCAAAAGTTTCTTTAACGGCCATTGTATGAGCCTCGTTCTCAAAGTCATACATAAGGTAAGTCTGAGGCTTACTGGTGTTAAGGCAGGTAAATATTTCCGCTTTTTCAAAACTCTTAGAACAGTAAATATTTTCACAAGATACGAACATTACTAGCTTTGGTAAGCCTCAATATAGATTGATGTGGCTTTGGTGAAAAAAAAAATCTTCCTATCAATTTTTTTGTCTTTCGAACAAAAACAACACAATTTAAAATGTAAATAACAATATATCCCGACATTTTTTCGCTGCGCAAAATGCATTATCAAAATTGCCTCAGCAAAAATTTCAATATAGTTTACGCCGTTTTCTTCAAAATATTGAATAAACCTTGAGAAGGAATTTTCAAGTATCAACCATTGACATCCTAGGGTCATAAACAACAGGTATTTTAACGACCGCGGGGTTGCAGTGTTTAGCCAATAATGCCTAGATGATCTCCTTAATATCGACTTTCCGCCATAAAGTCGTTAAGGTCAAATAAGGCAAAACATGGCTCAAGAGTGCTATACTTCCTATTGCGAAATTTGGGCGCAGAGCGAACTGCTGTGTTCTGCGTCCCTGCGGATAACCTCTGCGTATCAGAAAGTGAACGCGTGATCAGTTATATATAATATTATATAACTCTTATATTATGTCCGAGCGCGTCGCCGCCACCGAGCATGTTGTAAGCTGTGTCTGAACCTGGGGCACAAATGTCGCGTTGTTGGGATGAGCGACGCCACGCAAACAGGAGGAAGTCGAAGGGCCTATGTATAGGGCCGTCCACTTCACTTGCGAACACGACGCAGCGTGACAGCGCTCCAGGGAGCACCAGTCCAAAAGCATCGGCCGTGCATCGAAGCTAAGCGGCACAGGCAAATAGGGGCTTGGGGGTGGGGCTTCGTGTCCTCTGCTAGCGCGGGAGCGCGCCGTGCTTGCTTTGCTTTGAAGCACGCATAACTGTAGGCGTGCTTGTAGCCTCTTAGCACGCCGCGACGCGTTGCGGGAAAGCGCACTTCTCTGCCTGCACCGCGTTGTATATTTTGTGAGCTCGATAACTGAGCGCCATGTCTTTTCAGTTCCGCGGTCCCAGTTAAATGCATGTATTGTTGAAGGCACTTCACGACTGATTTGACTGGGGTTATAGGTTTAACGCCGCAAAAACGGCTCTTACTACACAGACGCTGCAGCGAAAGGCTGTGAATAACCACCTGAGTTTTTTTTACCGTGCACTCATGCCGCGCTGCAAACGCGCGTTCTTCCATCTCGCCTCTTTTTAAAAGCGGCATCTGCTACTTGGAACAAATAGGTGTATCCTGGCTCAGTATGTCTGGGCACTCTAACCACTGAGCCACCGTGACGGCCCAGGTCAATTTCTGACAGATTTTTCAGGACTTCAGCGCACCCTAGAAGTAAAGAAGGTCAAGGAACAAAGCTTTATTTCTGCGTGTGCCCTCTAAAGCAGAATGCAGTATGACCGGATATGCCGTCCGGCCCGCTTTTTTAACCGGGGATCCGTGAGTGCGCCGTTGCAGAAAAAGTACCAAGAAAATTTCGAGCTCCCATTGGCGGGCGCCTTGCGGTGACCGCCAAGCGTCTACGGCACGCGCAGTGGATTTAGCGAAAATATAAACTTGCAAAAAAAAAAACCCCAAGGACCGAGAAAATTCCCAGCGGTCGTGAACGCGTGCCTCGCGGAGATCGCCGAGTCCCCGGCTCGCGATGTGGCTTTATAAAAAACAAAGAAAAAGAACCTACAGCTTTGTCGTCAAACCCTACCACTGATGCCAAAACTCCAGCGATAATGCTAAAGATCTTATGCTATAGTTGAAAAGACCCCCTGCTTGGGAGATATCACCGCGGCCGCCACATCCTCTGGAAGCCTTTATGTGTAATTGGGGGTATGGCTACGAGTGTGCCGATCCTTTCCCGATACGACCTGCAGATCCCGCCACGGCTGCCTCGAGTCGATGACGAAGAGATGGTGGAAGGATAAAATGCTGATGATAATTTTCCATAAACAACCCACCGCGCAGACGACTACGACCTCTTTGATTGATTGGTTGATTGTAGGGTTTAACGCGCCAACAGAACGCAGGCGATGAGGCTCGCCGTATTGGAGGGCTCCGGATTAATTCTGACCACCTGGGGATCTTTGACGTGCACCAAAATCTCGTAGACACGTTCGTTTTTGCTTTTCGCCTCCACCAGAAAAGCGGCCGCTGCGGCCGAGGAATCGAACCCGCGACCTCGTGCTCAGCAGCGGAACGCCTTAGCCACTGAGCCACCACGGCAGGTACCTCTTTCATGCATTAGACGACGATTACGGAATGATATTCAACCTAATTGTGTCCGGCAATGCTCACCAACAAAAGCTTCGCTATTCAAGTCTTGTGGGTGTCTACAAGCTTCCCTAATTTTTTTTTAATCGGAGTGTCACACGCTAAATCTAGCTCGAAGACGATCGCGTATTGCTCAATACGACTTCGAATGTACTCAACGAACTCATGCAAATCGACAACAAGTATCGTATATACGAAAAGAAATGAGAATATGTTCAGACCACAATGCAGGTGCTTGTTTAAATGTAAGGCATTGGTGGCATGTTTAAGCCCATTGCAAACGTGTTGCACGTTTAGTTAATTTTTTAGTTCGTGGCGTTTTGCTAGGCAATGGTTGTTTTGATGGTAAAAAAAAGACTGCAGAAATAGTGGTTGTGAAGAATGGGGAAGCCGGTTCCACAATTGTACGGCGTAGAACTTGTGACTACAGCTCCATTACTGATGTAGCTCTACTGAGAAGAAGCGCACGTCGTGCGAGAAAAGGAGTATACGTAACAGCTGACCTCAAAGGGAAGGCCCGCTGTCTCCCAATATCTAGCCAGGTAGGCAGCACGCCCAATGGCATATGCATTATAGTGTAGCAGACTAGAGTGGGGCCAGTCCAGGACTCGGCCTGAGAGTAGGACAATTGTGCTGGGTGTGAATCACCCACTGGCTGCGCGACTGCATTAAACGTCTCGACGATGCGCGATGTTCAAATGTATGAAAAAAGCACCAACACACATTTAATATGGAAGTCGCGAGATCCAAAACACCAGTCGCTGTGACCAAAATACCATCCGCCGCGGTGACTCAGTGGCTAAGGAGTTGCGCTGCGGAGCACGACGTCACGGGTTTTAATTCTCGGGCCCCGGGCGGCCGCTTTTCCTGATGGAGGTGAAACGCAAAACGCCCACGTGTACGAGATTTTGGCGCACGTTCAATATCTCCTGGTGGTCGAAATTATTCCGTAGCCCTCTACTGCAGCGCGCCTCATCGCCGGCGTTGCATCGGCACGTTAGCGTAATCACATCAATCAATGTGACCAAACTTCCGTGCTGGCAAAATGCCCAGACAACCCCATGTGCTGCGTAATACCAGTGCGTAATTAATAAATCCTGGAGGCCCAATTATACGTAGGCCTCCCATACAGCGTCTGTTCCTAACGAAACCAAGCCACTTCCGAAATGTTTGATACAATACAGGCATTAAACTGGGGACCGCAGAACTGAACAGAGGAGCGCTCAGTTGTCGGACGCAGGAAAATACACAACGTGGCGGAGGGAGAGAACTGCGCTTTCCCATAACGCCAGGGCTACCGATAGTTAGACTTCTTCCAGCAAAGAAAGCACGGAGCGCTTCATTCTAGCAGACGACATGAAGCAACGCCTCAAAGTCCTATAGTGCGCCTGCGCCGCTTCAGCTCGATGCGCGAGCGCAAGCTGTGCGGTGGCGGGTCGGCGTAGGGCGGCCACGCAGGCACCGTCTTCGCACCTAACGTAGACGGCCCGGTACGTGCACCACGTAGAGAGCGCTAGGCCTGATCCTCGCTTTAGAAATGGAGGGAGTCGTTTTACTGAAAGACAAACGAACCACTGGGAGGATGCCTAAGGAACTACGTAATACAGGCGGGGACCTAATATTACAGGCCATGTGACGGCGTTGCGTAAGCCACCGATGCGCACTGCTTAGGCCTGGCGCGTACCTCGAGACCGGTGCGCCGAGCATGCACGACTCCTTTTATCTACAGGCATGCACATTTTTCCGCTTCCTACAGTGGTGCTACGGTGGCTTTCTGAGGGACCGCTGAGCACAGCCTTTCTAGTATACCCCTTACTCTGGTGGCACATTTGCGACATAATGTGACAATTGCCCCGGCTTTGGCGCAAGTGCTGCTCGCGTCCTGATAAAAATTGCAAGGAATGTTTGGCTTGGTATTCTTGTTTTTGTGCTTTCTCATTCATACACGATGGGACTATCGGCTTGCGAACGACGTCGCCGAGTGAAGCCTGAAGGAATCCCAATCGCGCGGTGACACGCGGTCGACTGCGAAATGCCAGCGAGTTGAATCGCGAACCTTTATTCACCGTGTTTATTTTTCATACTACTTGAGCACTGAAGGTTCCTTTCAGCTCGCCCTCCGCAGCCGATTATGTAGGCGATTCGCAAGTTGGATAAAAAAATTGATTCTTTTTTTTATTTTTCTTTGTAGTACTCATTCAAAAAAATCATCCAAAGGCAAAGCTATTGTATTGCCCGTTCACTTTGCACGTCGGCATTCGTCAAAATGACTCTTGACGTACCCAACGAAGAACGCCGTAAGATCATTTCCTACTTAGTGCCACTCGATTTTCTTTGGCTCTATGGAATGGGTCAGCCACTGCAGCAGCAATCAGTTTGTTTTCTTCGTTGTGGACCTTTTCTTTTGCTCCGCTCGGCATCTGCAAGCCGGCCTTCTTCATCCATGTAGGCGTAAATTGCTCGTCTAAGAGCAATCATCGACCTATTGGTATGCCGACAAATTTCTCTTTGAGGAAGACCTTTTAAAAAGTACGGGATACGCTTATGGCGTTCTTCGGTGGGAACCTGGGTGCCATTTTGACGAATGCCTACGTTCACAGGGAACAGGCGAATTAGGTGGCTGTATCTTTGAATCATTTTTGAGTAAGGCAGTAGAGCGCAAACAAAAAAACAGTACAATGTTTTTGATAAACCTGGCACATCTACTACTTTACCAGCCAAAGAAAGCGAGCTGGTGAATTTCAGTGGTCAAATGGGGTGCAAAATAAACTAGTTGAATATAGGTTCCCGATTCATTTCGCTGGAATTTCGTAGTCGACAGTGTGTCACCCCTTCGATTGTGCTTCAGGCAAGTTTTTTTTTCGGTGAAGCCGTTCTTAAGTGGTTAGCCGCATCGTGTATAAAAGGTAAAGCACAAAAGAAAAAAAATACCCAAAAAACATTCCTCGTAAGTACTTATCAGGAAGCGAGGAGCACTTGCGCCAAAACTGACGCAATCGTCACATTTAACCGATAATGTGCTACCGGGATTAAGACAATGCTACAAAGGCGTCGCTCTGCTGGCTTCAGTGACCATCGCAGAACGCCTGCAAGAAGCGACAAAACATGCGTGCTTGCAAGTAAATAAGGACGCGCATGCGCGCTGTATCGGCCTCGTAAACAGGCGCCAGGCTTCTAGGGTACGCGTCGGTGGCTTTTTCCACGCGCTCGCGTCGTCCGGAATATTAAGTCTCCGCCTGTTCGTGAATAACGAAGTACGTGCTGGGCTTCGGTGGTGCCGCCTTGGCATAGCAACCAATCCCTTACACTGTCGCCCAACTATCCTCCTCCGTGTTCCTTCTGTGTTTTCTGCTTCCTTCGTTCGATAGGTTATGAGGCCGCAAAGCCGAAACCCACTGTAGCGGACGGCTAAGTGCTGAATACTAAAGTGATGTTTTGCGTATGTGACAATGTTTGTGAATATGCGGCAATTTCTGGGGCCTGGTAGCCCTCGCCAACTTGTTTTGCGATGCATTGTCCCCTTCCTCTGTTCTCTTGGTTTGAGTGGCTCAAGTTTGCAAGGACTTGGCTATGGATAGTCGAAGTTTCTCCCACTCTGTCAGAAACAAGAATCTGTGATACGTTTTGCTTTTTGTTAGTATTTTATACAACAGGCCATAAAAACAACAGTAGTCAAGGTACACCTCCATTTAGCCCACCAAGATTTGTTGAGGCATGGTTTTATTGAACAAATAAAACGAGGAAGTGGTCTGTTTGGTAAACAAAACCACTTCAGTGCACAAAACACTTTATTTATAATATTCTTCCTTGGTGGTGCATGTATTGTGAACTTATGGAGAAGCACGCAAACTCACAGAGGAGCAGTAGATATGTAGCTTGTCTAAAACTGTTTTGAAGCTGTAGATGAAATGTATACACCGGAGGTGAAATAAATTGCAATTGATGTGACGGATAGGAGTGTTAGAGTAGCAAAAACATTTTTCCAGCATCCGTCGGATCGAGCTTAATGATTCAACAACTTACTATGTTAACCTAATCCTGCAGCTTCGTGTGAAGCGAGGAAATTTTTCAGCTGCTCCAGAAAATAAGACTGTATGCGCATTTTATTGCGAGTGATAAGGCACAACTAGAAATTTTCAGCCGTTGGTAATTTTCGACTTCCGCCATCCTAGCGCTCGCCACGTCGTACTCATCGTGCGCCAAGGATTCCCTAGGTCCACCTGCTGCGTTATTAAGCCAAGGTTCAGCAATAAATCACAGAATCCGTGTTGGCGCCCCATTCTTTAGGGCACGATTTCGACTGTATGCGCACTCAGTTTTCACTACTTCCCCTTCCTGCTATTTCCGCTGTCTGACCTTTCTTGAACGACTTTTTGGGCCAACACGACGTGCACGACCCATATTAATTTTAAAGCTGGGAAAGGGGGCCGGGAATTCACCTCTGAGCAATACAACTTGAAAATTCAATTTGGTAAAAGGTCACCTGCCTCTCACTTTTTATTCCCCATCTTTCTTGTTCCATCCCTAGAAAGAATGAAATGATGAAGGTTCGGTTAAGAATCTCTCATCTGAGCGAAAGTTTAAGCGAAAATCGTTTTTTGGGACTTTCGATATCACGGAAATAGAAATAGATAACGTAATGTTTGGAGCAGTAATTTAAATGGGTTTGAGAAGCAACTAAAAAGTTAGTCACAACCGGGTATGCAAGGAAGCTTTACTGCGAGTTCAACAAGGTTGCGAGCCAAGAGTGCGAAACGAAGCTAACTCAGGCATCTCTCTCAAAAGGCCGGGAGAAATGAACACCGTAGCGGAAAACAAAAATTCCCATTAGCAATAAACTGTCAGTCCCATAACGAATAAAGCACCAATGATTTTCGAAGACGTGAAGCTTTGTTATAAAATACTGCATGGTAACAAGCAAAGCACCGCAGCTTTATACTAGCAAGACAGCTCTGAGCATGGTCGCTTTCTGCAAATGAGAATATAAGCACTGCTTTAACGTAAAAAGCATCCAATGTCCATGTAACGACGAGAGACCAAACCTTATCTCTCTCTGGCCATGCAGCACTTCGGCCCTGTCCCGGTCCCACTAATCCAAAATGACCTCGGCGTCACAAGGCACCGTCGGGCGGAAAAGTCGCGCACCATTTCTGTGCTGATTTGTCGTGACTGATTACCGTCCTAATCCATCTGGGCGTTTCTTCGACATTGAATTCAATGACAAGTTTGATAGGAAAGATAGCGCAATACGCATCGTGGCTTGTTAGAAGCCATGAATGGTAGCTACTGCTCGTCATCAGTCTGGTAGACACCGTCAGATTTTTCTTAATGTGGCGCTACCCTCCCGTGTATACAATCTCCCCAAGCAATTTTTCAGCGTTCTATCTTCATCCCTGTCCGGGTATGCAGCACTACGGCCTGTCCCGGTCCCACTTATCCAAAATGACTACGGCGTCACAAGGCACCGTCAGGCGGACATATCGCGCACCATTTCTGTGCTCACGTGTCGTCATTGATTACCGTCTTAATCCACCTGAGCGTTCCTTTGATATTGATTTCAACGACAAGTTTGATACGAAAGATAACGCAATACGGCGAGTGGCTTGTTTGACGCCATAAATCGTAGCTAATACACGCCACAGTCTGGTAGACACCGCCAAATTGCTTGTGAATGCGGCGATAGCCTCTCCTGTATACAATGTAATCAAATATTTATTCTGAGTTCTATTTTGTGCTTGTTACTGGAACATTCAGAAAAATTACATTCCAAATATAGTTGAGTAGGGATTATTCGTTCATATTTTTTCGCGTGAAATATTTTTAGAATAAAACCGCCAGCCCTAAACAATTGTTGTTTTAGCTGAATCCGCCGACAATAGCCGCGAAGTGGGGGGTTGTTCTTTCCGAGTATTTGTATAGGTTACATCCAGAAGGTGTCCGGTGTAACAATAAAGCACGCGGTCTTTACATGGGATAAACAAAACTACATAGAACTATACAGGTACCTCACATACGTGCTAGAATAGAGTTCTCGGAACGCTGTGCCTCCGGGCAGGGCATTTGTATCCAGGCTTAGTGTTCACGTACATTAGAGCCCTGATTTTCCTACTGAGAATAGCTTTGTGTGTTTCAGGTCTCCGTTTCTACATTTTGCTTCTGGCTAGTGGTCCCCGGGCTTTTGTAGGTGTCCGATCGTGTACCCCACTTTTGCTGGGCAAGACAGCATTCGGAATGTAGAAGTCGGTAGGGGAAACCTTTTTTTCTGCCCACCTACAAATACTAATGTCGATATCTCGATGATCCCCGGGACAATGGGAAGTGTTTTATTTTACTGGTGGTAAGAAAACTCTCGGTGTTTTTAAGAAATAGAGTACAGGTTCAGATGAGTATGTTATGCAGATGAAGGAGAGATGAGATATCTGGTACCCTGTCCGATGGGCAAAGCTAGTCAATCTGGGCGACAATATAGCTTCGGGTCCCGACACCAACGTAGACTATGCCTCATTATATTATGGTGTCAAGCCAAGCCATCCTCTTTGCAATTGATTCTCTACTAACGTTTTCCGCTATACAAGCAAGAACAAGCACAGGAAGTATGTATGAATAGCTTCGAAATGCTGATTGGTGTTTGCATGGCAATGCGTTAAACTGCACCCAGTGCAAGGACATATTCCTTTTTTATTCAGCAGTGCTGAACACACACACCTTAAGAAACGCCTAATTTGTTGTCTTGCGTTTTTGTTAAATTGTGTGCACTTTTTTCTGCTCTGGTCATGTTCTGCACGGGATAATATTGTGCATGTTCTGAAAGCAGCAATTTCTTTAATGGCCGCTTTACACAGTTCGTTTTCTGTAACCGCATGTAACGCGTGTGGAAATTCAGCACCACTTTTGTGAGCCATTATTGCGGTCGAAAAAGTGTTGTTATATAGGTATTATCATCAATACAGGCGGTTCTCTTTTTTTCGGCAAACTTTGCATAGTTAGGGGTACACAAATAACAATTACTTCATCTTCACGTTTTGTGTGCCTGTAGCTGTACCAAAGTTTTCATACTGAAGGCAAAAAGTTTGTTTGGTTGTTTTCAGTTTTTAATTATATTTTATATTATACAAATTGTTTATTGCAGCTGGCAAGAAAAACATTCAGCACCTTAGCCATTAAGATGCGAAGACGAGGAGACAGCGGAGCTGGTGGTAATAATAGCCTTGACATGGCTTATAACGGCGTAGCTGTTCTAGAAGCAGTAAGTAAGCCATTGAGAGAAAGAATACCAAGTAAATGCCGATGGCTCGTGATCGTGTTCCTCGCAGAACAGCAGAGCTTCCTTCAAAACGCAGTGCGACTAGCAAAACAAAAATGTGGTTGATCCCACCTCCATAAGAACCAGTCAAACACGAAAGTGCAAATTGCCTTCACAGGCGCAGTTTATTGTTTATTGTGCATCAATGTGAACTTGCACGTCGCTATTTATATTTCGTCGGTATAGCTCCGTTAGACGCATCAACGTTAGACAGTCGATTGCACGCGTCGGAGCATTGCGTAAATCCGACTAAAACCACAGGCATTCGCAAACCGTCCTTGCGAACGAAACGAAACGGGTTTTCAGAGAATAGTTAGGTTAACAAACCGTCGGCTACTGCAGCCTACCATGTCACAGTAGGAGTACGACATCCGCAGGTCGGCTTCTGCGCAGCTTCGCAGCGCGTCCCCTGTACGCTCAGGCGCTTGCATCGAGGCGCCAACTGTCAGCGCTCATTGGCGTCATAATGCAGTACTTGCTTTCGCATCTCCCAGATGGCAGCACCATCTGGAAGAAGGCTATAAGGCGCGTTTGTCGTCTCGTTCACGCGTCCGTTCATAGCGCTGTGGGGAGAGCGTATCCTACGTCCCGTAGCTGCGAAAGAGTTCGTGGCTTGACTCCCGGCGCCACCACCCCGTCGATCGAAGTTTTTCTGGCGATGTCATTTCCGCGACGGCTATAACGACAGGTAGATCTTGGTTGACCCAGGCATAAATCACGTTCGTGTTAAAAACTGGTAAAAATCTCCCGGAGTGAGAAAACGGCGAGTGCTCTTGAGCGCTTGCCTTGCGGGCAACGCCGAGTCCCGGGCTCGTGCAGTCATTTTATCAAAAAACCTCCAGCGCTGTCGTCCAGTACTACCGCGCATGTAAAAACTCAAGCGCTAATGCCAAAGATGAAAAGACACCCTGCTTGGTAAAGGTCACCTCGGCCGCCGCATGTCCTTGAAGCCATTTATGGATATCAGGACATATGGCTACGAGTGTGCCAATCCTTCCGGAGACCTCTAGAAGATCCGACACCGTTTCCTCGAGTGCATGGCGAAGAGCTAGTGGAAGTATGCAGTCCCCAAGACGACTCTCCATCCATCACTCGCCACGAAGACGACGACCTACTATGCATATGACTACTATTACTATCACTGCAACTATGCAAACAAACAATGATACTGAAACATAAATATGTGTACAGCAATACTCACGTACCGCAGCTTCGCCATTCAAGTCTTGTGCGTGAGTGCAATCTTCCTAATTTTTTTCTCAGGTGTGCCCATCCTATCGCTAGACTGACACTGATGCTGCCGTGCGCACGCCGTCTCTCTAAACTAGGACCCCACATGCACGTCCGAGTTTACGTCATCACTTAGTGCAGCCAGTCGCCGACGTGCGCCGTTTACTCAGCCAAAGTCCAACCCGCACTACGAACCCAAAGAGAATCTTTAGCGCCCAGAATGCGATGAAAGCAATATTGGATAGGTGGAAACATCATAGCGTGAGACAACCAGGTTAGCTTCCGACGACGGGAAACGCTTCATTCTTGAGGCGCCCGCTATACAAACCCGCTGGTCTGTCCTTTGCCTTCTCGCCACCGTACCTCACAATTCTTGTACTAGCATTTTTCCTCTTCACTTTCCTGCTTCAAGTTCTCAATGACCCCAATAAGGGACAAAATTGAAGCCTAAACAGCAATGGTGTAATAGATTAGAAGTTCATGCTGAAACTTGACCGCCTATTTTTATGTTGCATCGTCAACTTTATGCATAGCTGCAGTTGTTTTCTATATGGTGCTACTCGTGACATTATTTGTTCCATGGCCAGCTGAGCTGACCTGAGTTTGCTTTCTACTTGTTTAGTAAAGCACTAATTTTGAGCTCCGTTTGTCATAAAGGGCATTATGCACTGATTGTAGATTTTTTTGTGACAAAAGTAGCTTACGTTTCCATATTTGGGAGTGGTTGACGAGTTCTCCCCAACACATACCTTTTCTGTGCCGGATTTCTGTCTCGTGTTTGGCATCAGCACTACCCATCTGTCCGAGCTAGTTGTATTGTTTTAGTTATTCTGGAGTTTCGTTACCTAAGCTGAGGAGGCCGTTTTTGGCATACTTATTCCTCCTTACTTTAAATTTATCTGTCTGCTTCTGGAGGGTTATCCTGCCCATGCATTGCTTATATGTTTCTCCTTCAAGGCTTCTGTAGGTCTTCTGCCCTGCCTTTTAGTTCTTCTAGTACGACGGTGTTGAGTGCAGAACCAAAAGCTTTCTTATAGTCTATACATGCCATTTAAAAAGGTTTAGTGTATTCTGCGGTATTTTCTGTCGCTTGATAATGGGGTGCATATTTCGGTTTGCAACCGGTTGTGAAGTGATCTCTTGACAGCTCGGCTGATTTAGTCTGATCTACCGTACTTGACATTTTCATATTCTTACGTTCGGCAATAAGTTGCTTCGTTTTCCTATTCAGATTTTCCATTTGTTCTCTACAGGCTGCTTCGTCCACATCAGCTGCTGAATAACTGGTTGCGGATGGTGGTTTGTCATTTCAATAAATGACGCTGCACGGCACTGGCTCGCTTATTGCGTAATAACAATGTTCACTTACCATGCACTCAATAAACAGACGCATCGCCGTAGACTCATCACAAAGCACATGCAGCCTCTGTCGTTAAAATGCAAGACACCGAACTGTCAGCAGCCACCGTTCTCACCACTTCTATCGAGACTGCTGAGGAGTTTTTTATCACTTTTGCTGCCAAACCCTTCGAAGAATTCCTCATTCGTGTCACTGAATCTCGGGCCACCTGCAGAAACTTTCTATTAATCCGCATCTCTCAACCCGCATTGTACCTCCATCGACCACTAAAAATATTACCAGAACCTAATATCATCTGGTCACCCGGCAACCAGTTATTTTAATAGAACGGTGGGGAACCCGTCGCTATCCGCGCTCATATACACCGGAAGGTTACCCCAGAAGGAAAAAACAACGACCTATCATTTTCAAAGCCAGCACCACTCCACACATACACGAAATCTTACCCCACTACAAAAACAATAACGTCGCTTACCACACCCAATTCACCCTACATACACTTAACAGGAACTACTTTCCGGCTGCTGCAAACCAATTCGTATTCTCATAACGCTTTACTCAACGCTATGTACCCCACCCAACACCCCGCACCATTTAACCTCGGCCCTGTTGCGGGCGCCATATACTACGTGATATGGAAGTGCCAACGGACACCTATGTAACTTCCAATCCCAACCCTACTTATCAGCAGTGGCTGAGCAGGTGACCACCACCGGCTGGTAAAATGGTCCTGCACCGCCAGCCAGCACCAAGGCACGTTGGCATAAGTTTGCCCCTTAATTAGAGATGGCCCTAAGACCTGCCTCCCACTCGACAGTATATTAAATCTCTCTCTCTCCCGCTTTCTCTCTATCTCGGTCACTTTTTTGACAACATGGATGAGATCCGTGGTTAAGTGCCCTTTCCTAAATAAAGCCTGCTTAATTGATTGTTGGCTGTTTGCTATGCGGCTAACTATAGCGCTTGTAAACATCTTGTAAACCGAGAGTATGCTGACGCGTCCGAAATTCTTAGGGTCCTTTGAATCTCCTTTATTATAAATCAGAATAATGTGGGAATTTTCCTAAGCTATGCGCACTTTTTGTGCCTTTAAACACTCCGAAAATAGTTTAGCAAGCTTTTTCAGTACAATATCCTCTCCCTGATTCGAAAGATCTGCGGGTATGTGGTATTTACCTGCACCTTTTCGTGCCTTTCAAAGCCTTTCAAACTTACCCTTTAGTTCCCAGAGGGAAATCAGAAGTTTATCTTGCATTTTGAGTAGTTAACCCTTTTTTAACGTCGCTGGCGTGCAGCCTGATGTAGAACCGTTTCGCTACCTTTATCACGTAAACCTTTATCATGGAAGTGTGCCATTTAAATTATGAGAACACGTCATTTACTGCAGCCTAGTCACTTTTCTTGAAAACAACTTTTTTTACCAGCATGATACATGGGTTTAGAAAAGTTTATTCTTGTGAAACGCAGCTTTTGTGTTTTACTAATGATTTGTTCTCTGCTGTTGGTCGCGGTTCGTTTGTTGAGTGTGTATTAGTAGACTTCTCTAAAGCGTTTGATGCTGTATGTCATACATTGATACTCCGAAAGTTGAGTAAACTAAACCTTGACCCTAACACCCTAATGTGGATAGAATGTTTTTTATGCAACCGTGAACAATTTGTAACCGCCAATGAATGTGACTCTCCTTCCACTCCGGTGGTTTCCGGTGTCCCGCAGGGATCCGTTTAGGGCCGCTACCTTTTCCAAATATAATTATGACTTACCTGATACCATATCCTATTCCATTAGGTTATTCGCCGAAGATTTTGTAATTTACCGTGAAATCTTCTGCCCTGATGACCGTGATGTCCTAAAAACTTACCTGAATAACATTTCTCTGTGGCACGGTACGTTAAGACGGCTGCTTAGCCTGCTCTTCAACGCTCAGTGCCGGCTCGGCCGTCTGTGCGTTGGCTTCGCACAAGTACACCATGCTACTGAGCGTGGTTTATCGGCAACTTCGATGTACTTGGTCCCTCAGTCTTTCCATCAATGGCACGGCGGCTGTCCTGTTTGTCCCTACCTTTCAGCGAAAACAAAGGAATCTATCCAACTTTTTAAGAGGTACCGGTAGACGGCAGGCAGGGATATCCACGTCAAAGAGGAACTTTTTCGGAACACCGTGTGCATAGTACGTGGTTTCCCTGGTGATAAGTACGTTTAGAAGTGCTAAACTACAGCCTTTTTTTTAACCTTACTCCTTAATCGAAATGACCTAATCATACACAATTCAGGCTTACTACTGAATACAAATTGTGTACAAAACATCAAGGAGGCCGGTTGAACGTTTTTAATTTAGCAGGGGAAAATATCTTTAGTAGTAGTGTAAAAACAGCAACATTTTTGCATCGATTATGAAAGCTGCATTCATTAACCTCAATGAAGCTGGGCTTCGAACTTTTTATTTATTTATTTATTTATTTTTATTTATTTATTTATTTTATTTATTTTATTATTTATTTATTTATTTATACGGGTACCTACATCGCCCTAACTGGCATAATTGTAGGGGGAGAACAAGCAAAGGAATACAATACAGTTGATATAACAATGAACATTGCTCCGGGTAAAATGCGGTATGGTTGAAACAACAAAGTGTTGATTTACACTGTCATAAGTCAGGCCTCACATTATAAATACAAAGCAAAAACGCAAAAAGAGAACAGTGCTCTCGGTTACATAGGACAATAAAAAACCAAGACGTACGGAACGCGTAAAAAATGTACAGTAATCATTAGTTCAACAAAAAATTGTCAATTTTCTAACAAAAGATGAGGGAGGCGCCGAGACAATTTCTTCTGGCCAGCAATTCCACTAGTGCGTGGACATTGCAAAAAAGGCGTATTTGCATACGTTGATCCTGGACTCATGTTCACGCACTTTTGAAGAATGGTCAGTACTGGGTTACACATAGGTGGGCTGTCGTATATACTGTTCTCTGTTGATGCCTGTTCTGTTCATGAGCATGCTGTAAATTAGAGACAGCCTTAAGGCTGTATCTAATTTGCCGGTCTGCTAGCAGAGGCCATTGTAATCCTGAACGAATGTGCTGATCGTACGGTGAAGTTGTAATTGCTTGCCACAGAGCGTGCTGCTCGTGCCTGTATACGCTCAAGGGCTTCTATATTTGATTTTGTTCAGGCGTCCCAGGCACTGCAATCATATTTAATATGAGACATAATTTGACATCTATAGTGTTTCTTTCCACTTATTTGGTGCGTGTTAAAAATACCTCCTAAAAATATTTAGCACGCGACTATCCTTTATATGTAAGTAATGAATATGAGAATGCCAAGGCAGGTTGCCCGAAAGAATGATTCCTAGGTATTTATATTCTGTTGCAATGGGCAAGGTACGTCCGGCCGACACGTATTTTGAAGTCCTAGGCTGTGTTTTTCTATTGTATATCTCACCAATTTACATTTCGACAGATATAATGTCATTCACCAACGAATCAGGCTAAGAAAAAACAGATTTCAGGTCATTCTGATTTTGAATGGTGTCCACTTCAAAGGTAATGTTACCGTTAATGCAGCCATCATCACTGGACAATCTTACGCGGTTAGAGATATTGTCCTACGTATATCTTATTAAAATGAGAAAAAGCAGGGCCCCAAAACAGACCCTCGCGGCACTCCTGACAATACACCGACGCTTGATTAGCATACACCATGAAGAATCACGCACAGCTGTCTTTCAGAAAGGTATGCTTCGATCCACATAGGAAGTGCATTGGGTATGTCCAAGACAACGTAGATTTTTTAACAACACGTAACACAGAATCAAATGCCTTATAGAAACCCAGAAATGTGCCGTCAACCTGAAGGCCTGAGTTAATAGAAGCTGCAATGTCGTGCGTAAACTCGGCCAGTGGTGTATCGCACGAAGTAGCCGCCCGAAAACCATGTTGGAATGCGGAAAAGAAGTTATTACTTTGTAGATAATTTATTAAGTTTTTGTAAATGATTTGTTTGAGTGTCTTGCAGCACATGCTTGTCAAAAAGCAGGCCTGGAAGTTACACTTTTTTGTTTTATCCCCGCTTTTTATATACTATAGTAACGTTGGCATTTTCCCAATCAGCTGGTAAAGCTCATTGTTCAAGCGGTGTTTTGTACATGAGGGTTAAAAAAGGGGCGATAGACAGTGCGCAGTTTTTTAAGACGAAGTTGGATATACAATCACGACCAGGAGCAGAGTGTACTTATAATTTTTCAACAAGCGCACGACGCCGCGTTAGGAAATATCTATCTCGTTCATTTGCGGGAGCGCGCCAACATTTTGGCATACATTACATGTGTTAACTGGCTGCGATAACACAGACTGAAAGTATGTATCAAAACTCTCAGCTTTGGATTCTGTGTTAGACTCGTAATTTATCCCGTCCATGACTTCAGAAATAATGGATGTAGAATAACTTTTATTAGGGTGCGCAGTACCTTTGGACCATACAATGTGCGTCCACGTCTGTGCGCATAGCATTTTAATCGCAAAAAAATCACATAGGCATCGGCAGATTCGAGCCTGTGTCTGGTAGACCAGCAGAGTTAGAGTCAGTCGTCTTACCCATTGGGCTACGACCATGAGTCAGTACCCGAGAGTCAAACGAACTTACCCCCTCAACGGTAACGGTGCGGAGTACCTTAGGACCTTCCAATGTCCGTCCGTGTACATCCGTGCGCACACCACCATCAAGCTAAAATCAAGCGAAATCCGCTTTGAGCCGTGAGTTGTAGTTTCATTGAGGGAATAATCAAGGCGCAACTCACGGTTCAAATCGAATGACGGTCGGGGCGCAAATCGGATGTCACTCGGGGTGCAACTTGGAGGTCATTTCGAGTCCCTGTACCCCGCACCCTCGTCATCATCCACGGAGGGGAAATGCTGCCATTTTTTTAACGTATTTCCACACTTCCTTAGGGTTGGTTCTAAGTTTCTAACCTAGATCACAACGGAACATTTGTGCTCTGCGCATAGCTTTTGTCATCATTTTATCTGTGTCCTTCATTTTTTAAAGCAACGAAGGATCAGCCACGCGGCAATACTTTTGATACAACCAATTCCTTACATTTATCTTTGATCGGAGTTCCTGACTGAGCCATGGCTTATTATTGCGTCGCTTGGTCAAAATGATACGTGAAGGAATGAAAGTTTGAGTCAAGGACAATATCTGTGTTATAAATTTGAAAAACATTTCACTGCACATTCATGTCTAGCGATGAACTGTGCGATTGCAACTCAGGACAAAATGCATCTAGTTCATGCTACCGCGATGAGTAGTCACCGTTTTTATAAAAGACACTTTGTAGGGTGTCTCAGCATTGCGGTTTTAGCACTACAAGACATTTTAGTGACAACAACGTCATCGTCGCTGATCCCAGGGACTGTGACAACAGAGGATACAAGATCCGGTTCACTGCAGAAAAATAAATCATGTTTTCACTGTCACCCCCTATTCGTGTTGGCGTTTCCACAAATTCAAACAATGAGTGGGCGTTAATCATTTCTCTTAAGGCAGTATATGGGAAAGATGTTGTATTTACGCGGGTTTAAAAGGCTTCTATTCACATCCGGTAAGATAAAATCACCTCCGAGAGCTACGTGCGTTGCTCGCAAACCGAATAAAACATTTCTCAATTGAAAGAGTTGATGGGCCGTTCTTAAATAGGGCCGCTTATATTATGACCCAATGGCAACGAAAGAACCATTTTGTAGCAACATTTTACACCAAACAGTTTCGCACGAGTCAGTTTCGATGCCTATAGAATTGCTAACTATCCTATCATGAACGAGAAGAATTACACTACCACCAAGGCAATTATGGTCTTTCCTATATAAGCTATAGCCAGAGGGAAACATTTCCCGGTCGCTGATTGTATTGTTGAGGCATCATTCTGTACCAATGACTACATGCGAATTTTCATTTCTATCAACGAAGTGAACTCCATAGTTTTCTTGTTGAGGCTTCTGCAGTTTTTCTACAATAGAGACGAGATCATGTTTGCTGGATGGTTTCTCATTATGGTAAGCTGCATTCGGTAGTGGCTATTGCGTATTCCTGGTCACGGTGTCGGTTTCAGCATTACATGCAAAGGTTTGGTTGCCTATTTGCCATTAATAAATCGCAACATGTAGTCTGCTTCACGGTCTTTGGCTCACTGAGTCAGCTTCTTCCTTTCCAGTCGAACTTTACTTTTATAGTCCCCTCTTTCCGCAACCTCAGTTCCTTTCCTCTTTGCGGCAAGAGCAAGTAGACGTTCTTTGTCCTTGAACGACAAAAACCTCAGAATTATGGGCCTTGCCTTTGGCACTCTGTAGCGCCAAGCCTGTATGCTCTTTTGATTGCAGAAGCGCTGATTTCCATGTTTAGTGTTTCAGAGCAAAAGTAAAATCACTCGAGCCACTGACTGAGCCCACTTTTTATTTCAGTGACTTGAAGGCCATAAACTATCAAATTGCTTCTTATAGATTTGCTCTCTAGGTACTCATGTGCGGGCCGTAAATTGCGCAGATATCAGCAAGTTATTCATTTTGGTATAGTAGTTTCGTTACGCCATCGTGTAAAGGAGAAAAGGTTTCTTCTGCGAACTTGGCCTTCGCACTTTCGATAGCTTTTGTAAGAGTTCTTGTTAGTCGGCTCGAATGGAATGAATTACCGAAAGAATTTCAGTGCGTTGTTGCCTTGTCAGTAGTATCAGGATGGCATCAAAAAACTCTTTCCTGTTCTGGTGTCAGAGGGCCCGGGTTTTGTTCTACATCTCCCGAAAGAAGCAGCAGCATTCGAGCAACACGCACTCATGACACAAATTTTTCACCCAGCTGGAACATATTTTCAACGATCGTAGTCGACGGCGAGTTATTATCTGGGACCAATTTTTGAAACGGCTCTACGTTTGCAAGGCGATAAGAATAACCAACCTGAGGAAATACGAGCCGGGGTTGTCTGACAGCCATGCCGGTGCCGAAGGTGGGTGGGTGCAGTAGTGGTTTAAGTAGCTCAGCGCCGTCGGTTAGTGTCCCGGGATGCCAGACGGAGTAATGGTAGCCGGATGGTGCTGGCAGCGTTCGCACGTGCAGCGGTGAGAAGCAATCCGACAGCCGTTGAAAAGCTGAGCAGATAACCGGGTTTGTGCTGTCATTGAAGATAGGACACGTTGTTGCTCCAGAACCTAGAAAAATTGCCACCATGTGCGGAACCTGAAGAAAGACGAGGCATGAGAGTCTGACATTTATTCCGGTGCCAGATCCTTCGGAATATTTTGTCCCCTGTCTCCATATAATACATCTATTTGGCGAAAGCACACAAGCACGGCGGAAATATCCCTCGCAGGTCTTCTATAAAAATTAGTAGAAGCAATACAATACACGTTAAGCGATAAAGTAGAATGAGTGACTGCATCTTTCTGTGTAGGTTTAGACAATTGCTTGATATACTCTGGCTGATCTGTTTTTAAAGTTTACTTTTGAACAAGCCTGTCACTAATGGACCCCTGGAAGTTATCGCCGGGATCATTCAAAGCTCCTTCCACTCAATAGTCATCAAAAGAGATGGTCTTTTTTCCCACAAATCAGAAACTTCTACTCTAGGGCACCTCGTACTGCACATTTCATGGGCCATCACCATGTATTGGTGCGGCTGTTTGCCTTTCAACGGGGCATGGCGTCGCCCCTTCTCAGAGCCCTTTCCCGACTCTTTTTCTGCAGTGGTGTTCCCATTCTTGGTGCCTGTTCAATGCCTCACACTCTCCGTATCGTTCTACATCAACATTATATGCCACCTACTTTCTGTACCTCAGATTTGGAGTGAACAAAACGCGAATATTTAGGGCATTCCCTTTGAAAACGAATATCCGATATACGGAGAAAATACTTGAAAAGTGATAGCCGCTATCAGAAAAGCTCAGTATATGCTTTAAACTAAGTACGAGAAATGAATGCTTAACGGTACAGAAACAGAAAAACATAGTTGGTGTTTGGTGGGTATTGAAGTTATGAAAAAATAACAGCCTTCTTATTAGGCACGTGACAAGTGGGAAGGATAAAGTGCGAACGCTTGGTAAACATGATTGGCGGTAAGGAACCAAAAAGCACGGCATATAGTATTTTTAAGGGTCACCGTTGCCACAACACCACTAGTTGGGGCGCTACAGCAGCAATGTTAAATTCGGTCAATAAGTATTCTCCAATTTTTATCCACACTGCAGGGCTGTTTATTCTGCACCATACCCAGAAGACGCAGAGCTTTTGACATTAGGGTAACTAACGAGCGGTGGCTGTGTTCTGTTTCAGCTTTTTTTTAACGCGTTACAATAGCGAGCATGCACCAAACGGTCTCTTTTTCGCGTATTCGGTTGTAGCTACAAGATTATAGAGAGGGTGGGGAATCCCAATATTTGCGTAATTTATTTGTAGGTCTTTGCAATGAGAGAAAAACCCGTGTATGACATAGCAGAGGAAAATTCCTTAATGATGTGCTTCTTTTTTGGTAATTTTAATTATCCGTACAGCAGACTGGGCATTAAGTTAGCTTTATAAAACAAGGAAGAAAAAAGAGTTGCGAGTAACTGGGAACCAGTAAAGGAGAAGTGGTAAGAACCACAACAACTTGACATTAAAATATGTCTGCACGTTACAAGAGTTGGCGCAGTGTACATTCAAGCTGGTTTAATGTGCACATGAAATAAAGACGATTGATGCCTGATCAAAGCGGAAACTTTCCTAATGAACGCAGCAAATGTCTTGCAAATAAATGTGCAATAAGAATTAAGCATATACGTGATAGAACTACAAATAATGAGGCATTCAAGGTGATTAAAGCGATGCACGTACCTACAAGGACGTAGACACGGAAGAAGTGTTTGGAGCAGAAAGAAATTGTGTTTTAACAAAATGGAATATCTGTACCACATCATTATATAAGATGCATGTTCTGAGGCACCCCTAACGTACACTCAAATAGAGGAATTAGCTTCAGAATAATTTTAACAGTGTCTTTGCTGTGCTAAAAATGAATTTGAACAATTTGCGAGTATATATTGACCTAAATTGTCACCTTCATGATGTAAAAATACTGAGTTGCATGTTGGGAACATTCATTTAACTAGAAAGAAGAATGGATATTTTAAGGCATTTTCTCTACTTTCAAATCAAAAGTACACCACCTACAGTAAAGTCTAATCATGAGCACTTCCAGAAGATAACAAAAGCTGAACCACACCATAGTGCAATGATCGTCTCTAGGGTAATGAGCGGACGGCGCTTTTGACAAGACCGGCCGGTAGAAGAAGACAGTGAAGGAACACACTTGTTAAGTTCTGCGGGTTTGCGGTGTGCGGCGGCCGCAGGTTTCAGTCGTCGCCTCATAAAAGAACGCCACCTTTGCCCTTTCTATAGAGCTAAACAAATTCTAAAAACTAATTGCCGTTCTAGTAGGCTAGATAATAGCAAAGTGTTGTTATTTTCAAAAAAGAGTTCAAGAAGAAACTTAAGCGTCCATATTCCAGAAAAAAACTCTCTTCTTTTTGCTAGAAGAACTGAACTTACTTGGGCTCGAACCACAGAAGCTCAAGCGAAAATGTGGCATCGTAACCCTACTCCACTCATGCCATACAGGGATGATCGCTTAGCTGTTGCTTCCGATAATTGAAGCTTTCTTTGAAGCAAAGAGTGTCTAAGCATGCCGGTTTATCAATCACGCGATCCGACAGAAACTACCCCTTGAAACATTGCATGCCACGTACATCCTTCTCGATTTATATTTATTATTTGCGGCCAAAATATTGTATTTTGTGGCCACTTCGTGTTTTGCCTTCTGCTTCCCTGCGGCTCTTCTTTTACAGAAACCATATCCCAAACAGGTCGGTTAACTTCGTTTTTATAATAATGACATGAGCGGTATGAGGCCATTCTCGTCTCCCAAATAAAAACTTCCTTCACAGCCTAAACATCTCTCAAGATAATTCTTTTCTTCGCTATTGGGTCCGAATACTTTTCAGTGCCTAGTCAGTGCCCACACTTCCTGCCCAATCAGTAATTAAAACCAGAAAGTCTCAGTTGTTAACAATTCCTATTTGTTCCTGAGATACCTTTATGGTGATTACTTGAAAATGCTTACCAAAAGTAGCGATTTTGTGGGACATTTGGGATACCACGGTCCAGTTTTGCGCAATGTTTGCAGGTGTTCTGAAAAAGTAGGAAAGACATCCTTTGATTCTAGAACCCCGCTTTGTTGAAATATTCTAAATGTATTGATGTTACCTAATTATCTCATTGGAAGTTCCTGGAGGGTTAACGCAAGGGCGAAACCATACTCGATATAGATGAGCAAAATGAGATGTAACACCGCAAAATGAGAGATGACGTGGCAGTTCCGATTAGTGCTGTTTTTTCTATTATTAAATTGTGTCTAGTATGGCAAGCCTTCAGTTATTTCGGAGTAGGTCGTATATCAGAATGTGAAGAGGCTGCACCCATCTTTATTGGCAAAATTGTTTCCACATTACAGATTTTAAACATAGGCACTGCAGCAGCAATACATACCGAGAACATAAATGGCACAGATGGGAAATATTACTAGAAAGCCTAAGAAACATATCATCAGCGAGCCTTTTCTTGTAGCACCACACACAATTGGGCCTACAATATCAAAAAATACACTACCGGTTCTCGCGTAGATCTCAAGGAAGCGACCTCACAGATACCCTGTCAAGCTTTACCGAAAGTAGTGCGACAAAATGACAAAAAGTATGTAAAGGTCCTACAAAACACAACAAAAATCTAAAGCTCGTTACGTAAATGAGCTGTATGCGAAAGCGTCAATGCCGTTGCGTCTTCCAAAAACCAAAGAAAAAACATTTAAGAAAGTCTTCCAATCCCAGAGTTGTAACATAAGACAGGCAAGTTTCAGTGGCACAGCAAGTTTTCAGATGACAAAAGGCCAACCTTAAAGCATGTAGCATAACCGGGCAACGGAAAAAACTTTGCAAATAAGGATACGCCAATTTCCAAAGTAAACTACGTGATAAAAGAAAACCAGAATCTCAAAAAGTGAATGAGAGCACAAAAAAACTCCAGTGTCATGCTTGAACTTACACACATAAGGACAGGAATACATGAGGAATACATAAGGAAATCATTGCCAGCTGTTGTACTTTGTCAAAAATTGACTGACACAATAATGAAGGGTATAAAAAACCAGGGACCCCAAGTAACCGCCTTGAGTATATATGCCCAATTACACTTGCACCAAATGAAGATGGTGTTTGAGAGGGTCTCATGGTGAGGGTAAATGGAAGGCAATACTGCACAGAGTAATCACAGTATTGATGTGGCACGTGTTAAAATGAGGCTTCAGGCTAGGCATGGAGCATGTTTACGAGTACCAAAGCAGCGTACAATTAGGTAAAAGTCTGCTCAAAATGACGGCAGGCAGTTCAAGAGTGTGAGTCAAAAAGGCTTGTTAAATAAACTCCGATGCATTCATGCCTTGTCAGTATGTATAATTCCAAAGAAAACATTTTTAAGCAAGCGAACAATGGTGGTCGTCGTACAAAGCTACTTGGTGTACATATTCTATCAACAAAGCGACTACAACAGGACCCCATCCTCCCCGACGGTCTCTTTAACGTTGCCTTCAAGGACATGCTAAGATAGCTTGCAAGATTCGTGTGTGTTCACCTTAACATGGACGTTATTTATCCCGAATTTCCGTAGTGTCGGTTTCCCTAGAGTCGCACAATCACCACCAACAAAGAGGAATCACAGTAGTCCACTTTTTACAACGAAGCTAGTGCCACTTGCTCTGTGTCAGAACAGCATAGATTTTAGGGAAGGGCGTTTCAGCCGACGGTGGTGACCTCCATCATAACGACGTCATATTGACAATAGACAGTATATTCAGAACAAAAAACCGAAACGCAGGTTTTAATTTTCCTAGGTCAACAAATCAAAGATAAACAAAAATAAAAATTACTACTTAAGTGTATCCAAGCTTGCAAATAATAAAACGCCAATCATAATGATGAGTGCACATTGCTGCACAAATACACAATATCCCTTTAAAATATGACTCATACACTTCAGTGAAGTCGTGCTTAGTTATCGCAGTACCTAAGTTTAGAAGCTGGAAGAACATCTTCGGCGAACCTGACGGACCAAGATTTGGTAGTTCGCTCACCGGTAAATCTCAGTAGAAGCGCCGCACGCCGAATTGTCGCTCGGAAACTAGGGTAAGCTTGCATAAAGGATCAACCAATAATTTATACCTAAGAGGCAAATTCTCCAACTGATATGTAAATTTTTCACCGTTTGGTCATACACGCATTCTTAGCGTTTAATTACCACCAATTACACCCAGAAGCTGGAAGAACATCATCGGCGAATCTTTCCGACCGAGACATGGTAGTTCGCTGACCGGTAAATCTCAGTAGACGCAGCAGCAAGCCGTACTGGCGCTCGTAAAGTATGGTAAGATTTCACAAAGGGTCAAGCAGTCGTTTTAAACGGAGAAGGCTTATTCTGGAAGAGAAATGTAAATTTTTCACAGGTAGGTTATACACGCCTACGATGCGTTGAATTACCACCGATTACGTCCAGCAGCTGTAAGAACACCTTCTGCGAACCTGACCGACCGATGTCTGATAGTTCGCTGAGAGGTAAATCTCAGCAGATGCAGCAGCAAGTCGGATTGCCGCTGGGAAGCTATTGTGATCTTGCACAAAGGGTGAAGCAGTAATTTAAAATCACGGAGGGTAATACTAGAACTGAAATGTAAATTTTTCGCCGGTAGGTCATACACGCATACAAAGCGTTGGATTACGTCCAATTACGTCCTGAACCTGTAAGAACATTTTCGGCGAACCTGACCGGCCGATATCTGGAAGTTCGCTGACCGGTAAATCTCGGTAGATGCAGCAAGCCAGATTGGCGCCGAGAAACTATTGTAAGATTGCACAAAGGGTGAACTAGCAATTTAAAATCAAGAAGGGGTGTACTAGAACTGAAATGAAATTTTTTCAAAGGTAGGTAATACAACATACAAACGTAGGATTACGCCCAATTACGTCATGAAGCTGTAAGAACATCTTCGGCGAACCTGACCGACCGAGATATGGTAGTTCGCCGAGTAGTAAATCTCAGTAGATGATGCAACTGGCGGGATTGGAGCTCGGAAACTGTGGGAAGCTTGCAAAATGGCCAAGCAATATTTTGAATGGAGGAGGCGTATTCTACAACTGAAATCTAAATTTTTTACCGTTATTGCATACACGCATACAAAGCGTTAAAGTACCACAAACTGCACCTGCAATACTTGGGAACAGACGAAGCAGTCAGCCTAAAGATTTACACAAATTTGTTCAATGATTCCCGCAAACGCCAGATTTCTCAAAGCGCCAGAACGAATCCCGGTGACCCCAATAAAAAGAAGTAAAGATATTGCACAAACAATCTTTGGTGACTATAGATGTTCGCAGACCTGAATATTTTGTTTTTATTGCGTTCTGTTGAAATACACCTACTTGCTTCCATCGCACCTTTCGCCGTCTCAACCTTTACCTCTCCCATCAGCTTCTCCCACTACACTTGCACTGCACACGAACTACCTGGTTTTAAGGTAAACTTGACGCTATCCCGCACATAATGGTAAAACAGAGGCATCACAATAAAGACATATCTGAAAAAAAAAACATAAAAAAAAAACATTTTTATCTTACCACTATCAACAGCCTGAACTAACCCCGCGGACCAGATCATATTTCAAGTTATCTAGAGGGGTTTTCAGCAAGAAACTCAATAATATTGTTTTCTAGCAGCGCTATTTACTGACAAATCCCGAATGAATGAACATGCAAGCTCAGTATTGAACGTTTACATACAATTGCGGTAATACTGAAATGAAGGATCCCAAGAGGGTAATATGGGTGACCAGAAGTGTCCCGCATTACTGGGCAAGCGATGCGAATCACATGCATTATACAAGGTGGTACATTTTATAGCAATACATTTAATCTTATGTAAGGCGTTCCTAATCCCAGCCCACACATGACCTAAAGCGATGTCAGCTTTATTGACAAAACTTTATATATACCGCAATGAATCATACATACGTGAAAGCGCACAATTCCTGGCGGTTTATTAGGCAACTAAGTGGTTATTTGGCTCCATAGCCTATTTATTCACATATATGGGGAAGTTTATTTCCGAAATCCGCAGTCTAAATGTCATACCCTGCCTTGTATTCGAAGCTCAGTATATATATGTATATATTTATATTGTAACGAGGAAGGCTAGCCACCATCGACGTAAGGAAAGAGCTCAGCTATACAGCTGGGAACTGGAACGAACAGCCAGCGGAGCGTATTACTGCATCATCATCATGGCAAGACTCATGATCATCATCACCAGTGTGTTCGCACGAGAGCTGAGCGCGCATGGTAGAACGCCTTCGGACTCAGCTGAGCCTCTCTGGGTTTCAACGCCTTGCGGCCGTCCTGCCAATAAACCTCGGTCATAGCATATATATATATATATATATATGCTATATATATGTTTTTTTTTAAATATATATATATATATATTTAAAAAAAAGTGTTAACTTCATTAACCGTAGTAAAAAAAAGAGCCTAACCACACCCCTATGCCTCCTTTGGCGTTGTGGACTGCCGACCTATCTTTCTGTATTTTCCTCAACTAGCCCCTCATTTCCTTACTATATTTATATATATATATATATATATATATATATATATATATAAGGGTAGGCAGTCAAGAACGGCAAGGAAAACAAATGAGAAAATGTGGTAGGTCAGATACGTTTTTGAAAGAAAGAAGCAAAGTGAAAAAAAACCCGCCCGGTGGGCATTTCTACTTTTGTTCGCTTTTGCCCAGACAAGCGACACCCGCAAACACGACAATTTCGGAGGCAGTTTTCTCAAAAAGTGGTGCAGTAAACAACCTTTCCCCTAACGCAATGTAATTTTTGTCTGCAGATATTCTGGCTCCAAGAAAGACTCAATGTTGGCCTTCATTGGCTGTGAAAAAAATAGTTTGGCCTTGGAACTATAAGGGACGGTTGCACAGACACGCCGAATAGAAAATTTTTAAATACAAAACTACATGCAAAATGAATCAGTTTTGCCAATAATGTGCGTAGCGTTATAGCCACGTGTAAAATTGGTGATTGTAGGGTTCAACCCGCCGACGCAAGGAAGGTGATGATGCGCGCCGTAGTAGATGTCTCCGGATTGATTTTGACCACGTGGGGATCTTGAACCGGGACAACTAAGAACTGTGTGGTAGCCATTGGCATAAAATGATTTTTTGCAAAACGGAGAATTGTAGCGAAATGCCAATGTAAGTGACACCTTCCGGGGTTGTGATAACCCCGTATCAGCAAGACCGCAAAACGATCAGTGAGAAAATGGCATTTCTGCCCATTAAGTGTATATGGTCAAACCAAGAAACGCAAAAGTTCGGTATTAATGTTTTAACACAAGAGCGTTTTGCCATAACATACGCTTGTGAAGAAAAACGTGGACGTTGTGGCTTCTGCCGTGCCAATTAGCAGGAAAAGTGTCGATTACAGGTCTAGTTAGCGCAGGAAACACCTGCGCGCAAGTTACTGCGAAAGCTTGGTATCTTGTCAAGAACCATGCTGTGTAAATTGTTTTTTACTTGCTTTCGATTATGGCACCATATACCGCGTTGAACCGCGACTGACAATTCGAGTTGTCAAGTAGGACTTAAGTTTTGTTCACTCAACATGTCTGTTCTTGTTTGATAAAGAATTTGTATGATTCTAGGTTCGTAGAAAGAAGTTCTCTTCCTCGTAAATGCACGCAGAACAAAAACGGCGGCATTCGGTTCGCCGAATCTAAGTAGTGAAATCACCTTTTCGGCTGCTTTTTGACAATTGCGGAATTCTTCGAGTTTACTACGGAAAACAAGCTATTTGCAATATACGTTATTCACTACAAAGGCGTTGCGTCCTTCTTGAATACCTGACTACTTCTAAAATACTTCTAAATACAAAATAATATGTACATCCCTCTGCTCCATATATTGATCCGTCTAATTTTCCTACGATTTCAATATGCAGCGCAGGATGGCCGTATTCATCATTACTATTCCCCGTATAAATATCCCTGTAATATCAAGGTCGTGACAGTCATGGATGCATCACAGCCGTACTCTACATACAATTATACGTCCTGTCCCAAAGGAGAAGCTTGAAGCTACAGACGCAATGCACTGCTACATCTGAGGTCTTTGTAGCATGTTGACCGATTCCGCCTGACGAAATTCGTGGTCTCAACGACGCTGACGAACACATTGACAATTACACTTACGGGACGGGACCACACGACCACCTGCTCCTTGGCTGGACAAATCACCTGGGTCCTGCACACAGAAATGCGAACGTGAATCGTTAATTCAGGTCAGCATCTTCGGCATGTCTTCTCAAGTGGGGCTTCAGCGTATGGGGTTTGGTGTACCACTGTTGGGCGAAGCGGATGACTGGTGGTCTATCCTTCATACTGTGAACTAATACTTCGTACTTACTCGGTTCATTCTTATCATCGGAGCTCCTTAGGGTGGGTTCGATTGTATCGCGTATACCATACAGCTTTCGTAACGAACGAAACACCCGTTTCCTACACATTGACCGGCCAACGTGAATTCAGGTCATCATCATCAGCGTACCTTGAGGTGGGCTTGGCTGTATTGCTTTTATCGTCCAGTGTTTCTGCGAAATGTATCACCTGTTGCCTACGCATAGGCGTTCGAATAAAAACCCATGTCATCATCATCACGATGCCTTCTGAAGGTGCGCTTTAGTGTGCGGCATTTTGATAAAATGTCTTGTTTTGAATATTACGTTTCGTCGATTGCGTTTTCGAATGCGCCGATTGTAAATAAGCAAAATGAGCGGTTCAGAGGTTACGAAGTGTTTCTAAAATTGTAAGGGTCTGACGACCGGTCAGGCCTACTTACACCTGCACCTGACCGGTTCTGAGATTGAATAGTTTTGTTTGGATAGGTTAAAAACGCAGTTTTCTGTGCATGTTACATTAAAAGAATAAGGACACATATACTCGGCAATATATAAATATATATATATATATATATATATATATATATATATATATATATATATATATATATATATATATATATATATATATATATTATATGGTAATATTATTAACCAAGTAGTAAAACGAAGGAAGCCCTCCAATTCCGCCGTGTTGAAACGATTCTTCTGAGACACAGCCGCTGCTAACTTACGCAGAACGAGACTATAAATGCAAATGTCCCTTATCAACAGAGCACTGTATCACTATATACTGAGCATAATGGCAACACAAAAATTTTATAGCATGGCTATTGCCACCCACAAATCGGAATAGCCCCGACTGCATTGTACGGCAGACGCACCTATAAAAATGGACTTCATGGAATTTCTGCACTCTGACAGATGCTCATTCAATGCATTTATGCGTGAATGAAAGGGTAAACGTATTCCTGTGTTTGAACGAAGTTGGGGTCAGCCGTAAAACTAACTATACGAGATTGCAAAAAATTCGTTAGCGATAGATAAAGCTTGGCGTTGCATCAGAAAAAAAGAAGGGGGATTGAATCTCCGCGCCTCTCTTCAAACCCAAAAATGCTTTCTGGGTACTCCGGTGAATCTGATACGTTAGAAAATGACGGTATTCTAACTAGTCTAGCCAATACGTGTTAAAGAAAAGGTTTTTCTGTCTGAAAACAAACTTCTTATCACCATCAAGAACTGTGTTTACCGGTGACAGCAATTTTCGAACGTCGTTTTGCCGAGCTTGGTTCGAAAATATAAAAAAAAACCTAAAAATATAACTTTTTCAGAAACTATAAACTTAACTTCGTGAAATTACGTAACAAGCTTTTTAAACCGCTTTGGCAATATTTGAGATACTTTTTAAATTCGCAAACCTACAAATTCTATGGCAACTTGGAAAAAGATATTGAAGCCCAATGGAGCATCTGAGACCTGCAACACAGATGGTGGTGCTGAAAAAATGCTTTCTGATGCACTACAGGTGGAAAGTGTGGCCGTATAATAACTTTGCATTTGATGAAAATTCCTCATGCGCTTTAGGCAAGCGATCAGTGACGTATCCACGTCAATTTCTCACAAAGGGGCGTGTGAGTGTCCAGTCAGCTAATCACCCCCAAGTTCTTGATATATTTATAAGAAAAGCTATAAATACTTTTTACAGGCGTTCAGTGATGTAGGTGGCTTGTAAGGAGAGAAGCGTAAAGAAGTCAAGTTAAAGTTAGAAGTACCGGTATTGCTTTAAGACGACACTGACCCAAAGGCACTGTAATGGCTCGTGCTGAACCGGAGAAAATTGCACACGATTTTTTCTATCAAAATGAATATTTTAACTTATTTGAGAAGGGATTTAAAGCTTCGTTGTTATTTCATCTAGTAAACTATACTTTGTTTTGGGAATATTACAGTCGTAAGTTTTGCTGCAACATACTGCTCCTATTAAGATTCGAACAAAACTTGACTTTGGGAGCCCCGCTTCTAACCTAGACATGACCGCAAAACGCTCTTTAGGGCCGCAAAAAGTTATGATGGTGTGGAATTGTGACGCAAGTATTGCAGTTCGGAAAATTTTCACAAGTCCTAACGGAACCGCGAAAAAAGAAACATGATAGAATAAAGAATCCCCTCTGTACGTCCTTTTTTCTCCGTTTCATCTTCTAGCCGTTTGGTTCGAGATGTGTGAGATATTCACCTGCACTAGCGGGAAATGCCTCAGGTCTTCCTCTTTAAATCACCTGAAAATAGCAAAAGCTCACATAGTTTTGTTCCCGATTGTGTGGCGTGCCTAGTAGAGAACACGAACAAAGTCTCAAATCGTACGCTCACCTTATCGGGTTTGGTGTTTTTTGGGAGCAGTTTGAGGTTCCTTGGAGCATGAGCGCAGGGCCCATTCCCCACTGATGTGATTTCACGGCCAGTTCGTTAAGTTCATCTCTAGCGACCAGCATTGAGCATGAGTCATAAATGTAATGTGTAATTGTAACTGTACTTATAATTTTATCAGACAATCCACAGGCCGGCTCATTTCGAAGAATTGCACGTCTAATGAATCATTGTCGCAAATAACCGAACATGCTAACAATTTTATCACAATTAGCAACCTTTCTTTTGATAATGCACACTCTTCAGCTGCTTCAATAAAATACCTGACTCATGCACCAAACACCACGTCCTGACATCGGCACACTTGGCACCATAAGGTCTCCCAGAAAAGGCAGTCCGCTGAGAACGCTGCTAAGAAGGCCCATACAACACCATCCGCAGGTAGGAGTGCTTCAAACCGATGACGGCCACAGTGTCTGAATAAATCCATGAGCGTCTATATCGAACACTTGCATAATTCAGAAAGACATTTTGTGTAATATCTGTGTTGTGAGAGGGCCGACGCCCCGTTGCTAATGATGACTGTTAGAAATGTTACGATTTCAGAGAACCTGCTGGAGACACCCGAGGACATCGACGACCACTTGCCCAGACGTTCCTGCTAGATCACAACTCCTAACATCACATCTGACTACATTACAATGGCGATTCGGCCCAAATGTCGGTTGGCTTGTCGAATATGTTGCACCACTGCACTAACAGACGTCTTGTTATCAACATTGGAGCTGTTGGAGAAGCCGCAAGTTCGACGTTGAAGAAAAAAACTACCCGGAAAACGCCGAGCGCTCGTGAGTGCGTTCCTAGCATCCCGCCTAGAATCCCCTTATGCGCGCAGAGGATTTAGCAAATACCACAGGCAAAAACCCTGATGAACGATAAATAGCGCTCGCGAGGGCGTGCCTCGCGGCGACCACGAAGTCTCAGGCTCACGAAGTAGCTTTAACATAAAAAAAGTCAACTGCTCTCGTCAAGTGGTACCAAGCAAGTAAAACCAACTCCAGCGGTAATCTATAGATGAAAAGAAACCCTACTTTGGAGATGCCACCGCTGCCACCGCAATCTCTAGAAGCCATTGTGCATAATAGAAGACATGGCTACGAGTGTGCAATCCTTCTAGAGAGGACTTGCAGATCCCGCCACCACTGCTTCGAGTGGATGAAGAAGAGCTCGTGGAAGACTATAATGCTGAGAAGGACCTGGCAGCCACCACTCGCAGCGAAAAACACGGGAACCTCTTCAATGCATATGACTGTGACTACTAGCACCGCAATTACGCAAATAAACAATGATAATGCATCTTACCTACATATCCAGCAATGCTACATCTACCACAGCTTCGCCATTCAAGCCATGCGCAATTCAGTGCAAGCTTTCCTGAATTTTGGCAGACGCAGATACTCCGGTTTTAAGTTGTTCTGCTGCACGTAGCCAAATGTTTCTGACTATCGGTTCTTCCGGTTTCTTTTTTTTGCTAAACTTACATAGTTGTTCTTATGCTTGACAGAACCATATCTTATGCGATGAAATGAGGTAGTCCGCTCTTAGGTTTTGTAAATGTTTGTACAGAGTTCCCACCTTTAATGTTAGAGCGGAAACTAGGCTGTGTACCATTCCAAAGTATTTACAGGCTGGCAAAGATGCCGTCGCGCCTTTCCGGAGTCGCCTAATAGAACCCTGGGAGATTCATCGGCCAGGCTGTCTCGACTGCGGTTTTTTGGCCTGTTTTGCAGGGAAGATGCTTACTTCCTGCTGTCAACTGCTCATTTCTCCACCATGTGCTCTGCTTTTGCAAGCTATATCTTCTTGAGATATGTATCTTAACATTAAGCCCACGCCTTCATTCAAATTTCGTCCACATTCGTTTTCACTACTGCTGCCAGAAGAAATTTCCCGCGACAAATGTCCAAAACTTGTGACACGATAAGGTGGTAAGTTTGCAAAATTGTTTGTGCAGTATCAAAAACTTTCCACTTGACAGTTCCCAAATAGCCCAGTCACTAACGTGAGTTTGAAGGTCCAAGGATTTTAAGGTTTTCTTCTGCACACCTACGATCCCAGATATGTTTACAAACTTCTTCTCGACCGCAAAAGTGATTGATACCTGGACACTTAAAAGTGTCACAGAATATATCTTGTATTCTACATAGTTGGAAAAAGAACCGCATATTTTTTTCGATGACAAATGGTTCATTCTATAAATGCACTGGGACTGAGGTGCCCATTAGAAGACACTTTTTTGCGGGTATTTTACCCCGCACGCTTCCCCAAACGTTTCATGTTCCTTTTGTGCACACTGCGCTGGAAAACACTAATTTCTTTTGGGCAGGAAGCCTATTTTTCACAAAAAAAACTGTGTCGAGCCGCAGTCTTTCTCGCCGTTAACTACAGAATGCGTGCGTAATATTTTTTCGGGAAACTAGCAGTACATGAGCACAAGATATGCTGGAAGCTTTTATGTGATGGAAAAGTTTTTTACGTTGGTGTTATAGCCAGAGACCTCCCTCCTTGATGATACGTAGCGCGCAATTCAGGTCATGAAGTAGGCCCATCCTAAAGCAAGGCGCTTTTGAACACTGACGCTAGAACGTCCCCGAGCAATTCGGTGTCTTTATAGCAGCCACTTGGTATTTGAAACTGTCGGCCATTCCGTGCACTCCGGAGATTTTTCGTAAACACACGAAACGCCGGTAAATTCAAAACTCACTTTATTTAGATCTTATCAACAACACCACCACCGTAACCACCAACACCACAGTCATTATCATGTTCCTCATAATATTATTTCTGTGTTGCCCTTATCTGTATACCATATTTGTGTTCGCTGCTGGACAAAGGTTTCTCCCAAATCGGGGTCTCCAGCCGAATATAACGCAATGATCGTTATTACTGCTTATTGAAGCAGCGGTTTTTGCTTCCCAGTGGAGCTATCAATTATAGTTGCACCTATCTGGCGCAGTCTCTGCTGGTTCTTGTCTTCAAGGCAACATTTCCAGCGTTGTTACATCAGTATGGTGCGGTCACCACAAACATACGGCTGGAACATACAGTATCAAAGACAAGCCTTCCTTTTATAATTCACACTGTGCTGGAAAACTCTAGACCAGGTGAAGGAACAGCCGGACCACCTCTGTAGCATCCCTTACTGAACCCGAGAATGATGCACACAGTATGTTCGTACCACTCATGACCACTCTGTGGATAACGTTTGTGTTTTCTTTTGCCAGTTTGAAACAAGCCTCCATTTGGCATGATTGAATCTGGCGGTAATTCAAAATTGTCCTTTCAGGTAGCTCCTCACTGTGGAAAAAAAACGCTCAATACTTTATGACTCTCACACCACTCAACAACAACTACAAAACCGCTCTCTACCCTATGCACTTCCAACAGGAGGTCCTCAAGTGGTCTCCGCTGTGCAGCCGCCCACCAGTCTTCGTTTTCTACCTATACATTATGGCAATTAGTTAAGTCATCTACTTACCAATGAAACTTGGTCTCTTCTCTCACCGTTGGTCCCTTTTCTGAAATCTCAGAGGACGGTGGGAGGCTCTCTCTTCACTACAACAGAAAAGTCAGTCTATCTCAAGCTGTGTGCGGAAAACTGACTCCACCTACACACTCACCCATCACTCAAAATTATGTATTCCCGACAACCCCGTTCGTCGGAATGACTGATCTGATTACTCCCTCCCACTATTTTTATTGTTGCTTTTCATCCATTGCTATTTAAGCCAGGTAATATGAATTACCTACTCGCCCGTTTTGCGGCCAGGTGGGCCAAGTATCCATCGCGCAGTCATCCCCACGTCTTTCTGTTGCTCATGGCTTTACTGGCCAGCCTTTGAGGAAGAAGAATAGCACCAACGGCTACCCACGTGGGCGCACGTTCGGCTGGTGCTTTTAGACAAACAAAATGCTGTGCTACGTCTACGATCAAAAAAGGGCATCCGAAATTTTTTCAGCAATAAAAAACAATCATTCATCTGTTTCTTCGAGATAAGCGGACACGTAGATCTACTTGCTTTAGCCTTCTAGTAAACATAATCTTATTTCTCAGTTATTGAGCAAAAATACCCATCTAGATATCGGGTACGAATGATTATTTGCAGACCCTTTGATGTGCCACGTTTCAATGTGCGGTTTCCTGTTACAAGCGCTCTACAAACACTTTCCTAGCGCCTATACAACATTCAAATGTTGCCGTTTTGCAGTGCTCACACGTTTGTTTTATGCCTTACGGCGTTATCTGCATGCGAGTGACAAACCTACAGAATAATGCTTGAACTCTGTGCGACCAGTGTTGTTTCTGGCAGTGCTGGTAGAATGGAAAGGGCTGCTGGTTGTTTTAGTGTTTTCTTCGGTTTTTTAAGAGTCAAAGCCCGATACGAGGTCTGTTTCTTGGTTGGGTTCCTGCAATCTCTACTGTTCCCCGTGGCTTTAAAAATCTTGATAACTTTTGGCTGTAAACAGATGCCATGTGTTCGCAAATTAGACAATACGGTGCTTACTTCCTTAGTACAATCATGACTTCATTGTGAACCCCATTGCACATATTTCAAAACCGGCATTGCACGCTCAATATGACAGAGGACAGGGTGCGTGGCGTTTCATATCTTAAAGGAACAATTTCCTGCGACAACAGAATTGTTGCTCAGAAGCGTAGTTTAGTGACGTGGCCCACATCTTTTTGCAGTTGTAACCGGCGTGGTAGGCTTCAAACGTTGCGGGAATTCTACATCTCAAACTTCGATAAAGGGTCGAGTGTGTGCTAGAACAGAGCTAAGCTGATATTTGATATTGTGAAAACCTAAACAACGGTGCTAACTTTGCCAGGGCAATAATACACTCATAACTAAAATGGTGAGCTGGTTCTAAAATTTCTCAAGCTTTCCGAAAGCACACCGTTCACGCGCAAACAAACAATAGCCAATAAATGACAGTGATATTAGGGTAATATTCACGATGTTTGCTGTGTTAAGGAAAGTGAGTTTCTTCTTGCACCAATGAAATTCCGGAAGCCTAGTGTATATTGTACCAGCACACACTAACATAACAAAATGCTCCGTAAAATCATAGCTCACTCTCTTTCCATTTATAATCGAGAGAGAGCTTTGTTAAAATATTCCAAAATTGCGAAACTTCATGGTGAGCAGCACTCGACAAATTATTAGGCAAATATTACCCATAAATCCTTCTAAAATAATTGGACACCAAAGCTGTTGAAACAACAACGATGATGGTTTTTGAAAATAAACTACAAGAACTTTAAATTGACGAGTAAGAATACCTTATTTATGAGCATATCTAACAGATCGGGCCCCTAAGAATTATAAGAACACATTTACTCAAGCCTTGCACCCGCAGACCATTTATGCTTTTTCAGTATTTGCGAACCGAACTGACAGCCCAAGCCCAATATACAGTGGAAGTGCAGTTTACTGTTGCGAGTTTGGAAACAGCTGTGCCTTTACCAGAATAAAGATATGAATTCAACAGTTCCATAGAGGCAAGCAAGAATGGGACCGCTCATTCACTAATACTGAGGTTTAACGCGTCGACTCTGCAAAGGCGATGGAGCCTGACGTAATAGATGGCTCACGAATAATTTTTACCACCCGGGGACAATAAGCGCACAAATCTCCAACACACGCCAGGTTTCTCTTTTGGCTCCGTCAGAAAAGCAGCCGCTGCCGCCGTGACTCAAACCCCCGCCTTGGGTTCATCTTCTCAACGCCTCAGCCATTGACCGAGCCTTTGTGTTGGGGAATGCTAGCGCTCATGCGTGATTTTTACTAAACGCGCAAGGTCGGAGAGGAGGAATTTTGCTGGAACAAATGACTGTGTTTTGTGATGGCTTCTTTTCTAGCTTGTAAAACCCGAGTTAAATTCTCAAATGCTCCAGCAAGAGTAAAACGACGGCGGAAAGTGTATAAAGAAGTACAAATATAAGCCAGAAAATATTCTTCGAACTTTAAACTTTTTATAGTAAACTTTACAAAAAGTCGTTACAAGAAGCGCCTAACGGTATGTTTTGCTTACGTAGTAAGCCTCAGCGTGAGGCCAACAGTAGAATGCAAAAACACATGCACCGTGCCTCCCACACGTCATTGGCGAGCCACTCTCGGTGAGAATAGGAACGGACTTCCCGATCAGATGGTGGGGGGAGTTCCCTTCGTTCATCTTAACGAAATTCATCTTAACGTTCATCTTAATGACCAAGTATACCTCCACCGTTTCAACATAGCTCTCGGGAGGTGGTTTTATGAATTGTCCAACCGGTAGCTATGCTCACACCCGCTCACAAAACGAATAACACGGCGTCCAAAACCGGAATGTAACACTTCGCACTCAGTAGTTGCGTGGTTAACAAGTACTGTGCATCTCTCGCTAAAAAGGTCAAGAAACATACCGACAAGCATGAAGGCAGTAGGTAGCCATGGTTTCACTAAACAAAAAAAGTGGGCGTGATGTTCATGTGTGCGCTTTTCTTCTGACGAATGCAGCACAATTGTTTACGTGCAAGCGATTTCGCGCAATTGCTAACCTCATCAGTGCCAGCGCGATGTTTTGCGTTGCTATTTAGAGACTATTAAAGACGTGGTTACGACAACTACAGCCGGCCTACGAACGGAGCCTCAAAACAAAAGGGTAGTGTGGCCGGGGCACTGCAAATCTATTCGGTGAAGGGGCGTGCTATGTGAACAGATCGATATTTTAGGTTAAATACTTCTTTCCGAGTGCCCGCACAGCCATGACCCTGTAACGCCCTGCATTTCCACAAAAATGTAGATTTGCCAGAAGTAATACCTTTATTCGTTATAATAATATTATTATAATTATGAAAAACAAAAAATCGAAAAACTGCAAGAATAGAGAAAATGGCGAACCATGCAACTCCATAAATTTTGCCAAAAGGCAGATATGCCGGAGCTAACACCCTTAATAAATAAAACAGTGTAATTGCAGATAATTTGTCAGACAGAAATAAAAAAAAAACTAATTAATGTTTCTCTAAAAAACTCACACTCGAGACAAGCGGCATAGGAATGCAACGCATTAGTAGTAGAATTTTCAGACTATCTGAAGATTTTTTCCCGCCGCACTTCTAGAGTCCGCATTCCTGTGTCAGGCTTTGTGCGTGGTAAGTGTAAATTACATTCCCTCAACGGCTCCACCCTTCCGTGAGCGCGGGTCACGTTGGGGCAGAAATGTGATTTTTTGTAGTTTTACTCCTACTCCCAATTTTTTTGTGTGGTTAACATCAAATGTACCCTAATTCAGAGTGCTACAATGACCGGTTGTCCTTAAGAAGTTAAGCTTTTCTAAGAACTATGTTTTTGTTTTCTGTGCCTCAGGGATACTTCAACTCTGAATTTTTATAGAGTGCAGTATTTATCTCGTGGGGCCTCAATTGAGCCTCGTCATTTGACCGCGCGTAACTTTCTTTAGATTAATTCTGTAGGTTTTACTGTAATAAATTGATGCATCTTTTTTTGCGAATATGTTTCCTGTGCACTGGCTTTCTTAGGCTTCACAGCAAACTAAGTAGGGGTGAATACATTGTTATCGTTTCGAGCAAGTTTCTGCTGTTTTATTTTCTGCATCCTGGGGTTGGCCTGCCTTTTATTGTGACAATCTAAACAACCGAAGGGCGCAAGCAGTCAGGTGCCATGTATTTGTGGAATATAATCCACGTACAAAGTTAGAGAAATTTTGAGAGGCAAAATGTAGCAGGGGGTGTCCGAAATACTGGTGCCAAAGAAAGCACACGACAACTGTAGGAAAATATGAAGACTCAAATGAAGCAAACATGCTCATAACTCGACTGAAGAATGCAAAACGATGCAAAACGAAATGATTTTTATCGTAGGAGCCGGCAAGTTAAGATATAGTTCAGTGTTGTTATCACCGGCAAGCAGAAGGTCTTGATAGAGCCTAAATACGCATTGGCTTGTTTGTGTGATATATACTTTTTCTTAAATTGTGTCAGTGTTAACAATGGCATTTCATTTCCCGCGAGAAGTATCACAACAGTGCTCTCCCAACAAAGTGGGGGTCCTCTTACGGCGACTGTCGACAGAGAGCACTTTTTAGTATTTAAAACTTTGTAGTGTATAGCATATTTGGACTGATGATCCGCGTCAGAAAACAACGGGCATTCTACTTGCATAGCAAAAAAAGTGCTACCCACCCCTACAACTATCTTAGATCGTGGGTTGTGTTTGGTAGCAAATTATAGAGGAGGTGTTTTGCGTTAATTCCGCGATTACTTTCTATTAACCAAGTTGTTTATTCCTAGACCAGTCCATTTGTTGTAGCCAGAAATCTTCCAAGTCCGAAAGAAAACTGCGGTGCAAAGAAAAAACTGTGGTAAGCGTGGTCCCGGTAGTCGAACGCGGGACCATTACGAAGTCAAACCGGCCAGCGAACTGGGGCACCCCTAACTCCCGAGGGGTACCCTGTAGGAGCGGTGGGGAACAATAATATGTACGGCCAATGGATGGATAGATGAAAACAGCTTCCCGTGTTCAGAATCTAACAAGTGGACCAGGCGTGATAGTTACGGCGTCTATCCAATTGAGCTATCATTGCATTCCGGGCGCACAACATTTTTTGGGGTTCCTAGCGCGGAATAAAACTTCGGACTTGCCCGAATGTGCAAGCGCGTGATGATGACGATGATGATTATGATGATGATGATGACTTTGACACATTGACGCTATACAGGCAATACGTTGCGATGTACTGGAGGTTTCCGGAATAATTTCGCCCAACAAGCCATCTTTATGTCCGCCGGGTTCAAGCGCGTGCTAACGGGATTCTTTTGGTGAGATGGGAAAGCCTGGGGAATAAAATGCTCCACGCCTGCCAATTATGTATTTCAAAGGCAAGTTTTGAAATAAATGTGAGGTAATGATATGAAGCGAAAAGTAAAGCGTAAAACAATTCAAAAAAAGGAAAAGAAATGGACTTGGGCTGGCCAAGTAATTAAGTGAAATGACAATCCGTGGACTGCCAGGGTAAAAGAGCGGACACCGAGAGAAGTGTGTGGAAAAAAGGGGAGGCCAGGTACTGGATAGAGGGTCAAAAAGAGGAAATTCAGAGGCAAAGAATCGACTCTATCGGCGCGGAACAGAAGGGGATGGAGTTAGAGGGGCGAGGCCTTCGTCGTGGAGCGGACCTAGTGGGCTGCTGCTGATGATGATGATGAAGGTGATGCACAAGCCCGGTCTCCGAAGAAGAGTGAAGGGCGCAAGCTCAGCTGTTTCTCTAGCCATGAACCGCGAGTTCAAGCTGCGCTATTTTGTAATGATCAATATGAACAATTCATGATTGTTTTTCTGGGTATCGTCATTTGTGGCATTGTGTTTTCCTCTATCTGTGATTTTACGGGCATTTAAAAATTATTTAGATTGCGGCGCCGCTACGTAACATTGGCCTAGATTTCAGGAAACTCAATTTTTTACCCCTTGATGCAGTATCAAAATTTCTCAATTCTCAAATATCCTGGCAGAACAACAATATTCCGCGGGTATAAATATGCATTACTGAGAATTGATACAGACATCGTTCAACTAAGCACTGTCAGCTGTCTCAAAAGGCAACAAACCAAAATACCCTTTTACCGTGTAATTGCTATATCCCGATCAACAGTACTGGACACGGCCAGGTAATTTGTATCCCCTTAGTGCGCGACTTTTCTCCAGGGCAGATAAATGCTCTTACGGTGCCTGCTCATTATTTTGTGAACGCGTTGTTGGCGTTGTTAGATTTAACAACAATGTCCAACAATCCTGTCGCCTGAAGGTTGCAATACGAACATTAGGTGTAACATGAGCTGCGGGGATATCCTACCTGCGTCACGGGGCCAAATTTAGCAACAAACTTCTATGTTGACCCTGACGGGCTACAGGTTGCCATACTTTCGAAGGGAAATGACTTCTTAGATACCGCTTCTATTGTCCCTCGCCTTTTTACTGAATTTACAACTGCTCGTGGACGTGCACATATAGAGAATGCACACGTGAACGTTTGGCAGGGTATAAAACCTGATAGGGTGGCAGAAACCCCCTTTATGATGTTTGCACCGCGGGGTCATATATGATGAAGCTTTCAAGATATAAAGGAAATTCAAAATAAAACACGGTCATAAGTAAAACAAAAATAAGTGAGTCGTCATGCTTTGAAGTGTTTTGACTTCCACTTCAGCGAGATAAGAACGTTGTTGTCGAACGGCATGCTACCTTCTTGTTTCACAAGACTGTTTCCTGAATAATCCGCATGGGTTGTTCCTTGGATGATTTACAAATCGCACATTTTTCTTCCCTGAAGAGAGCCCTGTCAACGTCAAGCAATAAAATTGCTCGCTTTGTAGTGCGGGTCGTTATCGAAAGTAGACATTATTCACTGAAGCAATTGTTGAGGCACGCCGGGGTTGAGTACGTGCATTTTCTGCTTGAATACTCAATTCTGACAAAGTATGAGGACAGCCTTTCAAAGAAATAAAGCTTGGGGCTCATGCCTCTATGTCGTACATACTTTTTGACTTTTGAAATGAAATCCCCGATTGGCTGTCAGTGATGCGTACCGTGTTTTCTCTCAAGACTCCCTTTTAAAAGTCATCACAGCGAGAGAAGTGATCCTTCATAAAACGATTATTGAAAGTACTTTCCGCAAAGAAGCGCTTAAAAAACTGCAAGTTATTCAAAATAGGGCTTGCGGATTGAAGTACTTCACCCAAAAAGTTGGTCGAACAATCTCAACAAATCTCTCCAGTATAATTTTATCACAATCTTTGAAGAATTCCGAAACTTTGTACCTTCTTGCACAAGGTAAAGGCACAGACACTCGGGGAAACGAAACAATATGAACGACCTGAGCTTGCGCCAGGTGTAACTAAGTCTTTTTAATAAAACTCCACGAACGTTTATTGATACTGCCTGCTGAATGGGGAAACCTGAAGCGATGAATAAATGAAAAGCTCGAATGAGGCTGCCAATTTTTATTCAACAGAATAAAATGTTCTTTCCCATCAATGATATTTGCTGTTGCAATGATCGCGATATATCGAGTCCAGCCAATATCACGGCAACAAAACCTGAAAACACCTTGAAATAACAAAACAGGCAATTATAAAAAGCACACAATGGCAGAATGGTAATGTATGCCGAACATCCTCTTCTCAATTTTATTCACGACTTTCGTCGCCAAGTTACCGAAAGACCGGGGTTGTACAATCGTTTAGTGTTATTCCTAATAATCCGAGCCTGAAGCGTCTGTTACACAAACCACTGGCACGACGCGATGCGCAACAAAGGCGGTTGAGCACCTCAGAGGAATACGCCAATAGGCGCGTGCTTGTACTAAGTAAGACTCGCACCTAATGAACCTTGGCGCTTCTTTAGTTGGGACACCGCCGACATCACTAGATAACACGTTGCTGTTCTCGCGCTTGAAAATTCGAATAGTTCGAGAAATAACGGTCACGTCTATGCTTTTATTAGTAAAGACCCTCCCATTTTCGCTCAATTAGCCGCTTTTTTACAGGTGAAAGAGACCGGATAGCATATCTCCTCTAATTAACCGATTCCTACTATGCGACTTCGAATTAGCCTGAGTAACTTTATACATAAAAGCCAGCCTAGGATTTACCCTCTTGTTTAAATCGTTTGAGAGAACACCCAAAGAAGCCGTGTGGGGGATAATCAACGGAATTGTGGTCACGTACCAGTCCTCAAGTTGACACATGTTTAAAAAAGATCCACAATGTTTTGCTCCATGGCTTAAAACACTAAATTACACTTGGCTGGTTTGAAGGCCTATCGATAATCAAAATTTTTTCTACAACGTATATCCGCATTTGATTGTTTTTGTTCTTTGAATTGTTTCCATTTTGGAGGGAATTTCGGCGACAGGTAGAGAACCACAATTCGCGCAGCAGCTACATCTAAATCAGAGGTTTCCGCATGCCTCCCTTATATTAACTTGCCGTCACAGTTCAGCGCTGTACGTGCACCTTTCACAGGGAACACACCTTGACTATTTTTGTTGCCCTTGGGGATAAGATTTTAGTTATCCTATATGTTACGCAATTTACCTCTGAAGACCTTGTACGAGGTGAGGCCACAGTGAAATGTGTCTATTCATTATTTTTTTACAGACGCGCTTTTTGTACCGCACGTGATGGCGACAACCGCCGCTTTTCCGTTTTAATGAGTCGTAAAAGGTTTTTTCATTAGAAAATTAGTTGCATTAGAACATTTACAATGAAAGAATGAAGACAGTATAGCGCCGAAAGCACACTTGCTTATTTCCTAAAAAAACATTTCGGGCTATAAGATCAGATAATACAGGCAGGCTTGCGCGCTCACCTTCCAGTAAAAAAAAGGCCGTATGTTCTACATTGGCACACGGCACAATAGCCCGAGCTCCTCTTCCTCAAACACACAAATGTTTAATAGACACAATCTGTGTCCCTCTTTTACGTGAAAGGCCTCCAAAACATTTCGTGCCAAACAATATCTGCGGTCACCGCGAATCCAAAAACACAGCGAAACAGCCACATAACCTGCAGTGCACCAGGAGTTGCGGACCTAGATGGTTTGTGAGGATCAACTCAATCTCACGCGCTTTTAAATAATTTTTTTTAGAAAAACGCCCCATCAAATATTCGTACCAGCGCACCGGAATGGTGCGGTTCTGTACCAGTGTTCCTGAATTGACGGTGTCAAGACGCCGCGGAAAAAAATTGCAATGCCAACTTATGGAGGCTTTTCTCAGAAAAAAGAAGGAACGGGTTGTTCAGTCAAACCAGAGTTCCTCGACGTATAGCAGTTGCGAAACTGTCCTTCGGCTCGATGTATCAAAAGCCGGTCCGCGGTTCGCTCCCCTGCGCTGGGGAAACAGGGGCAAGAAGGGGGCAAGTTGACGAGCCTGCCGTCTGTCGGCAGAACATTGAAGTGGTCCACAAGTACTTTCTGCTGCGGTGTAAGTGACAAAAAGAAAAACCGTAATAACATAAATATCGCCTCAGTTATGTCTTCTAGTGTTAAAAGCAAGCTTTATCTTGTAAAAAAAAACTTGTTATTAGAAATAGTTTACTTATATCACATATCAATATCACATATCAGATATATCACATATAATATCACACTATGTCAGGATATCACTCAGTATCCCATATAACTAAGTATTATGGGTTTGGACGTTGTTTATGGACAAAATTTGAATCTGGGTCCTCGGTTATGGCAATACGTACTGAAAAAAGAGAGGGGACACACAATGCGAAACCAAGGGTCACACAAGCTGGCTACTACCGATATTTGTCTTGAAATTTGCAACCACAAAGAGCACAAAGAATGGATCTTCGGGAACGGAGCGAAGAAAGATCCAATGCATTAAACGGCGAACATCGGAAAGGTCTCGTGGAACTACGATGCGCGGAACTGGACAGTAGAATTTAAACAATTGCAATTGCAGTGTGCTGCATCAACGAATGGTGCGACAGCAGCGCTATATGTAATGCGAATGAATATTACCGCGACGTAATCCTCAGTAGAATATAGCAGCTAGACGTCATTGGCACATTCATTCGATCTGTCAACGCTGTTTTCACACTATTCGATGGTGTTTTCTCATCCACTACGATACGCGGAAAGATTGTAAGCGGGAGCCAGTTCCTAAACCACGAAATGCGGGGCAAATAGCGATGTAATCAAGTTTATTGTCCAGCGTGCTTCTACGTCATCACCACAAAGCCGATATATCCTGTGTGGGTATGAGCCAGTGCATGTGGTACGCTGTTAAAACGGACCAGCGCTGTCGAAGACGAAGAAGTAAGTGTACGTGAGCTTCGTTAGGCATATTGGTCACATGTTCAATGCTTAATTTTCCTTCAGTCACAAACAAGGCGTATCACCTAATAAAGGCGTCAATCATGTGTGAAGCCAACTTGCGGCTACTTTTGGCTGGAGGCAACACTCACAATACTATACCAGTTCCTTGATACAAACGCACATTCACGAGTGCTCCTCCAACCGTAGAAATGTGACTTACCATAAATAACAGAACGGGAGACTTCTACATGATATTGTCACGAAGACAAGGACGACGCAGTTGTCTTGAAGGAGAAACAAGTTTATTGGACCGAACTTGTGCTCCCCTAACAACTCAAAAGAATACAGAGGCGGCGAAGCAGCGGTCAACAAAGTGACTTGCGTCGGCGAGCGTCGCAGAATCAAATGCCACTGCGTCTGCTGTGCAGGCTTTTATCTTTCGGCGTGAGAGTTTCTGGAACCGTCGATTCACATCCAGAACATTGTAGATCACAGAAGATTATTCTGGGCTAGCGGCGTTAGGGCGAAACACTCTGCTTATCTGAATGAGATAGCCCGTGCGGCATAAAAATAAAGAATGGAACACGCGCTTCGCATGGGACACAGATAACAGAGCCGGGCGCGGCCGGGCATTAAAAACACACAATACATAAACAAACCCGTACATGGTTCGCGGCATTACCCCCTCTAAGAGTGCATCGACCCGATGCACTAAAATAAAACGACAGTCCGAACAAACAGCCACAACAAGTTGTTCATCATCTTGCGAAGTACGGTTTGAGGCGAACCACGTGGACGACTTCGGGTCGCGTGCGTCGTCGTGATGTGCCATATCACCACTGGGGATCACTTCGTAGGTTAATTGGCCAACACGTCGTAGAATCTGGTAGGGTCCGAAATACCGTCGCAGAAGCTTCTCACTGAGTCCGCGTCGTCGAATGGGAGTCCAAACCCACACACTATCCCCTGGTTGGTATTCGGCGTCTCGGCGTCGGAGGTTGTAGCGGCCGGCATCCACCAGCTGCTGGTCCGTTATACGAACTCGAGCGAGCTGGCGGGCCTCCTCCGCACGTTGAAGGTATCCTTGGACGTCGGCGTTGAGGTCGTCGTCTTCTACATGCGGAAGCATGGCGTCGAGCATCGTAGTCGGCCGTCTTCCGTAGACAAGCTCGAAGGGTGTCATCTGCGTAGTTTCCTGCGTCGCTGTATTGTACGCAAACGTGACATACGGGAGGACTTCGTCCCAAGTCTTATGTTCAATGTCGACGTACATGGACAGCATATCCGCAATCGTCTTGTTCAGACGTCCCGTTAGTCGTTCGTTTGGGGGTGGTACGCCGTCGTTCTTCGGTGATCCGTGTTGCTGTAGCGTAAGATTCCTTGCATCAGCTCCGCGGTAAAGGCCGTTCCGCGGTCCGTGATTAGGACTTCAGGGGCTCCATGTCGCAGCACAACCTGGTTTATAAAGAACTTGGCGACTTCTTGTGCTGTCCCGCTCGGACGAGCGGCGGTCTCTGCGTAGCGCGTCATGTAGTCTGTCGCTACGACAATCCACTTGTTCTCTGATCATGACGTAGGGAACGGGCCTAGAAGGTCAATTCCAAACTGTTGAAATGGCCTTGACGGGACGGCGATCTGTTGCAGAAGTCCGGCGGGTCTTGTCGGCGGCGTTTTTCGTCGCTGGCAGTCACGGCAACTCCGAACGTAGTGGGTGACGTCAGATGTAAGGCTGGGCCAGAAGTACTTCGCCTTAATTTTTGCATGCAATAGTGCGAGCTGTGCCGAGATGTCCGGAAGACGGGTCGTCGTGGGACGCTTCCAAAATTTCGTCACGAAGGTCTGCGGGGATGACAAGTAGATAATTTGTTCTCGTCCGGGGCTGAAATTCTTCTTCACGAGGACGGAGTTTTTGATGCTGAATGCTGGTAAGTTCCGCTTGAATGCTCTAGGCACGGCGACGTTTCGTCCTTGGAGGAAGTCGATCATTACGCGCAAGTCGGGGTAGGCACGCTGCTGGGCGGCAAGGTCGCTCTCCGTAACAACTCCGAAGAACGCGCTGTCTTCATCGGAGTCTTGTGGTAGTGGGTCGACAGGGGCGCGGGACAAGCAGTCGGCGTCGGAGTGTTTCCTGCCGGATTTGTAGACGATTGTAACGTCGAACTCTTGCAGGCGCAAACTCCACCGCCCAAGACGGCCAGAGGGGTCCTTCAAATTGGCGAGCCTACACAGTGCATGGTGGTCTGTCACAACCTTGAATACACGTATGGGCGAAATTTTGAAATGGCCCATATGATTGCCAGGCACTCTTTTTAGGAGGCTGAGTAGTTTTTCTCCTCCTTCGACAGACCACGGCTTGCATAGGCGATTACCTTTTCGCACGCGCTTTGCTTTTGGACGAGGACGGCCCCCAAACCTATATCGCTCCCGTCCGTGTGCATTTCTGTTTCGGCGTTTTCGTCGAAATGAGCGAGCACGGGCGGGTTTTGCAGGCATTATTTCAGCTCGCAGAATGCTTTTTCTTATGCGTTTTCCCAGGCGAAAGGGGTGCTATCTTTTGTCACGCGCGTGAGTGGCTCTGCGATGCGTGCGAAGCTTGCGACGAAGCGCCTGTAGTATGCGCACAGTCCGAGAAATCTTCGCACGCTCTTTTTGTCTTTCGGTCTTGGGAAGTTCGCTATGGCTGATGTTTTCGCCGGGTCAGGCAGGACTCCCGCGGGGTTGACGACGTGTCCCAAAAACTTGAGTTCCTCGTAAGCGAAGCGGCACTTTTCGGGCTTCAGCGTTAACCCCGACGTACGGATGGCCTGGAGTACAGATTCCATCCTTGCAAATAGTTCGTCGAAAGTCCTAGCGAATACCACAACGTCGTAGAGGTATACAAGGCAGGTGTGCCACTTCAGGCCAGCTAGCACAGTGTCCATGAATCTTTGAAACGTTGCTGGCGCCGTGCACAGCCCAAACGGCATCACCTTGAACTCGTATAGGCCGTCCGGGGTTATAAATGCGGTCTTCTCTCGGTCTCTCTCGTCCACCTAAATTTGCCAGTAGCCGGTCTTCAGATCCATCGATGAGAAGTACTTCGCATGGCAGAGGTGGTCGAGGGCGTCGTCGATTCGTGGCAGCGGGTATACGTCCTTTTTGGTGACTTTGTTCAGTCGCCGGTAGTCAACGCAAAACCTTAATGTGCCGTCTTTTTTTTTCACCAGTACAACCGGCGCAGCCCAGGGGCTTTTCGATGGCTGTGTAATGTCGTCGCTGAGCATGTCGTCGACTTGAGTCCGAATGGCTTCCCGCTCGTGGGAAGAGACGCGGTACGGTGACTGTCAGGTACGTCGGGCTCCATCTTCGGTGAATAATCGGTGCTTCGCTAGAGGTGTCTGACGTAGTTTTGAGTTCGATGAAAAACACTCCCTGTAGCGACGCAGCAAAGCCAATAATTTGTTTCGTTCTGCTTGCGGTAACGTCGGATTCAGGTCGAAGGGATTCAAAAACTTGAAGGTATCTTCGGGTGCGCGTTCAAATTCGGCAACCACGATGTCGTCACTTGCTTGTTGCGTTTCTTCGAGGAACGCAATTGAAGCGCCCTTGTTTAAATGCTGGTACTCTTCAGTGAAACTGGTGACGAAAAATTGGGATTTGCGCTGCTTAAACCGCGCAATGCCTATTGCGACAGACACACCGCGGTCGAGAAGCAACCTTTGGTCACTCTCCATGACAGCGTCGGCATCAGGAGCAGCAGCTTCACAGTAGACGGTGATCATCAAGCTTGCGCGGGGTGGCAGGGTGACATGATCATCGGCGATCCTTACAGCTGTAGCACAGCGGACGATTATCGGCGGTTCGCCATACGTCCGTCTTCCTCGGCGCCTGGTGTTGGCGTGCAGGGGGTCGGGCGGGCGACAGTGGACGGTGGTACGGCGGGACTTCTTGAAGACGGGTTGGAGTAGGGCGGTGTCGTCGAACAGCCGTGGAGTAGGTCATAGCTTGAGGCTCACGTGGTACTTCGGGAGGCGTAGAAGTTTCCAAAGCGAGTAGAATTTCTTCCCGAATCACGTCGGTCATAGAGGTGACTTGGGGTTGCGGCGTTGTTGGGAAGAGTTTCCGCAGTTCTTGCCTGACGATAGCGCGGATTGTATCACGTAGTATGTCAGAGCTAAGAGCCCCGCCATCGATCGTGTCCGCAACTAGCGCATTGATGGGACGGTCGTACTGCCTCGTGCGCATTTCCAACGTCTTCTCCAAGGCGGCAGCCTCAGAAGCGAATTCGGCCACCGACTTGGGGGGGTTGCGGACAAGGCAAGCAAAAAGTTCTTGCTTTACTCCTCGCATCAGAAACCTGTTTCTTTTCTTTCCGTCTATCCGGGATCCGCGCGACGAAATAGTCCGCTTCATTTCCTCAACGAAGATTACGACTCCTTCGTTCGGGTGTTGCGTTCGAGTTTCCAGTAAAAGCGCAGCTCGTTCTTTTCTCACCACGGTCGTAAAGGTCCTAGGAACTTGCTTTTGAATTGCGTCCAGTCGGTCAAGGCGCTCTCGTGGTTCTCGAACCAAGTTCGAAGCTGCATGCCTCCAAGTAAAAGAAAACATGCCGGAATGTTTCTTCATCGTCCCACCTGTTGAAGGTCCGCACGCGCTCCAGCTTCTCCAACCATTCCTTGCACCTATGGTGTTGGTTGCTGCGTTTCTTCTCTTGCGCCCTTCTGGCATAAGACCGAACTCGGGTAGCAATCCTTACAGTCCGGCGGCTTTCTCTGGTTGGACTGGCTTAGCGGATTCCATATGTCGTTGGGAGCATAAAGGGTGAGTACCCCGCACCTCCACCAGATGTCACGAAGGCAAGGACGACGCAGTTGTCTTGAAGGAGAAACAAGTTTATTGGAAGCGAACTTGTGCTCCCCTAACAACTCAAAAGAATACAGAGGCGGCGAAGCAGCGGTCAACAAAGTGACTTGCGTCGGCGAGCGTCGCAGAATCAAATGCCACTGCGTCTGCTGTGCAGGCTTTATCTTTCGGCGCGAGAGTTTCTGGAACCGTCGATTCACATCCAGAACATTGTAGATCACAGAAGATTATTCTGGCTAGCGGCCTTAGGGCGAAACACTCTGCTTATTTGATGAGATAGCCTGTTGCGGCATAAAAATAAAGAATGAAACACGCGCTTCGCATGGGACACAGATAACAGAGCCGGGGCCGGCCGGGCATTAAAACAAACAATAAATAAACAAACCCGTACATGGTTCGCGGCAATATCTTAAAAAATTTTCAGCGTAATATAGAAATTTACTGTACATAAAAGCGAGCGAGAGGTGGCTGTATATCTTATAAAAGATATTTTCTAATATATACATCCATTTCCTTTCACCTGTCTGGTGACGTTCGTATACAACGAACATTTCTCAAGTAAAAAGGTATATTTTTACACGTTACAAAATAAAGAGCAGCAATACTACTGAGCAAAATATTTTCGAGTATGTATTGCTCCTGGCAACATAAAAACTTTTATCTAGTACGAGTGAAATTTTACAAAAACAGGAGAGCATTCTGTATTTTTAGGGTTCAAGGAGAGTTTCCTCGATTCACTAATTTTCTTTGCAGGCGAATTGTACGAGTAAATCATCCACTTCATCTCGCTCGCGCCTACAATTGATACGAGTAATGTTTTCGCCAACCAGCTTTCACGGGGCCTTGTTTGTAAGTCAGCATGAAAGTGCTCTCCAAAATATTTTCAGAATAGAAAAGCTTGTTTGTACGCAGAGCTTTTGAAGACATCTACCTCGACCTGAAAGTTTAAAGAAAGTTTAAATGCGCATTTAAATGAAAACTCAGAGTTTAGATATCCACAAAATATACAAAGAAGGAACGCAAAAGTTGTGCAGTTTATTGTTACAAAAGTTCAATTTTGACACCACAGTTTTGCGCTGACACCCTTTGAGGCACTGCTACTAAATGATGTATGCGAATATGAATGCCCAATTTTCTTCTCCATTTTACAGATGCCTGATTATACAGCAGCCTTCATGACTTTATTTTTCCGACTGTGTGCAGGATGCCCGCATTTTCCAGTGATGCTTCCCTGCTACGTATCTGCGCGGTGGTCCTGTTTTTTAGATTGAATTGGTGCGGACAATTGGTACAATAAACTGCGTTTTTTTTTCAATGTATACCTTTTTGATCAGGAGCTTTGGCGATGCCCTGTCGCAGTCAGGAACCCTAAAACGCATGTATGTTTTTCGTTTCACTCGTCGCACCTCGTTAGTTGGCTCCCCATGCCTGTCGTATCTTGTTATAAATTCTTCTTGCTTCGATATGATCACGTAGCTCGAGGTATTTTTAAGCGGGCAACTCATGCTCATCCGCTGTGTGCTGGTTTCTTCGATTGAAACGCTTCCTTCTTTATCTTGTTATACAATGATTATATTGCAGAGCAAAATTGATGGTGGTAAAAGAATTGAATTTTTTATTTGAATTCAATGTATTTCTGAAATTTTAGTCTGTCCGGCTGAATGAAGGTGTGTATTTCATATCCTATGCCTACGCACGCAAGGTCGATCGAAACCACCTTCACAATAGAGCCATTTTGGACGTACAAGTATGCAATTTGGAAGGCCCTAACCCACACATTATGCACACGAATTTCAAAGCGTTCTTGGGATATAAGGCAATGCTTTTTAAAACGCAAGCCTGTTTTATGAGAAAAGCACCCCTTTCAAGTGAAACTACCCAACTCATCTTCAAGGTTGTTTATTTGTAAAAACATCTTTCGGTTGTCTATTGAGGTTTTCTCTTTTGAAGTGACTTGTACACCTAAGAAGGTTTAAGCATTTGCGTTTGTGTAATCCACTTTATTCGAAGGTAAAAATAAACTTCGTCGCCAAATACGTAGGGATACCGAATGCATTATAGTAAACAGTGTAAAGTTCAATAGGCAAAAATGTTTGACAGACCGTCTTTCACGGTGACTTCTGGCGTACAACAAACATTGGAGCTGGCCAAACTAAAATTCCAATATATATAACAATATATCCACGTATGCATTTCGCCAACCGGTTTATGCGGACGACTGCATCATCTAGAGACAAAATAGACTGTTACTGAGTCCAACAAATGAATGACATTAATCGTATTCTCATTGGTTCGCACGTATCTATACAGCCTCAACAGAATAAAGCAATGCAGCGCCTTTTATTTGTTCATGCGTACTCCACCAATTCTATTGCATTTATTGAAGGGTTACCGAATTTGGTGACACATTAAAACACCGCATTATTTGTAGCAACAAAAACTTCAATAATAACCCTTATGTCCCCTATGACAATGGAGAATACCTGGATACCCTGTTACAGTTGCTTTATATTTCGATTGGGCGTACTTTATTTGTAACAGACTCTCCCCAAAACGCTCCTTATGCTACACCAGAATTGGTGTCTTGCCTATTGTGTCCCCATTTTTGTCCGTTTGATCTCCAGAAACTTTTTTAGCACCGTTGGTCTCTTGGCACAATAACCTTATATTGCTACGTTTTTCACTCGCGAAAAAGTTGATTATTTAGGTTTTTTAAGCATATGACAAGGATTTTGCCACAAAACTCTGTTTTCTTCAGAAACTTACAACGCCCCTTGCCTTGGCCCTAAGGTGAAACTTCTCGTCGATGTCTTTCACATGAGTTTTTATTGTTCTTCAATATTTGGTCCTGAGGCTAAAACTGTCTTTCTTCCCTTCACCGCCAAGCATACTATAGCGCTTACCGAAAATGGCCACGCTCGGATTTTGCGTCGTTTGTCCCATTCCATTACCCTAGAATCTCTTTATCTTCAACGGTGATTTATTGAATTGTTTAGCTTGCTTCTTCTCTTTTTTCTTGGATCTCCATCGCGCATTCACACTACCTAGATAACTATGAAGAACATGCTACACAATCATCTGTTTCTGGAAATATATTTCGCCAAAACTGAGAAGTTCATATTGTTGTTTTATCTGATTTGGTATATAAGGCAGAAATGGCCAGCGTGGTTATTGAAAAAAAAATATCAAATAAAAATTTCTTGGACATTCGGCTCCCGTATTCTCAGAATAATACAGGAATAACTTGAAGCTTGAAGACGGTGCCCGGGAACCCTTCAGTCGCGTTGTGTTCATTTGAGAGGACACATAGCTGGTGCTCGTCGATTACACGCGTGATCCATGAAAGGGCGCATAAGAAAATTTCCACAATTGAAATTTCTTTTTTGCTACACTTACGTGGTTACACTAAACTTAGTTACTTCAACTGAACGAAGCGAAATTGACATGATCGCCCATTTACAAACATTTCTTAAGAAAAGTGCAAAAATATTCATGTAATAAAAAAGGTGTTTTGAAATCGGTTAATGTGGAAGCACAAGACCATGTGTGGACGCAGTTGCGCTGGTGTAAGGTAACCCTCACTAGCGATGTTGCACGGAATGGTCACCTCGCGGCGAGTAGTATTCTGCCGTGCTGTTCATTGACGCAAGTCCAGGACTTGAACGCACGTAAAGAACGTAGTGGGTAGCTCAGAGTATTTGATTTACTTGTCGAATGTTGTACGTAACAACCGCTACCAGTTTCTTCAGGCTTTACGCTTACAGTGGTTCCGGAAGCGTACATTCTAATTGTAATTCAACTGTTTTTCTACTTAGTACATTACAGGTAACTCGCCACTGTTTTTCTGTATTTTAAAAGTGTTCTAATTAAAAAGGCCGAACAATCTTAACATTCCAGTGTCTGATTCAACAAACCAGAAACACTAACAATACGCGAAAGCGGATGTCAGCGTGACACACAAAAAGAGGGTACCTCAAAGTCCTAGAAGATATGGTACTTCACAGGACTTTATCTTGGGTAAAGAAATTACACCATCTTCCCACGTGGGAACCCTGAGGGATGCGAAGTCGTGGAGTAGTGGCGTGTTAATTGATTGTTAGAGTAAAGACACGTGTAGTAGCGTAATAAATGTCTTCTTTATTTATCGAGTAGTGGGGAACGTTTGCGGCTTCTCGTTCTCGAAGCGAGGTATCTGCTGTTCGACGTTGGCGTTTCGAAGCGTTGTCACGTTGCGGAACGCCATCTGTATCAGCTACTCGCCGCTGGCGTTTCGAAGCGACTTCTCGTTCTCGAAGCAAGGAATCCGCTGCTCGACGCTGCCGTTTACGTTCGGCGTCGCGAGCTCTCCTTTGTGCAGCCCTGTCTTCTGAGGCACGAGGCGAGCTGAGCGGCGAGGAGGAGAGGGCGTTATCACAGCTGGTTAGGGCTCCTGGAGTGACAGTGTTGCTGGTGTCTTCCCAATCCGGTACGAGACGAGCCGAGTGGCGGGGAGGAGAGCGGCAGTTATCACAGATGGCCTGAAGAGGGGTGTGTGCAGGAGAGGTGCGGACCCCGGATGACGGAGGGTCGACTAAGAGATGCTTCGCACCTAAACATGATGTGAGAAAGAATTACAGTTACACCCTTCACGGTACCCGCTGAGCACCATGGGATCTTAAAACCTTACTTTAAAGTTTCCTTCAAAAGGCGGGCTGGAAAGGTCCCCGAAAGCGGGTGCAGTGGCCTGTCGCACGACCCGCAAATGATAAGGTGATATGAATGGAATGTCATAACGCCATCAGATTTTATGCATCATGGCGAAGCTTAGGCTTCCCCTTACTTTTTCTTCGTCCGTACGTAAACATTTCCTGGGATGCTACCTGCCCAAATAGAATGATTTTTTTGTTGCTTCGTCCTTGCTCTTTTTTAGCTCTGAGTTCATTGGAGGTCATGTTGCTCGTGGTGGGTAAGGTGCGCCTTAGGTTTTGTTATTAATATTCAATTTGCCGGTCACTCCTGTAAACGGCCGTGTAATATTTTCGCAAAAAGTTGGGCGTGTGTTTGTTCTGTGGCTGCCTTTTTTGTACGTCGTAAGTTTTCGTATTTCCGCGTTGCAAGTTTGGCAGCATTATTTGAATAGATGCGGTGTATTTACCTGCCCCCCTTTCGGAAAATCCCGTGTCTGGGTGTCTTTAGTCATTCGTGAAAGTGCGATGGCAGCACTAATCGTATGGGCAATTTAGTGCAGATATCCGACCAGATTCTCTGCCCTATTTAGGGCGATAGCGGGTATGCGCTGGAATGGCGTCTCTACGGTTACGATGCGGCATGGGATGTAGACGGTGGTAAAATATGCCCTGGCGTCCCCAATCCTGTGGCACAGCACGGGTGTAGCAGTAAATTTATTGTTTCTGTGTACATCGTGTTGCTTCACGCGGAATTAGGTTTAACCAGTCTGGATTGGTGACTTTCTAGGCTGAAAGTTAAAAATAGGGCTAACAACATGCCTACTCAGCTGCTTTAACCAGTTTACAATGTAGCAGTCGTAGGAAGCTACCGGGAGAATAAACAGATCCAATTTCGCTCAAACAAAAATACAACCGCATACTGTGGGTATTGGCCGGTCACGGTAAGAGCTGCCGTCACCAAGTTATTGTTTACAACGTAAATATGCCCATCCACGTCGCTGACATACGAAGTCATATGATGGCGATGTAAGTCGACCGCCGATAATGAGCGCAAGGGCTCTTAGGGAACGATCGGTGTTGTCAACGTTTTTTGGCTTCGGCATTTTAAGGACAGCAGGAAACTGTGCTTATATCAAATGTAAGCTTCTGAGATGTTTGCTTTATAAAACCAACATAGAGGAGTGAATGAATTGAACATTTTATGACAGAAGTTAGAAATTGTTTTAGAACAGTGGTTTGGGATAGGTGGTGCACACTTACTGAAATTGAAAACAGCACGAAAAGGCGGAACACAAAACAATGACACAGAGCCCCGTGCGCTGTCGCTTCTTGTCCCGGTTTTTTGTGCCGTTTTGAACATCAGTTAGTAGAAACTGTTGGTTTACAGTTGAGTCTAATAAAGGCATAGATCGGGGCGGATAAACTCCCGCCTGCTTCATGGTCTTACTAGAGGTCGAGACAATAGAATAAAAATGGCTTGAAGGGAGCTTTAGTAACTTCACAACCAGACAGACGTCTCTTAGAATGTAAACGGCTTCGAAACGTCGGGTTTTGTCTATGTACGATTGGTTGAAGCATAATTAAATTTCTGTTTATTAAAAATGACGCATGCGTGGGAATAGTTTTAGTCACGTGTGTGCATGGCTGTAAACAATGGCGGGTATTTTGGGTTTTCTGGTTTCTTGGTTAGCTGAGTACCCTTAATTTGCATATAAACACGGTGAAAATCCTTATTCCGAGGAATATTGAGGCACGCGCTCTGAATGAAAGCGGCATTTGAAACCCTGATTCACCTATGTAAATTAAAACCTATACACATCTATATATGCCCACAGAAGAGTCATTCAGGTCCGGTGGAAAAGCCCAGAAGCAGTAGTATACACGCGTACAATTTCATAGTTTGGTTGCGTATTCGTATTTAATTAGGGTGCTGGCCAGAATACTTTCTGAGAAGTTTTATGGGGCACCGCTGAAAACGTAGCTTCAAGAATTCGTAAAAATGAGCTTGCCTCCCAAAGTAACTCACCTCGGCGTTCGTGGCGCCTCGGAGCTCCGTACTTTGTCACAAGTTAAAAATAATGACAGCGGCCCCTATACGTTATTAGCGCATCATTATATAAGCCCGCGACACCCCAGAAATTCAAGCACCCAAGGACGATCTTAGAGCACATATTACATAGTCCGAAGCCCCACGTGCAATTTATTTATCGTTGTATTGATTACGTTGGCGACTTACGTCGATTATTGAATACTCTTTCATTTAGTGCGCCGGTAGGAGCTCGCATCAAAAATATGATAACCAAAAATGAGCATGGAGAGACTGCTGCCAATAATTTTGCTTTTACTAAACGCAAAACATTGGTAAAAACATTTGGATACCGTAGCATGATGGCGGCCGCCCCCCTCTCAAGATTCCCCTCCCGAATCTCGCACTGTGTATCTCCGAACAACTACTTGTGCATTTGCCACTTTTTATTCCCGGAATGCTACATTCAATTTACGGAGTGTCTGGCACTTGTGCCTGTGGTACACTTGAGGGAGCAACCAGACCTGCAGTGTTTGAGTCAACGCTTTATTTGTTGTGAACGATCTTAATTTTACCCATGTTCTTGTAATATTGCTCCCTTCTTCCATGACAGGGTCCCTTTCCTTCTTGCTGAAATTATGTTTCCCGGTCCATTTATGGAGCGAAATATAAACTTTAAATTTGCTGTTTCTGCTCGATGCCAGAGACGCATTTTCAACACGACTGCTTCGCATCGTTCTCGCTTCTCTAGCGCATGTCACCACCCCTGTGCAGTGTTCAACATGAACATCGTGTTAGGTTAATATATATTTATATATTTCCAGATACTGCGGACAGAATTGCTGCCCAGGCAGGGAGGGTTACAGTAAAGATGATAAGAAGCATTCAAAAGAATTTCAATCACAGCACTCCACAAAATCAGATGTCAAAGCATTCCAGTGTTCAATTGTACAAGGAAAAAAAGAATTATGAAATATTGTAGTATGGGCGAACAACTTTCGTATCGTTTTTGAGTGGTTCAGTCTGGCTGAAGGGTGTGGGGCAGGGAGTAGATATGTATCTCAGTTCAAGCTCATTTTTTTGTGATAAAGCAGATAAAAAAACGTCACCTCGGAAATCTGCCGACACTTCTGGAGCGACTCTAACTCTGGCTGCTTTAACATATTAGTAACGGATGGTCAAAGTCTGTAATCAGAAACAATGAACCGTGCAGCGAGCCATCGAACCCGTTAAAGTTTTTCAGTATGTTTTGTGTAGTGTGGACACCATACAATTCATCCATACTCTATGACTGGTTGGTATAACATGTGGTAAGCCTCTATTTTAACATTTTTGGGTGACTGCCACAGCTTTCTGCGCAGAAACAAGAGCTTTGTGAAACCTCTGTTGCAAAAGTCGTTGTAATGTGTGTCCCAGGTAATGTTATTTGTAATGTTCAAGCCCAATTTCTTAACAGAAGATACAGTGGTAAAGTTACCGTTTTTGATTTGATAGCAATAATTCGACGGGTTTTTCATGCTTGTTATTGTCATAGAAACTGTCTTAGAGAAGTTATTACATTCATTACGTCCGCACCAGTCCACAAGTTTACAAAGGTTGTTATTCAACCGAACTTCAGAATCACAGTTATCAATAACACAATAGAGAACACAATCATCAGCAAACAATTTTACATGTAAATTTAACTCAATGTACTTCCCATTGTCAATAATGAATATCATTAAACTATTCGTTCATGTACACATTTTTGTGGGACCCCTCACAAAACCGGTAATACAATAGGCCTGGAACAAGTACATTGAAAAAAACTGCATGCTTTTTGACAGGTACGATTCAATCCATCCCACGAACCCACCGTGGTGGCTCAGTGGCTAAGGCGCTGAGCTGCATGAGCACGAGGTCGCGGGTTAGATTCCCGGCCCCGGCGGCAGCTTTTCTGATGGCGGCGAAACGCAGAAACGCCCGTGTGTACCATATTTCGGGGCATGTTAAAGATCCTCAGGTCGTCAAAATTAATTTGTAGCCCTCCACTACGGCGCGCCTCATCATCTGCGTTGCATCGGCACGTTAATCCCTACAATAAATCAATCAATCAATCAATCATTCCACCAACCTTTGCGGGATTCCCGCTTTTTTTAATCGCTCCACCAGTTGCACATGGGGTACCCGATCGAAAGCTTTGGATAAAATCAAAAAGATTGCGTCAATTCCTGTCGGTTGTCTTTTGCGGAGGCAAAATCATGAATAACAGGTACCAGTAGTGTCACCATAGAAACGTGTTTTTGAAATTCATGCTGACATTCAGCAAAAACCTGTTGGGCTTCTAAATAGTTCGATATAAGACTAGTGATAACGTGTTCCATTAGTCTGCAGTGTGTGCTGATCTGAGATATTGGTCTGTAATTAGTAGGAGACAGCTTATCCAAGGCCTTGAATACTGGTATAATATTTGCCAACAGCCAGTCTCTCTGTAGGGAGGCTTCATCAAGAGATGCATAAAGATGATGTAGAGATACTCACAAATAACCTCCGCGTACCGGTACAAAAAGGCATTTGGAAAGCCATCAGGGCCAGATGAATTTTTGTTTTAATTTTCAACAAGATGAATAATATTCTCAAGGCTGAAGTCAAGTTAAGACATGGTGGCACAAGGACAAAACGAGGTTCATATGGAAGCGGCAGAGAGGGGATCGGTGAATGAGCCATGGAAGGTAAAGTTTAGTTCATCAGCAGTACCTTCAGGATTAGTGACAGCTGCGTTAATCTTTTATTTTTCTTTGCAAACTGGGAAGCAGATAGGAGTCACCAGAAATTTTGCGAGGCTTCTCTTCAGAAAAGAGGCAAAGTTTGAATGTGGAAACTGGAACGTGCACATCGTAGTTTGGCAGTCAGCTAGCTCTTGTTTGAGAGTTGAAAAGTCGCTGCCATGGTTGACTTTATTTTTCCGCCGTCGAGCAATTCTGCGATTCAGATGAATGATTTTTGAGTTATCCATGGATTTTTGCGCTTTGTGGTACTCTGACGAAGCTGAACAAATCCGTCAATGCACGACAGTGCAAGCGTCTTAAACTTTGACCAAAGTGTTTAAACGTTGTCCCCGGGGCCGAAGTACGAAAGACCAAGGTGCAAGCAGTCGACAATGAATTCATCATCTGAAGCCAAGAAATCACAAAATTTTTTAGAAGTACCTTTTCTTTTTGTTTTGTTGAGATCAAAAGCCACTGTAACTAGTTTGTGGTCGGCTATACCGTATTCAGTGGAGACAGATTGTGTTTCAAAAAACTTTTTCACAAAGAAACGATCAAGAGTTCGATGAGAAATTTTGGTAACACGTGTGGGTGCGTGTGCTATCTGCTGCATGTCATGAGAAAATGCGGTCTCGAGCAGAAGCCTAGCGCTATCAGTGTCATGCGATACAGAGATGGCCAGAATAGTCCAGTCAATTCCTGGCAAGTTAAAATGGCCCGTTAGTAATAATGTTTTTTCGTTCTTAAACACGAGTCCCAAGTATTCAGTCAGTGCTTCCAAATCAGAAATTGCGTTTTCGGCGGCCTATAAGGGACAACAAATAAAGTGGTAAATCCACGAAAATTGATCTTTGCAACACACACTTTCATAGTTAGGGATCCTTTCTAATTGCGTACAGTGAACTTCATTTCTTTTTATAGTAGCCACGCTGCGACCACGCCCATCGCAGTCTTTCCGTAGTATTCCGCAGTCTTTCGGCAGTCTTTCCGTAAAGGAATGATTTCGTTATCAATGATGTTGGAAGAAAACCAAGTTTCTGTCATACCAAGTATATGTGGGTCGCGAAAAATAGTACTTCCTCGAGTTCACTTGCCTTATTTGACAAACATCTTGGTTCAACAAGGCGACGCGCAAAAGTTTATCTGTAAAAGAGGGCGCCGATTCTTGGTTGTCCTGGTTTTGCAGGCGTTATAAGAGTGGGCGTGCGTTTTCTTCATTCTATGTGTAAACATCATTATCCACGCGCAGCCTATCAGAATCAAGTGACACTGTACGCCCTTCTTCCTTAAACTGTTTTGCGTGTAGCCACCTTTTGGAGCATTTCGCTAACGTGGCTTTGCAGAAATCCTAGCTGATGGATATGGTTGATCCTTTCTGTTTCTTGCAGTTTTGCATAATGGGTATTTTTTCGTTGTATTCAAAGAAATTCAACCTAAGAGGTCTCGGCTCGTACTCTTTTTACCAATCTGGTGTACCCGTTCAACTGATTTTGTTGCCACGCCCAATTTGGTGTGGAACACAGCTCTGAGAACACGCTCTCTGAGATCAGCAGGGGTTTCACCTTTCTGCTCAAAAAGCCCAAAAATAAGGATGTTACGGTGTCGGCGCCTATCTTCTAAGTTATCCAGTTTTTTTGCGATGTTGCGCGTACCTTGTTTAGGGACAAAACTTCAGACTTAAGTTCAGCTATCTCCTCAGTGTAGCAAGCTATGGTTTCTACAGTGACATAAGTTTGGGAAAAGTTTTCGTTCACCGTGCTTTATAATGTTTTCTGCCACTGAAGCACTGTGCCAATCGAGCCTTTCATGGCTGTTCGCAAGTAGCTAATAGGCTTCCCAAGTTCAGCGTTCGATGCCCTGGATCGCGCTCCACATCACCGGCAAGCAACAGTTAAAACATACTAAACTCCTTTTCTGTCATTGAGATACACTTTGAGAAACAGACAGGTCTACTACACCAAAAATGAACAATATTCGGGTCATGCATCTAGTGTCCAGATGGTATGGCTGCCACGGTGGTGCTAATATTTATCATGAATATAGGTTTATTAAATAGAAAAGTGGTAAGAGAAGAGGACGTTGTATCTCCATGACCTGGTGTGGAAACGGCGCCACCCTTCCCAGCCGTCTTACTAAGCTTGTTCTTCGTGGTCGGATCTTGAAGTTACCTGTCCACTGCTATACTAGTCCTCATAACATAGCAGAAAATATCTAATATTAGTCTTGGGACCGTGTTTGCAAAGCTTGGTGTAACCACGGATTTCTTCGACGCGCTCAGTTTCAGTGGTTGTCCGGTGGTGCTATAAGGAGACATAACGTGCCTCACTCCTTGTGCTGTTCTGAACTTGCCCCGAGTATGCAATAGCTAATTTAACGTACCGCTACGTCGGCTACGCAAATATAATGTACCGAATGTGTATTAGGCAGTTAACAACCAATCAAGCAGTGTGGATGAATATCACCAGTAAGTATGCCGGGCACAAATATGCCACGATGCAAGCCAGTTCCTTCGGGTATGTCGGGATGCGCGATGGGGTAGAGATACCATTGACCGCCACAAAAGTTTACATAGGTGCAACCATCTAATGCTTTAAAGACCGCCTAGTAAATTTACCTTTTCTGTAAATGACCAAATCAGGTACCCTATACATTTTTAAATAACTGTGTTTGTGTACCCGAGTTGAAAAATGAAAACAGTTAAGCAGGGATGTCGCCAAACCCTTATTTGGCAGGAGGTTTCTATATCACTTCAAAGAAGACAAGGTGGCTCATTGAGCTACCTTTACTAAATACCACAGGAACTGTTTTAGATAACTGCTTCTTACATGCCCTTGCCAGCAGCTTGTAATATTCCGTTTCTATGCTAAAGTTACATATGTTCCAGCCGTTTTTGAAGTACGTGAATTGTGGGTACATTGGTATCGTTTGCTCGCTGTTCGCTTCCTCTTCGCGCTACACATTCATGTGTAATCTTTAACCAACTTTTGAGACAATAGCTCCATCTAACATCACTTCATCTACAACAAGCACGCACTTTCGTTATCAGAGATCTGCACGGGATGGAGGAGGATGGCTTGGTTTATTAAGGACGTAAACACGTGTTAACCTAATGTAACCAACGCATGAAATGTGGCCAGAGCAAAAACTGTTCCCAAGATATCCTAAAATCACGTAAGATGATAGAGCCATCATGAAAGGAACCAAGAGAGTGGCCTTTAATACGCTCTAACTATTAAAAACAAAAACGAAAGTCGAAATAGCCGGCAGCATTTACATTCTACGAGTACTGCCACAGATTATGCTCCCCGCACAGGCGCAAGGTGCTTAAGCAAGTTTTTAGCAGCGAAGCTGTTTAGCAAATGGTAATTATTCCAGTCCACAGTTAAAACTACAAAGAAAAGGCGGACCGTACACGCGTTACCACATGCAAATGAGCGCCTGCCTCGTGGTGACCGGCCGACAGTTTAAAAAACGAAAAAATACCGAGCGCTCGTGCGTGCATGCCTCGAGGGGACCGCCTAGCGTTGCCGGTGGGCGTTTGTCAAGACAAGCATACCAACATAGCGAGATTCAAAAGTAGGCGCTTTTAGTTAGCGTCTAGCAGGGTACAAAGATTTAATGTAGGGCACGCATGCCTAAAATTTCCAGTTTCCATACGCGTGCCTTCCGTGTAACTTAGTTCAGGCTTATTCTGGCTGTAAATCTCACCACACAGCCCATGAAAGCTTCATGTCGCCATTATGCTAACGACATTGTGAAATAGTGCTGTGTTTGTAACGCACATTTAAAATTACATCCTTGTTCTACATAAGGAAATACCAGTTATTTCTCAATCAGTGTTTCAACCATAGGTAATTAAAGAGCTCCTCCAGTTTTACTATTTTTTGGTGATTGAAAAGGCCATAAAGACGGAAGTCATCACTGGTATAAGTTTGTAAGTTTGGGCCGATTATAACGCTCTGATGGATTGCCCTTGCAATACCGTCATAAAACCAAGTATCCAAAGTCAGCACTTGGAACAAGCCAAGTGCATTGGCAAGTACGCGCCTAAGTGTCGTCAGAGCTTTAAATCTCTGAAATACTTCGTCAACTTCGGAACGATTGTTTTGCTTACTCGCGACAACAGTATTTCATAACGCAATCGTTGAAATACATTACATAGGTAGGAAGGCTGTGATGCATCAATCTAGAAAGAAAACACCGGTCTTCTTTGTGGCAACGCGATCGCCGAGCCCTGATGAGCCGACTGCGAATGATAAGACAGGCTTTACACTGCGCTAGCAAGCAGTAGCCGCTTCACAGGGGTGTGTATAGCGAAGCGTGGGTATAGATCAATTGTTAACCGGCCGAAGAAGGTTGCTTTGGTGGTCGAAATCTTTCCAAGTTATTTTTTTAAGGAGTTAAAGCAAACGGCCACACTATAGCCAATCTAGCATAGAAAATTCAGGCAAACGTTAAGGAGCCCAAACTTACAGGATATTGGTTTGAGCCTAGTTAAATTGGGTTGAACCCTCTTGCTTTCGAAGGCCCAAATATCATGTTTGGCCCTTTGGGAGCAAAAGGGTTTTCGCTGTCGAACTAGCTGCAGGTCCCGGGCAGATTCTCAGGGCGCCGGTTAGACCACGGCAAGCACTTTCTAAGGCCCACTAGGCGCTGCCTCAGTTGTCTTGTAAATATGCCGCATATATCCCCGTACATAAACGTACATAAGTTAGAAATCTCAGTTTTCCACATTCCTCATGGCGACGCGAGACACAACGGTGCGTTCTTGGAGGAGCAAAAGACCTGAAAATTACTGTTATGTATACACTATGCCGGATTTAGGAATAATATGGGTCTTGTCCCGCTCGTCTCAAGGCCACTTGTTCTAGGCGAACTCGTCATAGATAAAGTGGTCGGGAATATAAGCTTCTCATAGGGCATTTCGCATGAGGAATACTTGTGTTTCTGGAATTGTCAGCACACAGAAACTTCGCATTAGAGCTTGTTCTGGATGGTTAAAATGTTTTTTGCGCCTGCTGTCGCCTTTATAAAAAAGGTAGAGGCGAGTTCGCATAGTTTTATTCGTGAGAAGTTAGGTTGAATATACCGTCACACCTTATTTTAGTCGTATTGAAATGGTAATTGGAAAAAAAGTTTTTATTAAATGACAAAGAAAAATTAAGAAATAATGGTAAATATGACGCAGTAAACAAGTTGAGCGTGAAGCTAACAAAGCTGTTTATTGCTGTCGGATAATCAATTCAAAAGCGGTTTTTCCGGGCAATATTGCAAAGCGTGTTGACTGCGACTCTGCTCAATGACAGAAGAGTTTACTTTATTGTTGTTGACGTGATTTGACCGTACCCTATTCTTTCTGGCACCTTCTAGTGAGGACTGTGTTGACAATGTCACGGAGCAACAAAATTCAAGCACCAAAAATTAATAAAGCCCACACTAACGCGTAACTTGAACTTGAACTTGAACTACCGTGTAATATTTGAAGGTACCGCAGCTCTGCGCAACCTTCAGGACCATCAAGATGGCTGAAGTCAACGATTGCAGTGGATTTCCTCCTTCTTCGCTGCCCCAACGACCTTTTCTCCATTTCTGATTACTATGAGTGTGAGCTTCCTTCAGTTTTTGTGGAAGTGTTGTCACGAATACGGTGAACTTTGGAGTTTTTTGCCAATATATTGGACAATGCTTGGTTTGATAAGCGTTTGCCGGTTACGCTGGGGGGGGGAGGGGAGGTGGCGATAAAGAGGGGAGGTCGCCGTAAGGCACGCGCTCACGTGCGCTCGGTATTTTTTTTCTTGTTGAGGATTTTCGGATGCCAGAACCCATGGTGTGTGCGACAGCTTCTCGGGCAATTCATGCGTTCCGCAGCCCTCACAGGTGGACATACCTTATGTGCCCAAATTTCTATTGCGGACTTCCTCTGGCATCAGCCCCGCTTCCAGACACACGTGCAGGACGCAACTGATTTCTTCCCCTCTCCCACCCCCTTATGGAAAGTGCTTATTTATTTTTTATCAAAATGCAAGCCTCGTCAGGCTTTAGAGAAAATGGACGCTCGCGGCGCGCTAACTGCATTGTTACAAAAATGGGTGCACTGCGCGTCGGTATTTACTCAACGGTAAAATGAAAAACATCACAAATCGACGACGTCGCTGTCATAGCTGGCACAAAACATATGCATGTGCTTTCGGAGCTGTGGTCTTTAGTGACCACACAGCTGTAGGAAAAACGGGTTATGATAACATTGTAGAGACTATTATAACACACATAACACAGTGAGACTCTTCTAAACGCTACATCATCTAGTAAAACAGGGCGACACAGAGTAAAATCAAAGCATGCATGCAAGAGCAGGTGACGATGTGCTTTGCCTTGTAATCGCGGCTCTATTATACATCAAAACAGGATGAAAGAATGTACAGGGCCATCATAAGTAATTCGAACACTGATTCTTGAATATCACAAACCATGCGTCTTACTGGCTTCAGGAGAGACATTACCGGTTTATAGGAAGATTTTTTCATTGCTAGTACTCATTTAAGCGCACACAAATACAGCGAGGCAGTTCAAGGAAGAGGCAATGTTTGTGAATTCACGAGACCACAATCGAATTACCTTTGGCGGCACCTGTACACATTTTCGAAACGCCTTTACTGTTCCAGGGATGAAGTGAACCACAATTGTGTCTTCTTAACAAAGCGGTCAACCGTTCCGGCATTGATAACGTCGGGAGGGAATACGTTCCACGTTTCAACGCATCGCGACAAAAATATTTGAATGTATTTTTATGCGTGTTAAATGACCATATATATTTTTTCGTGATGGGCTCTTGAGTGCCGATGTAAAGGTTGGATGTTACCACATTTCTGTATGTTTGTAGCTCCCTGATGCAAAAAATACATGAACTTTATAGCAGCGACACAACGACGTGACGGCAAGGTTGAAATGCGTGCACGAATGTGCAGTGGAGTTACACTGCCGTGTTTAGAATATTTAGAGTAAATAAGAGCGCTGCCGAGCACGAGCACCAGGACGCGCGTTCGATTCCCGGCCGCGGCTGCCGCTTTTATAATGGAGGCCAAAAGCAAAAACGCCCGTGTGTGCGAGATTTCGGTGCACATTACACATCCCCATGTGGTCCAAATTGATCTGGAGCATACGGCGCGCCTCATCGCCTGCGTTGCGTCGACGTGTTAAACCATACAAATAATCAATCAGACTAAATTAAACGGAGTGCCTTATTCTGAGTTGTTTTCTAATTTGTGCACAAGATATTGTTGATGTGAGTTCCAAACTGTGCTGCCATACTCGAGGATGGTTTTAAAAGCGATTTATATGCAGTTTATTGACCTGAGGTTGTGCTGCCAACAATTTACTGTGGAGATAGCAGAACTGTCTGAATAATCTGGCCCACGTGTTGTCAATATGCGCATTCCATTCCAACATAAGCGTGAAAGTTAGGCCTAAAAGAGTTATAAATTATGTTCGCGACACTTCGAAGCCATCAATGGGTGGGTAAATCCTAGGGGTGACGTTTTCTCAGTTAAGCACACACAATTCGTTTTACTAGTGTTAATTTTAAGTTCTAGGTGTCGCACGAACGAGATGTACTACAGAGCAAAATATTTGTTGTAATTATTCGGAGGTACCATGCACGATAGAATAAACGAGGCAATCATCCGGAAACACTGGAACGGTAACTCTAGTGTCACTAGATAAGGTTACAGAGTATCGGCACTCATTTCTCCTATTGTTCCATGCCTCCGCTGTGATCACTGGTCAGTTGGCATCAGGTGACAATAATTTACACTGTGATGATTCACCCGAATCGCCATATTGTCGCTTGTGCATTTTCCGTCGGTGAACTGCAGCAGTGTTAGCTGGTCCTAACGTCTCTGTGGCTGCGGCGACTGGCCTCGCTCCGAACGCCAATCAAAGATAACGCTCTTCCCTACAATGTATTTCAGCTGCATATGTGTGTTCGAAGATGCGGTGTTGCTGCGTCCTTGCTAGGGTTGGTTGCAAATGTCCTCGTCAATGTTAGCGGTGAGGCCGGAGAAGCGGCTCTTTGGTCATACTGATAAACACCGAAATAGCTGTTTTTGCTCATTTGCGTGAATGAGTGACGGTACCTTGTCGTTTATCGAATGACACTAGGTAACTTCATCTCGAACGCAGTAAGCAACGTAATTAAACATATAAGAAACCTTAGCGGCCCAAGACGGAAACCTGTTGGGACCCCTGAAAAAACGTCAAGATGGTCAGATCCCGATTGGTTGAGGGCTACGTACTGGCTGCGGTTTGATAATTAGGCTGTTTTAGATGCGGCTGCATCTCATTCACTCGCCTTGTCCATGCAGCGTCGTCGGCGTTGTTGTCGTCCGCCCCTCCCCCTACACTATAAAACAAAATAATAGTTAGCGGCGCCCGGTTTCGATTCCACGAACCTGTGGGCGGAACGCGAGGTACATGGTGCTCTCCCAATGCGTCAGAAAACCGAGACAGAATCAAATGCTACGAACGCGCCTTATATCCTTGACTCATTCAAACTACGTCAAGATTCTACATATACAACGCATGATGGGGCAATGATTAACACTTGCAATAAAAGAAAAGAAGCTCCCACTTACAGCAACAATGATGGAGTAAAGGTCGTTGCCACAGCGAAGCCCCAGGCATACCACTTAGAGAGATTGACCAAATTGGCCAATAAAACATATTATAATCATAAAATATAATAATCATACGCGTTCGCGACACGTTTCACGCGATTTCAGAATCAATCCAACGGAAACACCAAGTGAACCCCACGATGCGTCGCATCTACACAGGGTTCCCCTCGCGGGGAGGTGGGCGCAATTTTTTCACAGTATTATTTGAGAATTTATTCCAATTCACCTCAGTTTTCCAAAATTTCAAACGCCGTACACGGTAGAAGGCTTTAGTGAAGTCAATAAATATTGTATCAACTTGGAGATTGGAATCTATTGGTGATGCAAAACCAAGAGGTATTTCAAGACGCTGAGTCACCGGGAAAAAACCTTGCGAAAGCCGTGTTGTTTTGGGTACAGCAGATTGTTTTCTTCAAAATAATATACTATTTTTTTTGTTGAGAATGTGTTCCATCAATGTGCAGCAACAACATGTTAGTTAGATTGGCCTGCATGCAGTGTGTTTCTGTCTTTATGCATAGGAGTGATTTTTGCACAAAGCCTATTTTCGGGAAGGGTGGCCGTCCTGAGGAATGTTGTAAAGATTGGATACAAGAATGGAACTAGCTGTTGGAGTATTGTGTAACGAAAATACTTGAGATGTATCAGGACCGGCACTGTTTGACGTCAATCTGCAAAATCATGTTTCCAATGACCGACTGCGTTATCTCTATCCCCAGCACTGCTGAGGGAGATGTTCAAGGCGGTGCTGCTGCGACAGTAACAGGTGTTAACACAATTGGAAGGACTTATTGCAGCAGTTTGAAATTGATTTTGCGTCGGCACCTCCTACTTCCAATGTGGGGATGGGGACAACCGGTATAAGCAAATATCGCCAAAACTTCTTTGGCTGATTTATCATATAACTTGTAAGCGTTGTTGTAAATAAATTATCTCTGGATATATTTTTGGACCTGTAATGTTCCGCGTGCTGACATTTGTCTGCTGAATAATTTATTTTCCCTATTATGTCTAACTTTCTTTTAATATCAATGATAGCACATGTAATCCGAGGCATTTTTTCCTATGTAGAATTGCCTTTAGCGGGAATAAAGTTGGCTTCGCAAAACTCCATTGCTTGTTTAAACTTTAACCTTAACTAATCAATGCTTGTACCATAATCACACGAAAATTCCTCAGACACTATATGTACATCGTTTATAACGCTTTCGTCGTTCACCCTGTTCAACTGCTTGACTAGAACCCTTGTTTCGTCTGGAATTATGATTTTGGTTAACAAATGTAAGTAAAGGCATTTGGCGATCCGAAATACCTTCTTCTACAGTTACATCTGGCGTTGACTGTCGGGATAAAAACGCCAAATCAAGTAATCAATGAGCGCTATCTTTGTATATATCTTTGTATATACTTTACAGCACCACGAAAAAGGTATTCATGGCTGCCTAATTCGAGTTATCGAAAGGTTCTGATAACAAGTAAAAAGCGATAGGTTGGAGTTAGAAGAAAGCGATGTGTTATAAAAAGGTACCCAAAATACAGTGCTTATGCACGAAAGTGAACTGCTGGGGGAATTTTGATGCCCTTTACTGACCTCTATATACCTCACAATAAAACATACGGAATTTACTAGAACACATGGCCAAACATGTGAACAGTACAACTACCCTTGGGGTATTTTAATATGTAGCATGTCGATAGCGAGGGCCTCGATGCGGGCGCTCATAACGGCCAACACGTCAGCACTACTCTTAAAGTCATGCTGACACATGATGTCGCCGAGGTTGTTCACGCGGAAGGTCATGTAAAATGCGGTTGCAGATCCGTTTTTGAGGCAGTGTTTTTTCCTTCGCCATGTTGTAGGATACATCGCGTCAGTTGAGCATCGCCTTTCTGACCTCCGGCTCATGTTCATTAGTATACCTAATGTCGCTAGTATCTTATCAGATCACCACCACTGAGGAATGTGAGTCGGCAACCGCAGCCATTTTGGCGTTCGTAAGGGCCGAGATTACCGCTTCCATGGCTTCGCCGATAACGTTTACTGGGTCGTTTGTAAACAACACTACCGAAGATGAAGCAAAACAGCATCCGTAGACACACTTCTGCTGCTAAAATGCTGCTAAACTTGCCATCTTGTATTCCCGTTCGGAACGATGTTCATGGGCGCGAAGCCGCAGAAACAGAGAGGACAAGATAACTGTACCATAGTTGACCGACTAAAACGCAAAACCAACAAAGTGGCGGCCTGTGCGTAAACTTGTCGTAGTGTGAACAAATGTCACATCATGCGAACCTGCCAAATTATTATTCCGGCGACACGAAACAACAGGAAAAAAGAGTGCTGATACTTCGTAACCTTATCTAGTGACAATAAGTGTTACCATTTCTCTCCTCGCACATAACGAAAGAGTCCATAATACATAGCTTCAAATACTACTCCGAAGTTAACGACGAATGCCATAATCTATTATCTGGAAGCATGTTTTGGGAAATTCATGACAACGGATTACTGCTTTGCTCATTTTGAATCGTTTGAGCCACATTTTGTAGTTTTCATATTTGAATTTATTCCGGAGGACACCGGTGGTTTCTGGCGCGTGACGTCACTTCCTTGAACACGAAAAATAAAACAAATTTAAGTCAACGTTCACCATTGAACGCCGATAGAAAACTACAAAAACCATCTTTAAATGTCCTTGAAAGCGAGCTAAATAATACCTTAGTACTGCCTAGCCAAGCTTGATCATAAGTGCTGCCAGCACGGTTTGGAAGGTTTGGAACACATACAAAAGACCAGTAGTCTAGGTAATATGCGTCACACTACCAATTCTGACAAGAGGGGCTCCGCTTCAGCGTTTCAACTGACACTTGCCCGCTCCATTTTCTTCTGTTGCTTATGTTTGCCTAACTATAAAACGTTCAAATCATTCATTTTAAACTTTATTTCTTACACCAGCGTTACATGTGTTTTTATGTTCCGCTCAATGGATTAACTAACCACCTTTTGTCCCACATACTGTCCCAAGTGCGTCCTTTGTCATTTTCGGTAAAATTACTTCAAAAAGTATTACTTTTTATGTTGCACGCTTTCTTGCAATAACCTCAATTGCCGGATTACGGTATGTCTCTCAATTGTCGGTATAAAACCAGCACTGACTGTCAACAAAAACTTAATGTGACATGTCTTTACTTTTAATGCTGCCTATATTCTAACAGGCTTTGCGAAAGACGACCAGCGAAAACAACGTTCAGAACGCTCTTCAAATGGAAGTGAACAACAGTGGCCAAAACGTGACCCTAGGTGCAATCCAATCCAAAAAAGGTTTATTCCTCATGGTTTCAAAAAAGGACTTGCTCCCTGTCCTCTGGTACTGCTTGCGCAAGGTTACTGTTAATACATTGTCAAAAATGGAGTGTGTTTTTCGTTCATTCATCTCCCCGGTTTGATTAGAATAATTGCCTTAAACCGGGCTTCAGATGGATTTACCAGAAACGCGAAAAAAAGCATCTTGAATTTGCCATGAATGGCAATGATCTCAGTAGTGCGGTGCGCGTCGTTATCGTAAAAGCTCAGATTCGCTACAGGTACTTCAGAATATTGAACTGTACGTGGCAAATACTTCAAGCGCATAAAAAAGAAAAGTGTACCTCTAAGTTCGCACAAATCATTCTTCTTCATTACGAGCGCACAAAAGTCTATTTAGTAAACTAGAATGCTTCCGTCCGTCTACCTTTCGTGGCTGCCTAAATGCCACCTGTATCACGAAGAAACCTCTTCTCTACGTCATATGCTTACCTATGGGGCCTCGGGGCCTTTCTTGCTTTCACGTACTCCGTCAAGCTTGTCCGCCTGCGTAAGGGAGCCAGTAAAAGCATGACCAAACCGCACTCAGACATATTTACGGCAGGTCCATTACTCTTCAGGACGAAACGCTCTCATGGCAAATACCTCCTCGTCCGTCCAGCCGCCCACGCGAGGGAGCGGCTTATAGGGCGAAGGCCAGCACAAAAAACATATTTCTCCACCTGCAATGGACGTCATAAACAATCGTGACTTCCTGAGAGATTACCACCTTTCATGTATATGCAGAAGGTCCTGCGTCCTAACACTGCCGTAAAATTTCGAAGCTACAGTGCGACTCGGAGAGGATAAATCGGCCGCGCTCTCATAATCCCGGATGCCGCAATAAGCCCAAGCCCCAATAGGGAGCTCGCTTGTTTTACGATTTTGCATATTTCTGGATGTCTCCGTTGCAAAAAAATGAGCACGTCGTTCCAGACTTTGGGCAAAGCTGATTTGTAGTACATAAGTCAGAACTTTTTTATAAGCCCGCAAGAAGGAATTCTCGAGTGGTGTTTTTCTGTCCTTACCCATCGCACTAGAAAACATCACGAAAGTCTTCTCTACAGTAGGTCATTCGATGCCAATGATATTATTTTTAAGTCATTTGTTACGACCACGTTCTTTTCGCAGAAACATACATGTGGAGACAATAACTTAGTAAAACGTTATCCGGGATTCGTACACCAATAAAAAAGCAAGAAGCAACCTGATTAACCAACAATACAAAGAAACGTGTGTCATGATGATAAACTGTACCCACAAAGGCGACCTTGGTCATGTTTTATTCTAAGAACAATCCCACCGGCGCGACAGCGTACATCTCCGAAAAGTGAGAGGAGGGCGGTACATATTTATCATTACGTATTGTATCAAGCAGCAGTGATTAGGTAGTAATCGATATATGTGGTTTGTATGACAGAAAAATAGCTTCCATCAAATCAACTTGTTCCTACGTTACCCATAATTAAATATGTGGAGCTCCGCTCGAACATCAAAAACTCTTCTTACTTTGCGGGCTGCTTCTCTGTCTTTTCCTTGCTGTTCTTCTAGTAATGACAGCCAGTTCAGCGAGTGGGAAAGCTCGTTTAGACTGTAAAGTTTGTTGCCACCAAGAAATGAATGACTTCCTTACCTCCAGTATTCGCTGTGGGCAATACCCGTACATGCCTCTGACGTGTGTCCGCATACTAACCTTTTTCGAAACGAATTTGTGTACCAAACAGTCTGAAACACCTTTCACCGAGCCAGGTTTTTACAGCCTCAAAATAAAGGCATTTTTGGTTAATTTTCTTTATGGTTTTTATCCACTGAATACGGAATGGAGAAGGAGAGTTCCCAGCTTTGTTTTTTTCTAATTGGAAATAATGTATCTCCAAAAGCCATTATGCCAGAAATACTATGTTAATAATACCCGAATAGGTTTATAGACTAAGCTGGTTCAGTGTTTTTGTTAAAAGAGTTAGGAATGGTCTTCTAAGATACCTCTTGCAAAGCGTCGGTGACATGCATTCCTCCGAGGAAGTAGTTTTTTCCAACACCAACTTAACTTAGTATATAGGTAATTAGAGCATTTATTGTCATTCAAAAATTCATTTCTTAGATTATTTGCCCAAGTTTAGTTGTGCTATTTATTTTTCTTATTATTTCACTCGGCTACAAATCTCACTCGCGGTTTAATTTACTGCACCACCGGAAATCCCAGTATTGGCAAACCACTCAGCCCAACTCGTATTTGCGCTATGCCGCATGAGGTCTGCTATAAATGGCGTGGTATAAATAATGCCAGATGTAACCAGTGACTCCTACGCCTGTTATTGTCAGGTGGAATTCGATAATAACCCTAAATACAATATCGTGTCCAGATTACCAGACACGAACAACCCGTAAAAAGCCAAATGCTCTAGCCTCACTAAGACCAGTCACCAGTGATCAAAAATTTCTTGTATGAAAACAGACATAAATAGAGATGTTTAAATAAAATGTACACAGCCGGTAGGGCCCCTTCGATTGTACAAAAACCTAAATGTGGTGATAATATGATCCTCGCAATCAAGTTCTGCAGACAGGCTATCGTAACAACGGATGTTGGGCACTCATTGGAAGACCTAAGATGTATCTAAATGTCAATTTTGTTTTTGCGACCTTCTAAATTAAAGGTATGTATTGTCAAACAAACACTACAAGCCACTATACCTTGGCTTTCTGGTAATTTGTTTTTGGCAGCCGTGTTAAAGATCATTGTTATAAAACAACTTCGTAGTAAACAGATGCTGCGTAAAAATCACCATAATACTACCACCAGCGTCTGCTTTCTAAAAAAACTTTGATACGCTTCGCAGTCTTGTCCCCACAATAACGGTATTTATACTCATATGTTAGCAGTTCTGTTTTGAAACATTTATCACAGAATAGTTTGCTGCCTAATGTTCAAAGTCCAGAATCACTGGCAGATTTTCTGAAGATATCGTCGGTATGAGAACGACAAAGCGAAGCTCGCACTTAGATTTTTTACTCACCATATTGTTATTGTTATAGGTGGGCCGGTACTAGCGCAGTGACCGTCGTCTTCTATCTTTGGGGGTCTCTGTGGCAGTGTTTTCTTGGATCATGTACCAACACACCAAGTGTCCCGTTTACTGTAAATACAGTCTCTGCACAGGTGAGAATAGGTTTCCTAATACAGTTTAGCAACACCATTAGTATATATATATATATATATATATATTATATATATATATATATATATATATATATATATATATATATATATATATATATATATATATATATATATATATATATATATATATATATATTGCAGAAAAATATTTCTTGGACACCGGCAAGTCGTAGCAAAAAAATAAAAGACACACGTCGAAAAAAGAAAAGGTTTAACGTTTCGGCCGAGGGACCGGCCTTCGTCAGAATCGTCCCGGTTCGTGGTTCGAGAATCGGCGTCAGAATCGTCCCCAGCCATCGTCCCGGTCGAAACTGCAGCGCGGTGAGGATGGTGCCGCAGATGAGAAATGTGGGAAAACACATGCCAGGCAGCGTGCCCCACCCAGCTTCGTCGTCGTCGCAGAAGCTTGTGCGTGACGCTACATGCGGCTGCTGTCTTCATCGTTTTTGATGGCGTAACATACCCTTTTCCTCCAAGGCGACCGTCCACGTCGAAGCCGCAGTATCATGATGACCTCGGTGAAGGTGAACGATGTGATGAGAATGTACAGTGAAGCTCTTGCCACGACGGATGGAAAGGATGGGTTTGGTGAGCTCCGGCCCGCAGCAGAAACGTCCACAAAGGAATGACGAACCGGTGAGGGCGCGCTACGACGTCGGACCACAGGGCTGGGGGGACACGTCGTCGTCGTCGTCTGGTCAAACGTCGTTGCCGGATCTGCTCTTTACAGGCTGGGGACACGGGGAAGGGATGGACGTCGTCCAGTTCTTGTAGCAGCGGGCTGGGGCGGCTCGACGCGGTTCCCGCATCCTGGATGATTCAACCAATGCCGAGGAGGTGCGAAGGGGGGGCAGGACGGGGATGATGACCCCGCACCTAACAAATGTCCCGTGGCGGCAGAGCCAATTACTCGAACGATGGTTGAAGGATGAGGAACCATGTATTTACAGAATCTGCAATGCGGCCATTACAGCGCGCTCTGGGACCCCGCCACTACTTTGTCGTCCTCGTCGTCTTCTGTGATCTGCCATGGCAGTATGGGGCATTGGCGCGCCTAGGTCTCCTCCTTGCAGGTGTAATCCTTCCAATAAGAAAGACGTTGCAATCATACGCTATGAATGTCCCTCTCTGATTTAGAAATAATCTGGGTAGCTTGCGTTACTAAGTTCACCATCTTACTTATCGGCAATTGCTACCGGCCCTCTGACTCTAGCCGCTCATTCGTAGACGACCTGCGCAGTAGCTTATTTGAGGGCACCAAATTATGTCGCACCGACACCATTTACGTTTTCAGTCACTTTAACTTTCCCGAAAAAGATTGGATACAGTTCTCTTCCTCTTGCCGCAATTCAACGAAAATTTGAAAGCTTGCGTTACATTTTAACTTATTTCAAATAGTGAATCAACCTACGCGCGGTTCTAACATCCTCGACCTAATTCTTACTACAGTTCTTGAAACAGTAGCTACCGCGCTTAACATGGATGGTTTCAGCGATCGCACACTCCTTCAAGTAACTTTTATCATCCCGCTACCTTTCTCCGAAGAGAGAGAGAAAAAGAGCTCTTTATTCGTTGAAAGCAGAGAGGTTTGCCGGCATATTCCCGCCTGCATGCTACTCTGCGGGGATGGGGAGAAGGGAGTAAAGCCCCTAAAAGAAGTAGGGCTGAAGAAAGGCGAAAAAAGAAGAGGTTAAAAGAAATAGTGAACATGAAGCTTTGCGTGGTGACTTAAAAGTTCACACGATAGCACACGTATAGTTCTAAATTGTCTCTGTGAGGCCGATTCAGTGAAAATAGTCAAATAAAGCAACCAACACTTTTCTCTGGCACGATGGAGAGGGCCAGGATCCAAGGAGACATTTTAAAAATATAGATACGTTGTTGAGGCACTCAATCTTTTCTGCGAGGTGATTTCTTTCTTGCATGTATGCCAGACACTCTAAAAGGACGTGCTCTACTGTTTCGGGCAATCCGCAATTATCGCACTAGGGATTCGCAGTTAGACCGAGGCGATGGCGGTAAGAGTTCGTGAGCGCTGCGTTGAGACGCAACCGGTGGTAAAGGGTTTCAAGCTTACGTGGAATCCGCTCTGGTAGCCTCATTCTGAGTCCAGGGTTCATATGGTGCAGGAAATGGTGCCGAGTTTTAGGGTAAGGCCAGAGGCCGTTTCGTTCCTCTAAGGCAAGCTCCTTCGCTAGCGCTGCGGCATCGTGTTTTGTGAAAAAATATTTCTTGCATTTCGCAGCTGTAGGCCTCTGCGAGCTGCCTCATCCGCTTTTTCGTTGCCGAGAATGCCGCAATGTGCAGGCATCCAGTGTGAGGTCACTCGGTGACCGGCGACGTAGGCGACATGTTGCAGGTACGTGACGTCCCGGGATACATGCTCGTGAAGGCTGCAGCAGCTGGCACGCCGTATGGTCTGCCACGCCGCCTTCGAGTCCGTGAATATAGCCCATTCTGCTGGTGGCTGACGAAGAATGCACCGCAGGGCTTGTTTAAGTGCATGGAGCTCGGCAGTCGTGGATGAGGTTGTTCGTTCCAGACGGTAGGAGAATGCTTTGCCGGTCGACGAAATGAAGACGCCGGAAGATCTAAAGTGAGGCGCAGTTGAGCCGTCAGTAAAAATGTTGGCCATATGTGAATATCGGGCATTGATGAGGGCAAGCGCGATTTGTAGGAGGCGACATTCTGGCGGAGTTTTCTTGGAGTTGAGACCAGGTATGCTAATGTTTGTGCAAAGGGGTGAGAGAGTCGAGGGAGGGAAATCTGACGGCATGGTTGGTCGTGCTTGAGGGGTACAGAAATGTTTATAGAGTTTATCGTTTCTGTGAAGCTGAACTTTTTGTTGCGCTGTACATTACGGGCTAAGACATTGGGTTTTGAGTGCAACCGATGCCTCGGGTATATTCGAACTGTTTCCTGCAGCGGGAGAACATCCAAGGGGAAGCAACCAGCCTCCGCAACAGTACCAGTGCACGAAGTGCCCTTAGGCAGACCATGACAGGCTCGCAGACAATTATTTCTTGCTCCGTCAAGCTGCGGCATCGACCCCAAAAACATTCTCGACTATAGTAAGAGCAACTACAGCCAAAGTAACGCCGAACACGAAACCTTTTACACGGACACACTCCTACCATTTTTAGACCGTCGTTCACTAATAGATGACTGGCTGCTGTACAGAGATAAACTATGTGGACTAGCTAATCACTATGTCCCGCTCGCAAAAGTGAAAAATGACAAATCAAACCCCTGGTTTACGAAATCTCTCGGGCCACTTAGAAATAAAAAGAAACGTTTATACCACACAACTAAATGCCATGACATGCCCTCGGCGTGGCAGGCATACAAAAACGTTCTGAAAAGCTACTACTGTTCCGCCGTACAATCTGCTAAACAGAAACATTCCTCTGTCGATCTACCTTCGCTTTTCAAATCAAATTATAAGATGTTCTGAACACTTGTTTCTCCAGAACAAAATGGCCAACTAATATCCTTGTTAAATGACGATCATGTTAACCTTTCAGATAGTTACTGCACATTAGCCTTTAGGCAATTTGTTCATCTGTTTTAACCCTGGAAGGCCATTCCGACGGACCCTACGTTCCCGAACTTGACATCGCATACATGGAGCCGATAGAAATACCTGGCGATGGTATTGCTCTTCTAGTTATCACGTTATCCACTTCAGCCGGCATTGACAATATCCATTGTGAAATTTTTATAAGCACCGCTTCCGTTTCAGTAAACTTTTGTTTCACCTTTTCAGGCGATCTTTACCGACAGTTCCACTCTCTTGTGGCTGGAAAAATTGGTACAAAAGTGCCTGTCTTTAAAGCCGGCAATAAGCCTTCACCCGAAAGTTACCGCCCAATTTCGCTAACTTGTATTTGCTGCAACTTCGTGAACACATGATCGCGTCGCGTGTTTTCCGACACATATAATCAAATAATTTCATCTTTCAGAACCAACACGGATTCCGGAAAGGTGTTTCTTACGAAGCACAGCTGCTAGAGCTAACAACTGAGCTGCATTGCAACATAAACAGCAACTTTCACACTGACGGTATCTTTCTTGGTTTTTCCAAAGCTTTCGATCGCGTAGCCCATTGCCATCTGATTTCTAAATTTTCTGCCCTCCAATAGCACTCTCCAACCCTATCTACGCTTCGTTACTTTTTTCTCTTTGTCAGCACTTTACTGTAACAATTCCCCTTCCCCTCTTTGCCACGTAACTTCTGGCGTACCACAAGGGTGCAACCTCGGCCCCCTGTTATTCCTAATCTATATAACTGATCTGCAAAATACAATTTCGAACTGCATATGAATTTTTTCAGCATATTGCATAATTTATCGTCCTATATCCTCCCCGGACGACCACTTAACTCTGCAAAGCGACCTTAACCGCAATAATGACAGGTGTAACAAATAGTTAATGTCCCTGAACACAGAAAAATGTAAAATAATCTCTCCTACGCGCAAGCAAAACGTTTGCATGTTCCGCTACACTATCAAGAATTTCCCCCTGTAGGAAGCATCTTCCTATAATAAACTTGGAGTCCATTTCACACCAAATCTCTCCTAGTCATACCACATTGCCACCATTAGCGCGAAAGCTCCCAAGTCTTTAGGATATCTACGCCGTAATTTACATAGCTGTCCCACTCACGTCCGTAAACTAGCCTATCGAACCTTAGTCCGCTCACAGCTCCAATTTGCCGCTCCTATCTGGTACCCTTATAACAACTACTTAATTAATATGCTTCAAGCGATTCCGAATAAGATGGACCGTTCATTTCACGCAATCATGACTATTCTAGCAGCATAACGCAAATTCAGCACAACCTTTCGCGTCAACCCCTTCGTACTCACCGCGACAATTCACTTCTTTGCCTGTTTCACAAATACGTGTGCAGCAACAGACCTATCCCTCTTCGCCTGGATATTCCTTTCATTACTTCACGTAGGTTGCATAAGCACGTCAGTTTCACGCGATTATACGGGGCAACTGATGAGTTCAACTCATCTGCTCTTCCTCGCGTCACACGTTCTTGGAATGGTCTTATAGATAACAACGCATGTTGGTCAGACAATAATTCTTTCTGTCAGTTCCTGCTCACTCTCTTTTCGCAATAAGACCTTACCACGGTTTTGCACCTATTTTTTATTCTGCCTTGCCCTGTATCTCTCCTGTGTACCTCTAAAAATTGTACTTGAAGACCACAGAGCCCGTCGTCTCTGAATCACAGCACGTGCTTTCTTGTATTTTTTTTCTTTTTTCAGTGCCGCCCTTTGTGCCCGATTATGAATGATGTACTGAAAGTGTTTTCTGCGTATGGGGATAAGTTCGGCGTTTTTCTAGTGCTTTTTCTTTTGTGTGTTATGGAAAAAACAGTAAGTCGTTGGGGCGCGTCGCGTCGGTAAATTCGGCAATCTTTGGTCGATGTCCACTTCATATACTACCCTGATTGTATTCGCTTCACTTTGTCATACATGAGCATAGATTTCTTCTGTGCACTAAGGAATCACCTTTTCTTTTTTGTTATTGTCTTCGAACTTGAACTTATATTGCAAACCTCCTCGCAATTAGTTGTGCTGCTATGCTTTGTAACGCGTGAATTATTTTTGTGTGGTCTGAAACACTTCACCACTTACCCCCATTACTCAATGCCCTGTAAAAGGCCCTGTAAGAAAATTTGAGTAAATGAATAAATAAATAAATAAAACAATAAACCTGCTAGCTGTTTGGGCAGGGAATAACAAGGCATGGCGCTGCTTTCATGTGTAGATGAGGTACAGTTTCATCTTCCTTAAATTTATGCTCAGCTTCCATTAGGACCGTTGTGCAAACTGTCAGGGCAAAAGGAAGCGAACGAGTGGTATTGCAGTGATGTACGACTGAGCAACACCTACCAAGCCTTACTTATCGTTCGCATCTTCGTTTATTAAACTACCAAGCGCTCTGGGGAGTTGTGCTGCAATTAAACTCTATAAAACACAGATTATCAGATTGTAATGAATGACCATTTATCATACGTCATTTATGTCAGCAGCTCTTGTGTCGTTATAAGGCAGAATTTTCTTGGTGCAACAAGATGCTGATGTCTTCGCGTAAACGCATAGCGGGATAAATATTACTTTGAAATTCGGTAACATTAGATAGGCTCACATGCCTTTCAATACACAATATTTACTTTAGCTATAAAAATAGAAGACCTATGTCTTTAGGCCACGGAAAAATATGAGGTATTTGCCCATACCCATCAAGTTTGTTCTCGACTTTCTCAAAAAAGATTGATTATTAACGTCAACGTTCCACAAAAACAAACCTGATAATGTTACTATGGAAAGGGAAACCCCTCTCTTATTATTAACAACCTTGGGACCAGCCTCTTGCGGGTGTCTGTATTACGAATGCGTCCCCGAAAACTTCCCATGAACTCTTTTTAGTGGGTATCAAATCCTTTTGTTGCCCCCGAATCATAATGTTTTATGCTCTCTCTGAGTTACTGTTTTTCCTCTCCAGGTATTCTGTTTGGGTTGCCATTCTGTTGTCTTGGTTGTCCACTGTTGCCTCTTCTCGGCAATACGTGTGCGTGACAACGCCGTATTTTTTAGGCGGAGCTTATGTACGCGCCGTAAGTGAGCCGTTGCTGGAAAAAAATGCAAAGAAAATTCCGAGCGCTAGTGAGCGCGCGCCCCCAGGCCACCGCCGAATGACCGCAGAACGCGCAGTGGCTTTTAAAAAAAAAAAAAACAAAGAACTGGCAAAAGCACAGAACAGCGAGAGAATAGCGAGCGGAAGTGAGCGTGTGCTTGGCGCCGATAACCGAATCCAGGGTTCGCGCAGTGGTTTTAGCAAAAAAAAAAGAAAAAAAAACATGAGCGCTATCGTCAAGCGCTGCCGGGTATATAAAAAAGACTACATCGCTCATTCTAATAATGAAAAGACACCCTACTTGGGACAGGTCACTGCAGCCGCCGCAATCTCTATAAACCATTCTGGATAATTGGAGACACTGCTACGAGTGTCCCAATCCTTCCCGAGGCGACTTGCAGATTCCGCCACCGCTGCCGCGAATCAATGACGAAGAGCTCGAAGAAGCCCTCAATGCAAAGGTTGGCTTTGTGTGCACCACTCGCCGCGGAGCAGACGACGACCTCTTCGATGCATATGACGACGATTACTAGCTCGGCAACTATCCAAATAAACAATGATAGAAAAACGTAATTACGTGTGCAGCAATGCTGGCTTGCAACTGCTCCGGCATTGAGGTCTTGCGCGTGAGTGCAGGCTTTTCTGAATTTTGTTCTGTCATGCTGAGTGAGGGTGTATAAAAAAAGGCTTCCTTTGCAACCCCGGACCCTACAATTTGAACCTTTCTGCCGTTGCTTGAGATGTCAAATCGTTCTTCCGAGTGATTTAAAAATTAGCCAAGTTTGCGACCTAGGTTCTTTCGCCTCTAGTGAGTGTTCTTTCTATGACGTGCTAATTCGAGAAATATTTCCTACTGCTGTATACTTGAAAAAAACATGTCGAATGCTTGCACGCCCAAAACTTGTGTTACTGCTTTTCTTCGCTGTGGTTGGAACAAGCACTACCAATTCGCCCGACGTATTTATGAAATCTTCCTTATCTCCAATTTCTTCATCCAGGCTTCATATGAGGCTGTCTGTATTTCTACTCAGAGCTTTCTTATATTTTTGCGTATACTTCAGAACCAAAATATAATTGCGTTCCTAGCTTTTCAAAAACTTGAAACTTGAAACTTGAAAAACTTTTGAAAAACTTGTACTCGAAGTGAAATGTCATAAATCGAACATACATGAGAAGAACAATGCATATAGCAAACAGGCTGGTGCCTGAATATAATTTTCCGCCAGCATACTTAGCATTAGAGGAAAGAGTAGCCCCATGGAACTTCACTTCCCATTACAATAGAACAAGGAGGCTCCGTAATTCCGGAACCTCATATCAACACAGCGTCGAAACAATGCATAGGAAAGGACTCCTATAAAATATGTGCGATGATGCAAGAACCACACGAGTCATGCGCCATAGGATTACGTTCTTCAAGGAAAGCCAATGAATATGGGCCTGAAGGTTGCCTGCTATGCTCCAAACACCGATCTTCGAAGGATACATGAATTAAACTATTGTGTTCCTGCTGCGTGTCACCATGTAGGAAATACTTAGATAAAGAATGGCCCAACCTTACATTTTTTTTTGTTTTCTCCTCTCTAAACAAGGGTAATATATATAGCCGCCCTCACCCAAGACGTCGCACAGTATTCTACAGGACGGAAACAACAATATTCTAAGTCATTAGGATGTTTCCAGCTGATGCCACAGAAGCCGCGCATGCATAAAATCAAGGATAATATCCCGCGACACTGCGTGTCGATATTGCTTTTCTATTCAGCTCGATAACTGAGGTGTAGCTGTACAGCGACATTCTTGCATCATTTTCGGCGATGAGCTCAGTCGGCAAGGGAGATGACGCCAGCCAACTTCGGTTCCTCCCACAAAAAGTGGAAGGTTGAACAGTGTTTAGGGCATGACCAGAAAAAATTATTAGTTTACGTCTGCAATGCCACAATTAATAATAATTACCTGAATAAGAACCTGCTTGCGTTGAAGGGGTACAGGAAGCAACTAGGGCGTTTTACTTCATCGTAGTGAGGCCTTGATTTTGTAAAAAGTAAAAACCCTAGAGATAACAAAAGAGAATTTCTTATATCCATACATGGTTTTTTACTGTAGGTTAGGTAGAGTATAAAAGCGATATGAATTGCAGCAGGAAACAAAGGAAAGAAGTAACGCGCACCGGTGGCAGTTCTATGAATTCCGGGTAACTGGTTACGTGGTCATGCGCAATTTATTTCTGAATTGGTTTTTTTTTCTTTATTTATTTCTTGAACAGCGTACGTATCTTACAGGATACCAGGACTAAATGCGAAAACCGTCTGACTGGGTCAGTTCTCCTCCCTAAAAAGTTAAAAAAGAAGAAAACCACCAACAAATTTACTTCCAATTATCTGTAGTTAATCTTAATTAGTACCGAATTACCACCCAGAAACAAAAAAATATAAACTCCCTACAATTTGTTAACATGAACAAGGTTGTGTTGTGAAAGTTTGGAACATTCTTTTTTCTGTGCTTTTTTGTCCTGGAATGAGAGAGAGAGAATGTTTTTATTGAATGAATCGGAAACACACATATATAGGGCTGATAGTATAGGCTCTGCCCTGGTACTCTGTTGAGGGAGGAGGAAGTCTGAAAATGGCATAGACAGACAGTGACACGTATGGTGACACCGACCAAGGTGCGGGTACAAGTATATACAAGAATGACTATGCCTGGTGGCAAATTTTTCTAAAAACCATTGGAGTAAAAAAGCAATATATTTCTAAAAGAAATCCATTGTTATTCCATCCGGGCTTTAAAAATGCAATAAATGAAATAAAAGAAAGAAACAAAGAACCAACTACCAAATACGGGTGTTCAACCTAAAGGCAGGCGATCACTGAAAAGTTCACAATTCACTCTACTACAATGAAACCTATACAAAACATGGCATCTAAAAGTGCCTAAACTGTAACACTCAGTTTACTAACAGTGCCAATGTTCTTAAAACGGGATGTTTTAAAACCCGAAGCATTGAATGATTGAAGCTTCTATACCAACTGGTGGAGGATGTTTCCGTAATTCAAGAGTGAGAAGACATTGAATTTGTTGAGCAATGGTAGAATAATGAAGAGATGAAATCTTTGCATCTTTCGTTTTACCACAACTTCAACAACATTGCCGTCTTTTATAGTGCCCGCGATCCCAACAATACTCCTCATCATCAGAGCATTAGATGTAAACCCACTACTTAACGGGAGGAAAATATCCCACAGATTAATCTGCCACAAGACTGTGAGATAAGACACACCAACATCTCCGGCGTTTACGCATTCTGCGCGCCGCGTTGTGGACACGCACGGAGTATGTCAGCCACATGTGAATTTGACGTCTACCATTAGGCGCTCCTTTCAGTAGAAATTTAAACAAAGCGTTTTGAAATCTCGAAAGGAACCCAGTGACGTCTGTTTACCCATTTCGTCTCTAAATTTAAGCAGGGATATTTCATACCGTCCTTCGCAATACATTGCCCCAGAGAGACGTTAAAACAACCGCGCTACCCTAGGGTGTGCCCTGCAGAGTCGCGGTGAAACCATAACGTGTTCGACATTTCTTTTAATGTAGACGCCTGCAGACACTCGTGTATCGCGTCCATATAAATCCCCATCTCAGAATTGATATATAAACTACTAAGGCAGAATATTGCATTAATTTTGGGCTTTTTAAGGTAAAATATTTGGGACCCCAGGCCACTTTTCGGTCGTGTTCGTAGCCAAGATTTTCCGGGGTGCTTAGGTAGACTTGCTTGGCAGTAGTAAAAATGTATATTGGCTACCTCCAACATTTTAGGCGTCTCGCATTTCGGCCTTGATAGCGCATTTCAATAGTTTGTCCCGTGTCGGCGACTTTAAAACTCGGACAAACACCAGGGAGACGGAAGACTTTTACTTGCGCGCTACGCAGCCATAAGAGGTTGGTATTTTTTGTTTTATAACGCGTATTTGCACCCTTTGGTTTGAGTGCTGTGTTCACAATCGCGCTTATAATTTAATGGCAATCCACTACTCACATTGCCCGAGGTGTTGCGCATAATGGTATGCGATACGCATACGCATGAATCAGCCGCAAACTTGACGGCCATGCTGATGTCCACTGAAATCTACCCAGTCCCATACATAACGCGAGTTATACGCGTGATTTAAAAGTAGGAACTCTTTCGGCCAACTGTTTAAATGTTCCCGTGACTGATGGTGACGACAAGCAGTTGCACGCAAGTGTGACCCAGTAACTCTTCGCAAAATCCCCAGAAAATAAGGCAAGCGTTTTGACACGTGGAGTTTTTTGTTCAACGCCACTGACCACTTCAGACGCAAACGAGAGAGAGCCCAAAGGTTTATCGCGAGAGAAATAGGCAGACCACAAGCGGTTAACGTCGTGCTCACGAGTTAAAGAATTCGCAGATCGTTCACAGAAGCCACAATTTCGAGGCGTAGAGATAGTTACGCCAGATTTATAAATTATTGCACTGAAAACAAAGCTATAAAATCACGCTCAAGGAAACATGAGTAAACTTGGATCTGGTGGGGTTTAAATTGTGGGGCACCGCATTGCGATATGATCCAGAAACCACGCACAATCACAGCTTGTAAGCGCGTCAAGATGTATGTTCCTTAATTTTTATTCCATGGACAAACATATCTTTCGAATCAAAGCATGCGTCAGTTCTTAAAAATAATCACGGTGCAGTGAGATGCCAGGAAGTGGTGGCGAAGGCGAAGAAGTTAACAAAGAGACCAGGACAATCACCCGCCCGTGGGTATGTGCTTGAAGGGGAGAGCTGCTAAAAGTGCGTGCAAGGAGAGGAAGACTTTGGTTCAGGGAACGCTACCGGCTGGAGTTCGGGTGCTCTCAGAAAGGCGTCATTTACACGAGGGCCGCGACCATGCAGCAGCGCTGGGAGGTCGCCAGCTTTGACGGTACAGCGAGGTCCACGCCGTAGGGCCGAGCACTCATTCATGCGCCTGGTAGCCTCGGAATCGTTCCCTCCTGCGGGGGGGGGGGGGGGGGGGGGGAGAGGGGCGGGGCGCCACGGCGTCGGGCGTACCACCTGCTCTTCCCACAAATGAAGGCACCGATGCCTTTCGCCGGGGAGACTCGGCTCGCGCCAAGTGATTGGGTCCACTACAGACCATGGTGGATCTACCGTTCCTGCCAGTCAAGGCAGCGGCGCCAAAGACCACACCGCTATTCTACGGCCACCGGGCACCCCACACCTCGAAGTCGGAGAAGTCTACTTGTCTACCAGGAATGCGCCTGACGACACAACCGAAGAACCATGAGCTAGTTTTTTTCTTATGATTGACAATTAGCAGGTCGTAGATGTATTGTTGTTTCTACAAGGCCGATTCAATTTAGCTTTGCTTTTTGTAGAGTGTGTGTTTAGTGTCGCCTCCTTCGGTCTGTTCTGCGCGTATTCAGTTTCTTGAGCCTTTTCATGAATGTGCCTACTCTCTTTCCGGACCCGTGTTGCCACTCTTTCTTTGCTTGTCACTTGTGCGGCGTCTCGTTCGTAAGATCCGAACCCTGAAAGCATCACACGCGGTTCTTCAAAGACCTTCTCAAGGTAAAAAAAATCGATATAAATAAAAGTGAGCAACACAGCGGTAAACAGGACCTGCATACAGATCACATTACTTATGTTTATTACGAAATCACTATGTTTGTGCTAGATTTGAGAATTTTATAGTGAAGCCTTCGGCCTGGCTCTGATGCCTTCTCTCTATCCCGCACAAGGGGCATGGCAGGAAGTCATATTCTATAATAATGATGATAATGGTTATGATTGTGAGGGAAATGAGGTGTAAATAAAATGATTCCCTTGAGCGGAATTTAAGCTGGGTGTGTCCCGTAATTAATCTGACGTCTATACGATTGCACAATGCCCGCATGGTAGAAGCAGTTTGGATTTGGGGAGGGAGCAATGGACGTGCATCATTAGACCCAAAATACAAACACTGAATATGAAGACGACGACGACGTCTAAACATTAGCAAACGCCGTGGAATATCCGTATCAGTAAAGTTCGACAGAGCACAATCGTGCTGCCTTAAACCGTCCTGGTAAGAGCCAGGTTTTCGCTTCTGGGTTGGTTCGTTTGGTGTTGGAATTGATGTTAGAGTTGATATTTATTGGTGTTTATGTTAGTGTTGGAGTTGATTTGTATTTTTAATCTTCGCTCAGTAGAAAAACTGAAGGTAAACAAATATTATTTTATGGCAAACACAAAATATGATGCTGTTGGCGTTGCAGACTAAACACAAATCTTTGTTAAAAAGGAACGTCAGTAGATTTTGCCGCACTACAGCAGAGCTCATGTAATTGCGGCGCCGGTGAAATCGCAATGTGCTGTACTCAGCATTGTAGGCTTCGAATGTCGCATGGTTTATCCAGATTCACTGGGGAAGTCCTTACTAGGCTTTAAAAAAGTCTTCACTGTGTTTTTTTAAGCTTCTTTTTCAAAGGTGAACTGGCGATGGTCACATTTGCGTCCGCGTTTGCTGGCTTCCTAAGGAACAGCTGTATTTTGTTTGACCACGCTTTTTGTCAGGGTGCACGACAGCGTAAATCTTAGTTTCGTGGTATATTTTGCATGATAAATTCTTGAGGTTCCTGTCAAAAGAACCACAGTGGGGTTTGCGGTTTCAAAATTCTCCTGGGCTTTGAAAAACTCTTCAAACGCATTTTGGAACTGTCTCTTGCTTCAGTTCTTGCATAGGTGGCCATGCGTTTGTTTTAAAAAAAATTTGGTGTTTAATACCCACCTTCTCTAAACACATAATAGTTATTTATTTAATGCGGCAAGCACAACTTTGTGCATTGTGGATATATTCGGTTTCAATTGACGTAACTTGAGCACGTCAAATAATGCTTGCACAACAGGAGCTTCAGATACTCCCCAGGAGGTCTTCGCAGATTTTTACGCCTACTGCGATTTCTAAGCCGTCGGGAAAGTGACTGATACAGCCGAACCCCATTAATTCGCACTCGCTTTATTCGAATTTATACCTTATTGAACTTACGCTGTGGTCCAGGCAAATATGTTTGATTGAAATAGCTTTGGCTAATTTGAAGTTCTCCTTATTCGGGCAATTTTTGGGACACCTTTGAGTTCGGTTCGAATTATTGCGGTTCGAGTGTACCATTTTTTTTCCTCGTGTGGTTCGACCATAAAGACTATACAAAGTGGTGGAGCAATGCAGGAATTCACTGCCTGTCCTTCCCCCACCCCTCTGGCAGGTGCAAACCTTGCCGTCTGCGTGGAGACTAGCCGAAGCTTCGGTGCAGGTGCCTTTAAAATTCTCCAGGGATCTGGCATGTTGAAACAAATCTGCTCCCCTTCGTCTACTGTGCTTACGCAACGCAGTGTTTTGTTCGGCTCTTCCGCCATGTGGGTGCGGACCTCCCGGATTGCGATGACTAGTCAGTTTAACATAAGTGCTTTCTGTCCTTCCACGCCACGTAGTTATCTCTGAAGACGCAACGAGCCACAAAGATGCACCGAGGAAGGCTAAACTCGGGCGATTCATCAACAGTTATGTGTCTTTTTGCCCCAACGGAAAGCCAAATAATACTGCCGCGGGTAACAAGATTGCTTTACTGCGGACGGTGCTCCGAGATAGAGAAGACGTTACCTTATAGGTACTGAGGCAGCAGCCCACTAAGCGTTAAAACACAACTTCTACATGTTGCCTATCAATTTATTCCTTAACGCCTTACTGCAAATTTCACTAAAGCGCCTTACCATAGGACACCTGTACACGTAGCTGTAAAAGTCGCCTATCTCGAAGAGCCGCGATACGTACGCATTCAAATCGCACGGATACCACATGGGGGAGTTAATTGTACAGAAATAGGTTCACATCAAAGAAGTTCTGTTTAGTTAGGTAACTGAGAACACAGACAAGACTGTGAGTCATCTCGGTAATAATATGGATCGGCAGCATACACGGCATCAGCGCCAACCCCGCGGAAACGCAAATACCGACAATCATGCCTGGCGGATCAAAAGGAAACGTTAAATGGGTGTTCATCGGCTAGCCTTCGTATAGAAATAACGCGACTGCAGGATGAATGCAACAGAATTTAGGAAGCATCAAAAATATCAGCAGAGCGGCATTCGCGAAACGCGGTCGCCTACGGCACTGAACTAAATTTCTTCTGTTTTGACCGTCTGCGATGCGTTGTCGGGCCATGCCCGCCACGGCCATAGACGGGAACACGGCCGTACCGGCCCGCTGTCATGGTATGCCGAAATTCAGTGTTCGAAGTTAAATTTCGGGGCTTTTCTAACAAGTGGGTAAAAGGTGTGCCCTTTCCTGTCCGGTTCATTTACCCACATTCCAGACCGGAACAGCCGGAAAGTGGGTAAAAGGCCCGGTTCGGGAATGGTTAAGAATATATCACCTTTGGCACTGTGGTATGCAAAATCATTATTTATTCGTCAAGAATTTTCACGCAATGAGGATTGAATGATGGAAACTGTGAAGCACCTTCTTTATAAATGTACTACATATTATTGACGATATTTTTGACACACCGACACTTGACGCACCTTTTTTGTTAATGGCATGTGTCAACCCCCCCCCCAAAAAAAACGTGTCTTTATGGCTGATTGATTGATTTGAGAGGTAATAAGATTTATAAAAATACTCTTTCTTTTTCTTCCTAATACAGACGGGGTTGCTGTCAAAACGTGCTCTCAAATAACCTGCACAAAAAACACCACGTTCTAGTTTTTATTGGGCAATTTTTATATAAATGTGCGACTACGCGCGCCTACACACGCGCGACTACACAGCGACTGGAGGGCCTAGCACCTAGCCGGCACCACACTCACGTGTGGAAACTCACAGTTGTTCGCGGTGTGGGCAAATTTCGCTGTATTATGTCATATCAGCAGCTGTATTTTTCAATAAAAAGTTAAAAATAAGGTTCATCAGAGTAGCGAATTCGTTGCATGAAGTTTAACCTTCACTATGGCTTCGTTACAAAGAGGTTGGTTACACCCAGGTTTGACTGTGAAACTCGCCGCAATATTAGATTCGTTTTAGCGGTTACCTGCGGCATGATTTTTTTTTCCGTGCCATCTCCCGTAAATCGATTGGTAGAGAGCTTTGCGACTAAGCTGGGTGCTCCAAAGCGCACAATACTCCCCAACATTGAGGACCCAAACTATGCCAGCGAAAGTCACGCTAAAAGCTACTGTCTAAGCACGCAACTTCTCTATTGGAGGCAAGATACACTGGTTCTTAGTGAGTCGGCCGAGGATGGCAGACTAAGTTGTTATATCAGTTGAGCTCTGTAGCCACTCCAGTACAGTAAAATTCGGTACACAGTTTCTGTGGTACCTTGTAATCATCGACATAGCAGTCTTGGTTGTCTCGGGTGCATGCGTAAGGCTTCACTCCTCCTGCGAGCTGGAGCTGGCTGGCTTCGCTGGCTTCGTTCTCCCAACGATTACAGCGAGTGCGTTCAAATGATCGCTGTCTCGGGCGCCGATATTTGCGCGCTGTGTCTAGACTGGCCTTGTTTCCAGTGGGCGAAGATAGACCGTGTGGCTGGCGGAGGGTACAGCCTGGCTACAGCCGTCAGTCTTCACAATTTATAAACTTGCTGCTCTGCGTGTCATCGTTTTCCCGACTGCGGGCCACTGGCGCGATATCAGCGCTGTACCGGCTGAGTTATTCAGGTTTGACTGCCCCTCAGGGAAAACATCCTATTTAGGCTGAGTGGTGGGCGTCTTCAGAATGGCCAACTTGTCCCTGCTGTGCCCTTCCATCGGTGCGCTACTGGATCAAACTAAGCCGCGCCTTGCAAACGCCCTGCGTAGCCCCATAAAATTTGTGTCCACCTCGATGCCTAAAGCTACACTGAGTGAAGTTCAAACCCAGTCCGTATACTTCAACGCCATAACTGCCGGCCAAAATGTAATCAGCGCCTTCATGGCGCCTCTCCATTCAAGAGGCGTATGACGGGGTCGGAAGTCTCCACAGTTGAGGCTCTACTACAGCGAGCAGCAACCTCCCGAACACCGAGATATTCGCACCCCGTCGGGACCACCCCGTCTTTAGGAAACAGAAACTGGGTTTGCAATTCCGAAACGCATGAGTGCTGCCAGGCACTGATACTATAGAACAGTGTAACCGTTGCCTCTTCTAATTTGATCATTCGGCCGTCGATTGTTAGGAAATCTGTAATCCAGTGTCTCAATGTTACACCTTGAAATAACTCACCACGAAATAATGCACCCGTAGTTTTTAGATGCTGAACGAAGTAGAGATGTGTTAAGGTTTACAGCTCCAGGAGCATTCACACTAGCCTTGTTGGCATAAGGTCTTTATAAAGCGCGAAAGAAACGAATTCTCTAAAAGCAATGCTTAAAGGCAACTTGGCACATCGAAGTGCAAGCGCCAGTCAATACGGTTTTCTGGAAGAATGCTATGCAGAGCAAGAAGCCCCGAGAAGTGTAGTTTGGGTGGACGGTCCGCAAAGATGCTGCCGGGGATTCGCGGTGATGAAATAGCCCTTGAAATTTTTTCGGGGGCTAGAAAAGCCCATGCGCATTAGCCTCGACGAACACAGGACGCCAGGGCGTTGGACGTAAAAAACTAGAAAACGACTCGTGCCAAAGATGTGCGGTTTCATCTGATAGCTGTGGCTTTCAATATGACAAGGAAAGAGACGTGGTTTCACACAGGTATTCGTTGAGTTTGATTTCTGCAATTTTTTATTCAAGACTGGACCGGTTACATAACCTTTGGGTTTTTCGTTGCCATGTTTTGATGTCATTGAACACGTTGTTGGCCTTTGCTCGCTCTTTGCAGACTCCGTAGTGCTAGCCCTGCGCTTTTAAGAGGCTTATCTCCAATAAATGCGGAAGCTACCTGATCACCGCCGGCTGTCGTTTGTAGTCTTCTTGTTGAGATCTCAATTTTTTTCTCAACTTGACGGCAATTCAATAAATTATTCGAACACCACGGAAAAGGAGCGCAAGCTCCTTCAGGGAATGTTTATCTTAGTCTCGAATACAATACTACCGGGGCTTCGTAGTGACCGAAGTAGCCGTCGAAATTTTTTCGGAGGCGGGTAAAGGCCACACGCATTACCTTCAACAGAAACAGGACGCCAGGGGGACGGGATGAACAAGTTGAAACCGTATGGTGTCGACGGTTTGCGCTTCTTGTGGCAGCTGAGATTTTATGTTTGACAACATAACAGGCGTGGTTGGATACTGCTAATTGTAGAGATTGCTTTGTGCGACCTTCTTTACAAGATCAGAACGGTGATGTCACGTTTGGTACATTGTTGCAATGTTTTTATGTCATTGAACCCGTGTTTTACCTTTGCTCGGTCTTTTCTGATTTGGTAGTATTAGTCCTGCGTTTTCTACTGGCGTATCTGAAATAAATCCGGAAGCTACATGATTGTCGCTGGCAGGCGTGTGTAGTTTTCCTATTGAGATCTTCATCTTTATCAACTTTACAACAATTCAGGCATTCATTTAAACACCACTGAAAAAAAAGCGCCAGCTCCTTCAGGGTAGGTTTATCTTAGTTTTGTGCAGAATATGTTGCTTTCGCATATCGACCGCTCGCGTAAAGGTCTACGGATGTGTGGGAGATTTAAAATTTGTTGGTATTGAGGATATTTTTGCCTGTCCTGTCGGCGACACCGAAAAACTCCATTACGCACCGCCTGGGTCATCATCAAACTTTGTTTCATTTTCGAACAATTTAGAGAGGATATCCCCAGATATTATCACAAGGTTCAAGAAAGTAAATTCTAGACAGGCAATTTATCGATAACAAACTGTATTTTTCTACCACGTTTTATAACGTGATCTATTTCCAAAACCGCGTCTGCACTTCAGTTTGTGTTTCTATACCTAAACAGAGCCTTTGTGAGAGTGGAGCCATTGCTTTATGCTGAATGACATACATTTCTACAAACCATAGCCAAACTACGGACTGAAGGTTGCAAGGTTGAGCATTTATTTGCATCTTTGTGATCATGTAGCATTTTCTCGTCTGTGCCGCCTAAAGGTGCCGTTAGAACATTTCGCTTCCCGGAACTTTTTTGCAGCTACGCAGACCAGTAAATAAATACCGACCCATGAAACAACTGCGATTCCCACGAATAAGGTTAAGTGAATTTCAAGGTTGGGCCAGAAGCAAAAGTTTCAGAGTTAAAATGTTTTGAGACATTTTGCCTTAGAAATTGCGGCAAGGCTTTGAGGTCTCTATTCCGTGCATTGTCACATCTGATCCTGATTCATTATGTCGCTCAGGTCACGTTTTTACCGGGAAACAAGCGCCGCGTTTATAAAATATTGACACATTTTTTTGCATTCGTATACCTCTAAACCACGGACTAATATTGCACTGGCTTCTCTAGTTTTTTTTTTTTGCTGAAATCTGAGGTGACCGTTGATAAAAGGCAATCATGCGCAAGCTGGTCACGGAAAACAAAGTTTTGCGTTCTTGAATACCTGATCCCTACGAACTGTTAGGCGTTAATTATCTCTGGTATTAGCGTTTTCTAAATATAAAGCCGTGACCGCAATGTAGCACGTCGTAAAACAGAGGGACTTTGCCCTTCACCGCTAGTCCTGCGCACGCATTTTGTCTCACTCTACAGCAGCGCAACTTTGCCCAGCAACGCTCTCCAGACACCATTGCCTTTGCAGACAATCTCACGCTTAAAGAAAGAACTATCCTGTAAAGAAAGAACTATCCACAAAAACTTGTAATCAACAAAAATTGCAGTTCTGCCTCCGCAATTTTCGGCTATTCTTTGTTGTTTGATTTACCAAAAGGCGGAACCTCCGTAGAACAAAGTCGCCTTCTCAGCGTATATTTCAAGTACAGTTGCTTAAACTACACACGGATAATTTCTGATGGGATCGATGTCAAATTTGTCTGCTCCGAAACACTCAATTCTGCTATGTAAATGGCGGCCGTAATATATGCAAAGAGAAGGCAAGTTTTTCTTGGGGACTATACGAACCTTCAGATAATTTCAAGCAATTATTCAGTACTAGGAAGCTACTACGCATCATCCTGACAAATGTGGGGAAACCTAGGTGTCATGTCAAAAACATGAGCCAACAATCTTTCTAAACGTGTTATGGTTGAGCTTCACCCGTGAGGCACCACTATTCTGAAACATATTCCAGTTGTGATTACCCGGAAATATAGCGCGGCTTCGCAGTGTTGCAAATAGCGCAGCCATTCATCTTAGAACACTTCCAATATGGGAAGGACGGAGAAGCCGCATTTTTTTTTTTCATTTTATTCACACAAAGGCTGGTTATGAGAAGTGTATGCTATTTATTTTCACTGCATACTACTTAAGCAAACATACGCCAGATTGTACGCTGATATTTTGTCTGCCTGTCATTCCAGTAGGCATTTTCTGGGAAGGACATGGCATCAAAAATGCGCCGGTGGGCTGGTGTCGCAAAATCTCTTCTTCAGAATATGACAGGCGAAATGTTGCAAGTCTTTCGTGTATGCCTAACCAAATCAGATTCTATAGGATGTAGCATGCATATTTATAAAGATGTAAATGCTGTGTACATTATACATAATTTGCATACATGAGCCAAGATTACCTTGCGTATAGGATACCTCATGCATGCTGGCCATACCATGTTCATACGAACTCGAAAGGCACTGTAGCAAAAACACCATGGAGAAGTATAAAAGTATTTGGGGCATCTTTTACAGTGTGAACGTCGAATACGCAAACCTCACTTTTCTTTTCACAACACAAGGTGCAACGCGAAACGATTCTGAGAAAAAATAAAAAAGGAGCGGAATGCACTGGCGCTTCCATTTTGTGTCTCAGCTAAGAGTGTCTCTTCTCAGCACCCTTTTTGAACCTTGATCGCCTCCACTGCACGTAACATAGGCGGCCAATTGTCGTTTCACTATGCTTCGCTGGAGTATTGCAAAATAGCCTTAAACGGGATTACAGGTGCGTCCATCAGTGTACCGGCCTCTTTTTCGGTCCCACGTTCGAAAAGGGTTGCTCCTGCTAGGTCTGTACTAGCCAGCAGCATAGCGCTAACCAAATAAAAGCTTTTGAAGTTTCAGGCCTATCAAACTAACAATATTTCCTCATAAATAAAGCTTAAATACGGCAGGCTTCTTTTTTTGCTCGAGGGTAACATCGATTTTCGGGGCATCTCATATACTCTAACCTGTTCTCCTCGTGCTATGTCATTTATCGCTTTGTGGGAGATACTGTTGCGAAGAATAATAAAGTAACATTATAAAGTAACAATAAAGTAATAATGAAGTAACTATAAATGAAAACCGCAATTCCGCCCGAATCCCTATGTTGAAAGTTCATTAGCGTTGGATATCATATTAACATATTGTATTTTTCAGTTGAACATTCTGACTACTTATAATTGTATTTACTATTGTTACACGTATATTCGCGCACAAGAGCCACATATCTTTTTGCTCCTTTTGAATTGCTTGTACTGCGGCTAGCACCAGAAAGGACTAACAACACGAAAAACAATATCCGATAAAAATCTGCTAATGCTGTATGTGAAAATTAGGCCTAATAAAAATTCCAATCAATGCTAGGTGGAGTAATCTATTATTGTACATTCGACCGAGTGACGCTTCCTGAAAAACCTAATAACAACTAAGCGTAGAGATATTTAATGCTTTACAAATTAGAATCCGTATATGTAGCCTGCATACAGAATTAGGTTTGCGCGGCGGTGGTTAGAGCGAAGCGACCAAAAGGTGGGCGAGTAACATGACTAGTAGGTCTCCCCCTTCCTGGGAGTCAGTTTTTCTCCTCATTTGCCTTCTCTATTCCTTACCGGCCTTCATCCCTAACCCTTCAGCTGCGTTCTTCCGTTCAGAACAGAAACCCACGTGTCCCTGCACACGTACACATTGAATATAAAACCAGTGTTAGAGCTCTGTATTGTCTCTTCTCCGAGAGCGAGTCGGCTTAGCTACTATCAAATGCTACCAAAAGCGCATTGTCCTCAATTCTCAATGAAGGGATGCCCAGACCAACGGCCTCACTGATTTTGACCCATCACGAAGACAGGAAGCACGCCTCTACTGACGTCAAATATTGGAAGGAACCTGGCTGACGCTCCCTTAGTACAAAGAAGGGCATGCAACACCCTGCAGTCGTAATTGTGCGAACTCTCATTTCCTGGAAAATATACGGCCCTTTTGAGATTTAAAGCAAGCCCTTTTGTGTAACGTTGTTAGAAGGTTCTCGAAGCGCGAAGTACAATAAGTAAGACGCGGCTTTACTTCGCTACAATCACCGTTAGGGCACCTAACGTTAGCGACGAAGTAATGCTTAACGATAAATTGAGGTTATGAGGTGAGGCGCTCGTTTCGGTGAAAAGCAACGACGACGACGACGACGACGACGACGACGAGAACAGCGCGGGTAAGTGCCCAACGTAGCGCGCCTGGTGCAAATGAGATTTGTGGGACTGCCATCATTGTACCTTTGCTGAGAAAGGAGAAGAAGCAGGCTATACGATGTGATGACTTGAACCAGGGGGAGCCAATTGGAGCGCGCCACAGTGGAAGAGTAGCCGTCGAGCCATGGACAAAACAAACGCGACACAGACTGTCCGCCACTCTCCGACCGCTCTTCGCCCTTCTCTCTTCCTATCCTTTGAAACCTCAATCCTTTTCCATAGTCTGGGTTGTATGGCGGCGAACTCCCCGTTGAGTTCAACAATATCCCCAGTTCTTTAATCTTCCCTTTTTTTTTTAATGAATCACCACCACCCCCAGTGGCAAGACCAGGCAATAACGGAAGAATGAAGGGTGGAGTAGAAAAGGCAGGGTGGAGGAGCGCGATGTTTTGGTGGAAGACCTATAGCACGTTGATCTTTTGGGTCCCATTCGCGCTTGCAGGTGCACAAGTTTTAGCGTGTACCGCATCTGGACGACCACTTGCCTGGTGACCGTCGTCTACCAGCCGTTGCCAGTTTGCCTGCTTTCCACCAACTGATGTAGCCCGGCGTCCAGTCGAGAGCGACTGCCAAGCAAACCGTTTCCTGCGGAGTCAATGGTCGGTCTTCGAAGCCGACTTCCCGGCAGGGCCGTCGCAGCTCACCTCCTTTCGTCACACAAAGGCATGACGCTCTGACGCCTGTGCCCCACACGGTCTACCTATGGTGGGGCCTTTTCTTAGAGTGTTCTTTATAATTGGCATTTCTTCGTTTTCGTAAATGTGGTGTAACCTTCAGTAGGCATGGGTCTATCATTGTAACTCAGCCTTTAGTTTTGCTATTTTGTTAGCAGTGTGTTGGTAATTTAGTTTTTAGCAGGGGTATTTCATTTTCATTGTGTTTTTAGAAATATGTGTTCATTTAGGGTCTTTGCAAGCGCCCAGGTCTAGTTTCTGGCAGTATGGCAAGTATCGGTGACCACTGAACACACCAAACAACCTATGATTTTCTCACAACCTTGTCTCCAACTGTGAACAACATTGACCCACGACTGGGTTCAAAGTGGTTGTTCAAAATAAAGGCTTCGTTCTTCGCTTTATACCAAATTCTATCCTCGTATACGCATCTCGCTTCTAAGAAACCCCCAAACGTTTGGCTCCAATCCACGCTGTAAAGGTTTGTTGAAAGCATAGCTTGAAACGGCACCCATAAGAATTGCCCACGCAACGTCACTTGAATTCCCACCCATGGCTCTAAAAAGAGTGAAACCAGAGATTCTGCCAGCCGCTACTGGGTATTCGCGGAGGCAGCGTCGCAAAAGCAGCAGCAGCATCCGCCACGGTCAGACTAGAGTGGCGGACGCTGCCCGCTGTAGCCCTGCCGTGACTCAGGACAAGGAAAACGGAGCGGTGCGTCTTTCGAAGGGTGACAGTGGAACCTCTCTATCCTGATATGCCAGCTTGGGGCTACACCACCCTGCGACCCAAACGCAGACACAAACAATTCGGCATGTGAGCTTAGTGACTAATATTCATACCGATTAAAAACGTTTACTAAGATTTAGAATTGCGAGAAAGCTTCGGAAACTTTCATAATTGCGATTTATCAGAAGCAGTTGCTACTTTCGCCTTTGCAATACCTCCTAAAACACAACTCAATTTGTATTCACCAATTTAGAAAACGGAGTCCCATTCCTAGCAAGCAGTGCGCAAAAGGTAGCGTTTCTCTAGCGGGCAGATGTCTGTATGTGGTTTGTACATTTTGCTTTCCCTCCATGCAAACCAATCCCTATTAGATGTTTGCAGTACCGCCATCTCATTCCGTCAGGTGCGGGTTACCCTGGAGGTAGTGTCGAACAGGTTATTCAAGCCGTACGAAGGCAGCGCGCAATGAACGCAAAGCTGCTGCTAACAGGCCCAAAACAACCGTCTCTAAAGCAGACAACAAAGCCACACCACCTACGCTACCGCCGGCGAGCAAACACGTCCTCGCGGAGAACGCTGGGTAAATTCGATGTGCCAACTACAGTGTGCTTCATGTGTGAAACCCTGTGTCCCCCCATCCTCTCCTAGGTCACCGCCTCCGCCGCGTTGAGAGTTCGTTTTCCCGCACGCCATGATAGAACCGTTGGCTGGTGGTTGGTAGAGCTAGAAAGCTTTCCTTTAAAACTAAACTCATACACATTCCAACTCGATATATGGGAATTTTGCTTAGTTCTGGATTTAAATATTTCAGGAAGGTTTGGTTCTGTATAATAATAACGTAAAAAAAGCAAAATGTACAACACTTATGTAAATACATAAGACAGCATATTTATGAATATTTATATTTCTGCATAAGTGTATTACTATATGTGTATATATAAACCTTTATGTTAATTTTTTATAAACTACGTGTACTTCTCTATGGATGTCTCCTCATAAAATTTACGGTTGGGTTTCTTCAGGTCTTTCTATCCCACCCTTAGGCTTTATTATGGAGGAGTTGTTTCAGCTTTCGTCTTTCTGTGCATTTCCTTGGAAGAAACTTCCCTTCGGGGAAGTGGAGAGGGGAAAAATACTAGGTTAAGAAGTGTGAGGGAGAACGGAGAAGAGGCAAGGAGGCCCCCAGCATGGCTTGGCAGGGAATTCCTTAAAAAGCACTTCCCGTCGGCGGAATAAACCTGGGGCTCTCGCGCTATACCACCGGCGAATATCCGATTGAGTTAATATAGTATTTACAACACACAGCATTTCCTTGGTGTATGTAGCACAGGCGTTTACTTTGGGACATCGGCTGAGCTGAAGTGAAATTTGGCTTCCAGCTTTCGCAGTTTGGGTTTCGCACCGTAGGAGTGTGGATTGTGGACTTTTATTTACCTCAGTTTGTATTAAAACTTTCACTTTTTAGCTACCTTTCGATTTTAAAAAGTCCAGACGTAGCAAAAACCCAAATTGATGCTAGTGAAGAACACCAGCCCCGCGGATTCTCTAGTCTCGGATCTCAGTTTCGAAGGTTGGCCAATTTTTTTAGTGATGTGTTTTTCTCGAGACTAGTCGGTAAATTATGTTAAGGCTATTTTATATCTCATACCAAAGTCTTTTGTTTATATATTGTATATTTGTTAGGCATTTATTTCTTTTCAGCGACTCCGCTGGATCTTATTAATTATTAACCCCAGAGGCCCGCGGGAAGTGTTCGTAACTTTTGAACCCTTGCGCGTATAATAATTTATGTAACCTATTTTTTACCTAAAACCTGAAATAGAGCCTGAATAATAACACGTACACATATACATAGCGTAGGGAAGGTTAGTGGGTAGGGCCAGAGGTTTTCACGTGGGTAAGCTCGTCATAGTGTCCTGTACATTTCTTTCAGTACCTCTTGCATAAAATGACAATGAAAAACTCGAATTGAAAGTCACGCATATAAGGCAGTCCTTGCGCGATAGTCCCGAGAATCAGCTCCATATTTTCTCGGGTAGGTGTCGGGAACTGAAGGCTGCATCGCTATTGCATTTCATGAGTCGCAATACATTTGTTTTCATATTTCTGTCTAAAGGTTGGTGTGGACAGGCTTTGGAATAACAAACAGAGCGTTGGTAAGAAGGTAAACAGTGCTGGTTCAACAAAACGGTAACAGACGAGCGGTACACTTAGTCAAAATCAGTATTTACACCAGACAGGGCAGGTCCCGCCATCTCTAAGTGATTGCACGTCTTAGTTTTCCTATGAACAAACAAGACATTGAAAATATACTTTCTACCGATTTGCTGTTTTCCTATTTCCGCAAAGCTTTGAACAAGCGCTTTCAAGGGTAGCTATTGATCCAGCACAAGTAATGCAACGAGCCTGTCGCCGACTGCAACCTTTAAAGCAGATTATAAAAGCGAGACTTGCCTAAGGAAACGCTGGTTGTTTTATTAGAGGCATTTTCGATGCGGCCAGTCGCAGTTTCGGTTTCAGCGGGTGCCGCGAAACGATGGATTTTGTGTGAACAAAGCTGACCACGTGACTGTCGGAGGGATATCACAGAGCAGAGCCGCCGTAGCACTGTCGAATCCGCATCAACGGCAGTTTCTGCGAATGCCCCCACGTACTGATCTCGTGAGGCGCTTAATAAAAAGCGACCGTGGATGTGACGCAGGCGCTGCGAGTGCAAATGCTACCGCGGCTAAAGAACGACGCGCGACGCTCGAGACGGTGTGTGGCAAGACGCGCGCTGGGAGCAGCCGACCGGTCTGCCTATAGGCCCGCCTACAGATGTGTTCGGCTTAGCACTGCGGCGGATATTCGAGTGCCGCTCTCGTAAGCGGTGCAGATGACAATTTTTAATGCAACCAGCCATCGCATCATTAACTCCTTTCTGAAGTAAGCCACCATGGTCGGGACTTGGGGACAATTTCATGCAGCGGTAACAAGCTATCACTCGAGCTACCTGCGTCGGCCTGGCCCACTTCGCGGCCGTGGCCGCCGCCTGCACAGCGACCGTGCGGCTAGCTCAGTGAGCTTTTCGTGCCTCCCGCGCGTTTTCGCATCCAATGGTAATAAAAAGTAATGGAAACAAAGTGCCTGGAATCGCTGTAGAACTTTGGTCGCGCCCAGCTGCCCGATGAGCTGATGAAATCACGGCGCCTCCGCCACCAACGATCGGGTCGTTCGTTCTCGAGAGCAGAAGCTCCGCCCTCCGGCCCTCCGATTGGAGCGGCGAGCCGGGTGAGCCGGCGAAAAACGCCGGCAGTGCGGAAGCGGCAAACACAAACTCTTGACGTGTTTGGATGTTGTTTATTTACACAATATCCTCGGGATGTCGATTGCACGTGGTTCTCTGCTGGAGGCTCCGTTGCGTTTCGCACACTTTAAATTGATTTTAAATATGTTCTAGGCTGTATTCGCCGCTGATATTTTGCAGATGATGTATATGTGTTCACACCAATCTATCTCCGAAGTTATCTCGCCTTCAAAATTTTGTGTCAGTGCCCCTTTAAGAAAGAGAAAGACCGAAGTACGGCTTTAGGGCATCCGTTTTTGCCTTCGGGAAGCGGTGTTCAGCCGAAGCACAGCAAGCGACCGGCCACAGAATATCCGTATTCTTGTGGCAGTTGGTGTTCGAAAGGAGACCAGCCGGAGCGCGGCTGCCTCCCATTCGCTCTTTCAACGGTGAACCGCGCGTCCGCCTGCAAAAATTCGTTTTCTTTGGGCAACTGGTGCTATACAGGAGGCCGGCATACGCACGGCTCCAGAATGTACATTTTTCATTCGGTTAGCGGTCCTCGGCCGAATTATGGCACGCGAATGGCCCCAGAATTTTTGCAACCGGTGTTCAAGGGGAGACCAGCCTACTTAAGGTCTCGGGGTATTCGTCATACTTTCGGTAATCGGCGTACAGCCGAACACCAGCACGGGTCTGGGCGCCGAAATGTCATCCACAGACGTGTTTGGAAGGAGACCGCGCCGGTGTAGGACGAGTTTTTCGCTGGGTGCAGAAAGAGCTGTTAGGGAGCCGAGTGACGCAGACACGTTTTTTATCCGCTCGGTGTTTCTATGTTTTAAAAGAACGAACTTCGTTTGTCAGACCGTAATGAGTGTGCTAGGTGGATGGGCAAGGTGCAATGACTCACTCGACATTACCAGGGAACCTTTTCGGCCATCGGAATGCCATTTATTGCCACACAAAGACTGTGCCACACCGACGGTTGAGCTAAGCCTCGCCAGTCATAGCCGCTACCACGCCTCGCCCGCCAGCTTCGTCGACACATCAGCTCGAGGCTATTCGCGCCCTCAAGAAATGGAGACCATTGGAGACATCAATCCGGCTGAGATGTTCGACACGAGGGGGCGGTGGTTCACAAATTTGAGCCCTTAAAGGGCGTCGAGCAAGCTGCCGCAACGGAGGAGCTCAACCGGCGCCATGTCGAGGACCCCCCACCAAAAAAAGGCAAGGATGCGCAAAAGCGGGAAGTTTGCGGCTATTCTCCTTACAATAATACTGCGGAAAACAATGTTGCTTTATTTATTTGGTGATAAACGTAGAAGAGGCTAAGCTCGTGCATTTGTAGGCTCAACTTCGGGCTTTGCTTCATGGGACTTTATGACTGTCTATTTAGAAACACGTGTTATTTTATATTTGCCATAGCAACAAAGCCTTGTGAATGACGAAGCCTGAATGTTAATTTATTTGCGGTGTTTCAAGGTGAGCTTAGCTACACTTCGGAAATTGACTCATTTGTTTAAACATAACCACCAGCAACCTAGCAAACACTGATTTCGTCGGGTTTTTCTTGCTCAACGCAGCTTGTTGGTTTGACGCACGATTTGGCTCTAGCAATGGATAAGCTTAAAGTAGTTGACTGCATTTTCGTGTACTGCAAAAAAAGCATTTGGAGGTGTTTCATATCAGCTTTTTGTTAGTACATTCAAGGCTATAAACTGAATGAATCGGTTAATACATGGATAGCCGAGTATACCTCTCTAAGACAGCAGTCGGTCGGTCCAATATTTGTTCGTCCGGATATGTTCCCGTGACCTCAGAAATTCCCCAAGGGTCAGTTGCGGGCCCTCTTTTGTTTATGTTATATATAAATGTTATTACTATAGGCTTCAAATCTTTGTTCAAAATGTTCGCTAATGAGTGCGTAGTTTACAGGACTATGGCGAATGAACGTCATTCTGAATACCTGCAGCCTGATTCTAATTTATTAACATCCTGTTGTGCTGATTCAGAAAAGTCGTTGAATATAAAAAGTGTGTTAACGTCACCTTTACAAGAAAACGTTCATTTCAATTGAATACCTATACCGTAAATTACATTGCTTTAAGAACGACCGGGGAATATAAATAACTAGGAGTTTATTTAGGAGAGGTTATAGCTTAAATAGGCACGTTCACAACCCGAAAGTTAAGGATCCACGTGTTTTTGGCCTTCTGAGATAAATTTTAGCGAACCTCTATCTACCTTAAAAGAACAGCCGTATTTTTTTCATGTGCACTCAATGTTGGAGTACGCTTGTGTTTTCTGGGATCCCTATTCCAAAGAGCTGGTTTATACGCTCGAAAACATACAGAACAGGGCAGTGCGATTCATATTAGGTAATTGGCACAGTCAACGTAGCATGAGGGAAAGTAAAAGTGAACTTGAAAGGTAAGACGGGAGGGATCAGAGACAAAGCCTCAGGTTAAATTTTTTTCGTATATCTATCATTCCAAAAGTGGATTAGGCGGGGAGAAGTATATCCAAGCGCCATTCTTCATATCCCAAAGGGAGGCCGCTGGATTAAAGCAAATTATTACTTTTTTTTAAAGGTGATGTCTTGCGCGATTCATTTTATGTTAGATAAATACGACAGTGTAATTATCTTCTATGCCTAATTGTACCAACTTTTTATAATGACGATTTTCACCATGCTTAGTGGAAATATTTTGTTATTTGGTCACATATTTGATGGTTAGTGTTATGTATCTCCCTGCTGTAATGCATGCAAAGGCAAGCAGTTATCAAGTAAATAAATAATAAATAAATAAATAAATTAGCTTCCGGAGCCGCAAGTTCGCCTACGAAGTGTTGAGAACCTTACGCGTTCAACTTTGACCAATAAAATATTTATTGTTTTATTCGTTGCAGTATGCAAGGTTTGCAGTATGAATACTACCATTGCTAAGGTATTGGTCTTAAACAAACTATGAAACTCTAGTTTTACGCCTTTCCTTGCGTGAAAACAGAGGTATACAACTGCAGCCAGCTGACGCAAGCCGTCATTCACGCGTCTAGAATTTTTTAACCGTAGTACGACATTAGAGGAAAATTAAGTTCTTTTCGCTATTGGTGGTGTGCAGGTAACTCATGAAAACAGCATAAAAAATAGATTGAAAATGAAACCACTTGTTAGATCTTTCTTAGGATCAGCCCTGTGTGAGATCAACAGAAAAGTTGATAGAGTATAGAATTTTTTTGCGAGAGAAATGGACAAATACTGGACATACTTTTTGTGTGAACGAAATTATATTGAATGCTCCTCAGTTTTTGTGGAGTACCAAAACGCTTCGTAAAAGCATTCTCGCCGGTTTTATATACAACAAAACTGGTCCAGCAACTGTTGTAAAAATAGTTGAATTATCAGAGCATGAAAGTGCTCAGGAAGATTGTCCTAAATGAAATTGGCTAAAAGCGGCACTTTCATTTTTGTAAAATTCAACAACCTCCCGCCCCGCCCTTTCCCCTCATTTTACGTTTATTGCAGGTAAGCCGCCCCACAGAAGATATGAGGAAATGCATAATACATCTATTCCAGCTCTACAAAGAACTGAATATTTTCTGTATTCGTCAGTAAAAGAGGCACAGCAATAAAGGAACGACGATTTCTTAACACTGTTTAATAAATGAATTTTGGTGTCAACTGACGCTGATAATAAGCAAGGCTGCGCTGAAGGCTGGACGGCTGGTGGTTGCGCGCTGGCTCACTTTGATGTGGCTGCATTGGACCCAAAATGCTGGGTGACAGCGCGACTGAGTCATCTGCTTGCGCGACATGCAGTGACCGGCCTCAGTACAGTAACGTACTGTGTCTGAACTCCGATACCTGTAGCGCGGCCGTATTTCCGGGAGCTTTAGTCCGGCTGGAGTACTACGACCGCACCTCAGCTATACTCCGGTGGCGGTACTTCGGCCAACAACGGGTGGCTTCGGAATGGCCGGAGCCCCACGGCTGGAATCTTGCCGTATGAACGTAAGCCGATCGACTTGCCGACGGACACTGGTCGTTGGACAGCCATGGGACTACGGCCGTATACGGCCAAAAGGCCCACATTTGGACACGGGCTGAACATGGCTGCCAGAAAAAGGCCGGACAGAAAATCACCGGCCAAAGTACGCCGGCCTAATTTAGGCCGAACATTCACTTGCTGCCAGGGTTAGCGGGTGGCTCAAGGACTGCAATGAAAATGTAAGGTGAATGCAGGACATTATAATAATAAATATCGCAAACGCCCACTGAAATGTTCAGGCATTTGTGCCGCAAAGTCTTCACGACGACCTGTGCATCGAACGATCGTAGGAATTAAAATATTAAAAATAGTGTACTATATTAAACCCGCGAGGTTTAAGAAAGCCACAACCGCAACTCTCCAATGTTTATTCCTTGTGAAACTACAGGTGTCCGCAAAAAGCCACCGATTATTCCGGCTGCTTTCAATTGCTTTTAATTTTTTTTGTAGTTGTGATAAAATAAATCCCCGAGGCGCAACGTATTCCAGGGCACAAGAAAGTGACGGAAGACATTTCCTCTTGTTTTGATTTCTGCTCAGAGTAATTATAATACCCTTTTTCTGTAGTAATAATAGCCACGTCTTAAATTTTCTTCATTCGAGAGGATTAGGTTGGACTTGTAAGACCAATTCTCGCTGAGGAAACACCAAACAAAGGGGTCATGAAAACACAATCTGAAAAAAACAAACAGAACAACCTAGGCCACGGAAAAATACAGCGCGCCATTTTCCACAGAAGTGTGTTCAACGACAAGAGGGAAGCTTCAAACTGTTTGCTGTGGGGGCGAAGGCAATATATTTCGGGTTAAGCGTGCTCTAGCTTTCTTCCCTCTTTCGTAC
>CM023455.1:49758831-49978831 GCA_013339765.2 Haemaphysalis longicornis
GCTTATTGCGTAATAACAATGTTCACTTACCATGCACTCAATAAACAGACGCATCGGCGTAGACTCATCACAAAGCACATGCAGCCTCTGTCGTTAAAATGCAAGACACCGAACAGTCAGCAGCCACCGTTCTCACCACTTCCATCGAGACTGCTGAGGTGTTTTTTATCACTTTTGCTGCCAAACCCTTCGAAGAATTCCTCATTCGTGTCACTGAATCTCGGGCCACCTGCAGAAACTTTCTATTAATCCGCATCTCTCAACCCGCATTGTTCCTCTATCGACAACTAAAAATATTACCAGAACCTAATATCATCTGGTCACCCGGCAACCAGTTATTTTAAGAGAACGATGGGGAACCCGTCGCTATCCGCGCTCATACACACCGGAAAGTTACCCCAGAAAGAAAAAACAACGACCTATCATTTTCAAAGCCAGCACCATTCCACACATGCACGAAATCTTACCACACTACAAAAACAATCACGTCGCTTACCACAGCCCACATACACTTAGCAGGAACTACTTTCCGGCTTCAAACCAATTCGTATACCCATAACACTTTACTCAACGCTATGTACCCCACCCAACACCCCGAAACATTTAACCTCTGCCCTGTTGCCGGCGCCATATACAACGTGATATGGAAGTGCCAACGGACACCTATGTAAGTTCCAATCCCAACCCTACTTATCAGCAGTTGGTGGAGAAGATGACCACCACCGACTGGTAAAATGGTCCCGCACCGCCAGCCAGCACCAAGGCACGTTGGAATAAGTTTACCCATTAATTAGAGATGGGCCCTAAGACCTGCCTCCCACTCCGGACAGTATATTAAATCTCTCTCTCCCCGCTTTTCTCTCCATCTCGGTCACTTTTTTTGACAAACATGGATGCGATCCGTGGTTAAGTGCCCGTTCTCTAAATAAAGGCCTGCCTAATTGATTGTTTGGCTGTTTTGCTATGCGGCCAACTATAACGTTTTGTTAAACATCTTGTAAACTGAGAGTATGCTGACGCGTCCGAAATTTTTAGGGTCCTTTGAAACTCCTTTATTAAAAAATCAGAATAATGTGGAAATTTTCCTAAGCTATACACACTTTTCGTGCCTTTAAACACTCCGAAAATAGTTTAGCAAGCTTTTTCAGTACAATGTCTTCTCCCTGATTCGAAAGATCTGAGGGTATGTGGTGTTTACCTGCACCTTTTCATGCCTTTCTAAGCCTTTCCAACTTACCCTTTTGTTCCTAGAGGGAAATCACAAGTTTATCTTGCATTTTGAGTATTTTCCCCTTTTTTAACGTCGCTGGCGTGCAGCTTGATGTAGAATCGTTTCGCTACCTTTATCACGTAAACCTTTATCATAGAAGTGTGCCATTTAAATTATGAGAACACGCCATTTACTGTAGCCTAATCACTTTTTTTTACAGGCATCATACATGGGTTTAGAAAAGTTCATTCTTGTGAAACCCAGCTGTTGTGTTTTACTAATGATTTGTTCTCTGCTGTTGGTCGCGGTTCGTTTATTGATTGTGTATTAGTAGAGTTCTCTAAAGCGATTGATACTGTATGTCACACATTGATACTCCGAAAGTTGAGTAAACTAAACCTTGACCCTAACATCCTAATGTGGATCGAATGTTTTTTATGCAACCGTGAAAAATTTGTAACTGCCAATGAATGCGACTGTCCTCGCACTCCTGTTGTTTCCGGTGTGCCGCAGGGATCCCTTTAGGGCCGCTTCCTTTTCCAAATATATTTATGACTTACCTGATGCCATATCTTATTCCATTAGGTTATTCGCTGAAGATTGTGTAATTTATCGTGAAATCTTGTGCCCTGATGACCGTGATGTCCTAAAAACTTACCTGAATAACATTTCTCTGTGGTACGGTGCGTTAAGTATTGGACCAGAGGCAAACGTGTTTCAGGTAAGTTTGCATGACATCTGGTCATCAGGGCATAAGATTTCACGATAAATAACACAATCGTCGGCGAATAACCTGATGGAAGAGGATATCTTACCAGGAAAGTCAATAATATATATTAGGAAAAGCAAGGCGCCCTAAACGAATCCCTGCGGGACACCAGAAGTAACAGGAGTGGGAGGGGAGTTATATTCATTGGCAGTTATGAATTGTTCACGGTTGAGTAAAAGTTACGCCAATCTTCCCGCGAGGGAACCCTGATGTGATGCCACGCATCGGTGGGTTCAATTGGCGTTTTCATTGGGTTCTTCTCTAAATCGCGGGAAACGTTCATCGTCACGTGCCCGTCGCTTCGCAGCTTTGTCTTCAGTTGAAGTAACGTTGCCATCAGCGTTTGGATTGACGCTGGTAGTCGATTGTGTCAAACAACTCGCTGACGGGACTGTTGCTTCCATCGCACTGCATCAGAAGAAGCAACGGAGTTGTCGTCGTCAAGCGAAGCACAAGCAAAGTCAAGCGAAGTTCAGCGAACGCACTTGACTGAACCGGCGCAGCACGCTCACCGCTTTATATTCAGCACTTGAATGAGAGGAGACGAATGGAGGAGAGTTGCGCATGCGCAGCAAGAGCAAATGCGAGAGAGAAGCGTCAGCGAAGCGCGCGCAGCTGTTATCGTAATGAGACAGAGAGAGCGCGTTGCACACAGCTGTTATTGAGAAGAACGGAGGAGAGCTTGCGCATGCGCAGGTGGTGTTCGGACGCCGCGACAACGACGACGACGCAGGAGGGACAAGCCCGAGAGCAAGAGATACGTCGCATTCTAAAAACATTCAATCCACTTTTGGATGTTAGGGCCAAGGTTTAGTTTACTCAACTTTCGGAGTACCAATGTATGACATACGGTATCAAATGCTTTAGAGAAGTGTATAAATAGACAATCAATAAATGAACTGCGGTCAACAGGAGAAAACGAATCATTGGTAAAACACTAAAGCTGGGTTCCACAAGAATGACCCTGTGTACACTCATGTTGGAGGTCGGTAAAAAAAATAGTTTTCAAGAAAGGTGATTATGCTGCAGTAAATGACCTATTTTAATAGTTTACATGGCACACTTCTATGATAAAGGTTTACATAATAAAGGTAGCGAAACAATTCTACACCAGGCGGCTTGCCAGTGACGTTAGGCCAGGGAAAATTACTCAAAGTGCAACTTGCGATCTCCCTCAAGTAACTAAAGGGTAAGTTGGAAAGGCTTTCAGAGGCATGCACAGCTGCAGGTAAACACTACCTACCCGTAGATTTTTCGAATCAGGGAAGATATACTGAACTGAAAGACCTTGCTAAACTATTTTCTGAGTGCTTGAAGACTCAAAAAGTGTGTATAGCCGAGGAAAATTCTGACATTCTATCAAAAAGGTGATTGAATGGACCATAAGAATTACGGGCGCATCAGCCTACTCTCAGTTTACAATATGTTTACCAAAGTTATAGTTAACCTCATAGCAAACAGCCAGTAATCATGTGAGCAGGCTGGATTTAGAAAAAGGTACTACACCACGGATCGCATCCATGTTGTCAAACAAGTGATCGAGAGAGAGAGAGAGAGGAGAGAGAGAGAGAGAGAGAGAGAGAGAGAGAAACATTATTTATACAGTCGAGTGGGAGAAAGGTCATAGGGCCATCTCCAATTGAGAGGCAACCTATTGCGAGGTGCCTTTTTGCTGGCTGGCAGTCCGCGGCCCGTTTTGGCAGTCGGTGCTCCAAAAAACAACCTAACATAAAAAAAACAAATTATTGTACAAAAACGTTTAGACACTCGCTACAGATAGCTCTGCTAGGCCTTTTGAGACCTATACGTAGGGTCGAAAGCAAGATAAGGTGGGCAAAATCACTGCATATTGAAACAAAATTAACCAGAACGCACCCGACGCGAACACAAGAGCCATGTGAAGAATATTTGTAAAAGTAAACTTCAGCGAAAGAAAACAGACAAAAATTCAAGAAGTACAAACAAGAGTAATCAGAAACAGACCCAAGATAAACATGGCTAGGCGATATTCTAATAAAATCGACAAAAGTATCATAAAAACACTGTTGATTGAAATAAAAACATGCGGTAAGAACCAGCTCCCCGCATGTGAACTCGGTTTCACAAGACTGCAACTGGTGGTGGAAACACTGCGCTATTCGTTCAGAAGGTTTCACTGGATTAATGGAAGAGCAGGAGCATGTGGATACATGCTCAAATGTGCACCTAGATAGAGCCTGGTGTCACTATGGTGTGTTCACTCTAAACAAAAAAACACGCACCCATATTCACGAAACTGTTCGATCCATTCTTGGATTTTATGTATGTGTGAGCGTCACATCCTTTTTTCTGTGTAGTCTTTAGTTTTATGACCAGTCATCAGGACTATCTCTGCCTTAGGAGCCTGCAACAATTCCAATGGGAAATTTTGAAGTAAAGACATGGCTGTAGCAAATCACGCCCGAGAGAAATGCAATGCGTTCACTTCGCACCTCTTACCGCTCTTAGACCACCCCCTCGGTTTTTGCTCAAAAAGAAAGCGACTGTTGATTGGTAGGTTTCGTTACCACCAGGTACACTTAACGTAGATATTTCAGATTTCCAGTAATACATAATGGAGGCCTAGTAAGAAAAATACGGTCACGCCTCACTGAGCTGTGTCAGAGAAAAAGTAGTCACAGCAGATCGAAGAGCGCATTACGTACTATAGATTTCCCCAGTTTGGCGGGTATGGAAAAATGCTAGGAGCAAGAGTGAAACATTGCTGATGTTTCGTAATGGCGTGCACCCAGGTGAACAAGAAACAAAACCATCTGCATAAAGTATCATTCTATGTAGATCCTTCCTTGTACACAAGCTGTAGTTCAAATGTTGATCCCATTTTTCACCGTAATTTGCTGGTAGGTGTACGCAAATGTAATGGCAAAGTTTGCGGAAGCACAAAATATTTTTTGACCACCAACACCTCGGGAAGTTAATACTTTTTTTATGTCATATTACATTTCTGAGAACTGCTCCTGATCAGCTCCATATTTTTTTGTTGAGATATTGTATAGCTGCAGCAATACTATACTCTTACACACCAGGCCAAATCTGCTGTGAAAATGAAAGTAAAAATGACCGCTTTCAATGGAGGGAATGGTGCTTGCCATTCTTGTGCTAGGCTGCTATTGTACCGCAAGAAAAATACAGGCAGCTTGTGCGGGTATTGACGCGTCTAAATAAAACCGCTCATAAATTCCTTTTTGCACTTCTTCAAACTTTCTTGAATACAATCTCGAATGTACTGACGAACGTTAGCATAAAATTACGTCGAATGTACTTACGAACGTTAGTATAAAATTACGTGTCACGGGATGGAAATTTGCCACACGCAACTGATTTCACTGTTTTTCGTTGAGGAAGCAAGCATGTAGAATGTCTTAATGAAAATTTAAACGTTTGCTCTAGAAGTCAGCGCTTTGTTCGTGGGCACAATTTTCCCGTTAAGCAGTTTCTACGCAGTCCGCCATATTTTTGTGGGAAAAGCTTGCCACGATCTTTCTGCAGAAACCAGTGCAGGTTAGGTTAAAGAATGTTAATATGGTTGCGTAGGTTCAACGTCGGAATATTATTAATGCCGGTCAACTTGAACATGACTTCTGGAAAGTTTCAAAAACTAATCATCCACGGTTCTTTAAGTGGCTTGGACTGACTCGAAGTAACGCAGACGGTGTTCTACAACGCCTTTTTGTTCTTGACGGAATTTTGGACAGTCGTCGTTTACGCATGGATGCCTACTTTCGTGTTTGTATGATAGTGGGAACCTCAAAAATCTCGTGAGTTCAACACTGTCGGGAAAAAAAGCGGTGCACACGCGTTTACAACTCACACTACAGTAGCCAAAAACCTATTCAGTCGTGATAATTTTTGCAAAGAAACAAAAGCTGTAAAAAACATTGTTACGCGAAGAAACCCCATTCCACTTTGGTTTTGCCATGGGCAGTCGTCTCCTCTTCACAGCGCCTACGTTCATTACCGTGCCAAAGGTGAAGGCCACACATTCATCCCGCTCGGGCAGTGTGGAAGTCGGAAAAAGCCAGGTGTGCGTCATTGCTCGTGTCAATCAATTCCGGTCTAAACATTTGTCTGCTTTTTTCCTGAAGCTTTCGCGATCAATTTACAAGCGCCCACTAGGAAGACCGATCATAAATAGGCCGCAGTACTTTACTCGGCGCACTATAGCTCTTTCCTGCCTTCGTAAAGAAAAATACAAGCACTGAAAGAAGATCTTCTTCGTTAGCTCTGTTAAATTCCCGGATAAAAACTTTTACACTTCACCAATACTTACTGATGAAACGGGTTGAGATATTTATATAACGAAGATTTATATATAACAAACATTACTGCATTCGCTGGGCCGCCGAGCACGCATTATCTTTTTTTGTTATTCATACCGAATAGAAGAAACATAGGTGTACACCGTCAGCCTATTCCGTTTTTTTACAGAAGAGAGACTGAGCAGGATATATTTTCAGACAACAATAAAAAGTTCAAGACAACAATAAACAAGCGCAAGGAAAGTTACCGCAAGGAACAAGAGCCTCCGTCTGCGAGCCTTCAAGACAACAATAATCTATCGCAGACGGGGGGCGGGGGGCGGGGACCTCTATTTCCTTGCGCTAACTGCAAAAATATTTGTAGATGTTTCTGTGAATAACCTCGTCGCCAACTCAAAGCAGTAAGTCTTAACCGTCTAAACAAGTAGGAATAATTGTTTGAACAAATTTTGCTGTTACATTTAATGTGCCGTGCTACAGTTGCCATTTTTAAATCCGGTTCACCACTGTCGCGCTGTGCAAATGTAACCACAAAAGAAATCACACCTAATCACAGACGGTCGTCTCAATGTTCGGAAACTCGTCGGGGGGCATCAACTACCGACGATGGGCGGAGAACCAGCGTGACTTCACACAAGCAAGGTGCGCTTATGGGCATATTGAGCAACAGCAATAAACCTAATCCTCTTTTTGGAAAAGAAATGTTCGTAGGATGGTTCGGTCGTTGGCAATCGTATATAATCTCTCCTGTCCGTTCTAATGTCATTTCACCTGATCCCGTTTTTTTTTGCACAAAAAATTTGTCAGAGTCAATGCCATGCTTTGAAGATTTGTCCTTTGAGTGCGACTTAATGTTCCTTAACATTCTAATGTCTTAGCGGGATACAGCTACTTATTTTTTATGCGGCTAATGCGCTTTTCCCAGTCCTCCTCTCGCGGTGTCTCATGGAACCGTAAAGTACAGCCTATTGTGCTCTGCTACACTATATTTCATAAAACTAGACAGCAGTCTTTTTGATAGGGATAATTATTCTGAATTATATGAAGCCTGAGGACGCAGTATAAAGATATAGAACACGTTTAAAAGACCATCTCAAAAAGCCAGCAACACAAATTGTATTACCTAGTATTACCTAAACGCAAAGAAATCCGAGAGCCCGTGTACGAAGGCGCTACTTACCCAAGTCGAAAGATCACGCTCGGCTGTCCGAGGACGCCCAGAGAACACCCGCAATGTAGGAAGCGAGACCAACGCTGTCACTTTAGGTTGTATATTTAGGTTAAAGCACACTTGTGTAAAGTTTAAAACACCACAGTCAGGTAGGAGGGGGAACTCGAGCTCGATAACGCCCCTTGTTACCGTGACGTAATGTGACGTAATGTGAAATATGAAAATTCTTCGACCGGTAGCCCCAGACTGATGTATAATAAATACGACGTTGATTGGAACGCTGTAAGGCTAAACTTAGAGGTTACCTAGCGTGACGCCAAGCATTGGATAATATTTATAGCGTAATATTCTCAGTTCCGGCGTTGTGATCGGGGGCCCATTGGAAGAACCACTTCCGCCACTTGCGGTACGTCACGCAGCGGTTGTTGTTGATGCCTCTAGGCTTCTAATGCGAACATTAGGCCTGAGATAAGCCGCTCCGCCGCATTCTTCAAGTAGCTTCTCAAACTGCGCAAATTTGATACACTCTCTCACTGAAGCACATACCAATATTTCTTAATAAAGAACGATTTAAAAGAAGAGTGCGACTTGCTGCAAAAAAAATAAATCCTTCACTAGGTATCTTCAGAACGGGCACAACGAATGTCGAACACCGGACATTTATGACAGGTGTTTTAATCCTAATTCCAGCCTTTGAAGCGTAGCATCGTGTTTTGCACACCGAGGAGAACACGCACTACGTGGCTCGTGGTAAATAACTGTTATATAGGGGTATCCGTGGCCTGCCTTTTTTTTGGAATTCAGCGGTATCAGAAGCCAATTCCTCTAATCATGTCATTTATAAAATAACCCACGCGCTTACGTGTCATCCACGTCCGCGAAGTGTAACTTAAGGTAAGATGTCTTCACGAAGTAGCCCGACACTTACTCGCCAAACTGTAGAATTTTTTTACATTACATCCTGCGGACCCGCCGCGGTGGCTCAGTGGCTAAGGCGTTGTTGCGCTGAGCACGAGGTCACGGGTTCGATTCCCAGCCTCGGCGGCGCTTTTGTGAAGGAGGCGAAAAGCAAAAACATCGGTGATTACGACATTTAGGCGCAAGTTGAATATCCACAGGTAGTCAAAATTATTCGGGAGACCTCCACTACAGCGCGCCTCATCGCCATCGTTGCGTCGGCGCGTTAAACCTAACAATCAACCATTAAATCATGCGGCCATTGGTTCTCAATGTGATGACTCTAACAACAATATTTTGCTTGTGCATGTCAACACTCCATTACGTTTAATAATTTAGCCTATTTTGGCTGCGGCCGCAACTGCGTGCCGATGATCTCTGCTCATGGGACTGCACGTCCCAAATTCCCAAACTAATCCAAATGTGGTTTACGTTACTTCCGTTCCCTAAGTTTTCCTTGAAAAGGCTGCAATCTTAGCAAAATATTTGGGATGAATTGTTTGATGACGCAAACAAAATGAAGGTAACTACACGATTCAATTGTTTGGTACAAAACTCTGCCCTAAGAAAATAAATGTCTGTCCTATCTACACACGTATAAAGGACAACAGCTCATTATATAACATAAATAAGGAGTGACAGAAGATGTCACAAACAAATAGAAAAAAAGCTGTCGGAATATTGCACGGGCGATTTTACAAGCTACTGTGGCTCAAAGAAACGTTACAAACTTTTCTCCTAGCTCGCCACAAGGCGTTGAGGGGTTCTCCCTCTTCTTATTTGGTCATGCTCCCTTTACACATATTTTTACACTCGAAGCTATGTAATAATTATTGGGCGAATGATTTTAAACGGAAAGCTCCACGACATCACAACTTCTAATGTCTTTCATCACGCCACGGGTGACCTTCAGCGGCTGAGCCCAAGCAGAGAATTTCTTTCTTCGTGCTTCGCTTGCTTGGAGCCCCGTTGCTGCGCTACTACGTGACCAGGCGACAGCGCAACGGCTGCTTAGCCTGCGCTTCAACGCTCAGTGCCGGCTCGGCCGTCTGTGCGTTGGCTTCACACAAGTACACCATGCTACTGAGCGTGGTTTAACGGCAACTTCGATGTACATGGTCCCTCAGTCTTTCCATCAATGGCACGCCGGCTGTCCAGTTTGTCCCTACCTTTCAGCGAAAACAAAGGAATCAATCCAACTTTTTAAGAGGTACCGGTAGATGGCAGGCAGGGATATCCACGTCAAAGAGAAACTTTTTCGGAACATCGTGTGCATAGTACGTGGTTTCGCTGGTGATAAGTACGTTTAGAGGTGCTAAACTTGAGCCTTTTTTTAACCTTACTCCTTCATCGGAATGACCTAATCATGCACAATTCAGGCTTACTACTGAATACGAATTGTGTATAAAACATCAAGGAGCCTGGTTGAACGTTTTTAATTTAGCAAGGGAACAATATCTTTAGAGTAGTGTTAAAAACAGCAACATATTTGCATCGATTATGAAAGCTCCAGTTATTAACCTCAATGGAGCTGGGCTTCGACATTTTTATTGAATTTTATTTATTCTTATTTATTATTTATTATTTATTTATTTATTTATTTATTTATTTATTTATTTATTGATATGGGTACCTACGTCGCCGTAACGGGCATAATTCTGTGGGGAGAACAAGCAAATGAATACAGCACAGTTGACACAACAATGAACATTGCTCCGGGTAAAATGCTGTACGGTTGAAACAACAAAGTGTTGATTTACACTGTCATAAATCAGGCCTTAGATTGTATTACCACCGCGTTGAATTACCACCGATTACGTCCAGCAGCTGTAAGAACACCTTCTGCGAACCTGACCGACCGATGTCTGGTAGTTCGCTGAAGGAAACCTCAGCAGATGCAGCAGCAGTCGGATTGCCTGGGGAAGACTATTGTGATCTTGCACAAAGGGTGAAGCAGTAATTTAAAATCACGGAGGGTAATACTAGAACTGAAATGTAAATTTTTCGCCGGTAGGTCATACACGCATACAAAGCGTTGGATTACGTCCTGAGCCTGTAAGAACATCTTCGGCCAACCTGACCGGCCGATATCTGGTAGTTCGCTGAGCGGTAATTCTCAGTAGATGCAGTAAGCCAGATTGGCGCCGAGAAACTATTGTAAGCTTGCACAAAGGGTGAACCAGTAATTTAAAATCAAGAAGGGGTGTACTAGAACTGAAAGGTGATTTTTTCAATTGTAGGTAATACAACATACAAACCGTAGGATTACGCCCAATTACGTCATGAAGCTGTAAGAACATCTTTGGCGAACCTGACCGACCGAGATCTGGTAGGTCGCCGACTAGTAAATCCCAGTAGAAGATGCAACTAGCGGGATTGGAGCTCGGAAACTGTGGGAAGCTTGCAAAATGGCCAAGCAATATTTTTAAATGGAGGAGGCGTATTCTACAACTGAAATCTAAATTTTTTACCGGTATTGCATACACGCATACAAAGCGTTAAACCAACTGCACCTGCAATACTTGGGAACAGACGAAGCAGTCAGCCTAAAGATTTACATGAATTTGTTCAATGATTCCCGCAAGCGCCAGATTTCTCAAAGCGCCAGAGAGAATCCCGGTGACATCAATAAAAGGAAGTAAGGACATTGCACAAACAATCTTTGGTGACTATAGACGTTCGTAGACCTGAATATTTTTGTTTTTATTGCGTTCTGTTGAAATACAACTACTTGCTTCCATCGCACCGTTCGCCGTCTCAGCCTTTACCTCTCCCATCAGCTTCTCCCACTACACTTGCACTGCACCCGAACTACCTGGTTTTAAGGTAAACTTCACGCTATCCCGCACATAATGGTAAAACAGAGGCATCACAATAAAGACATATCTGATAAAAAACATACAAAAAAACAATTTTATCTTACCACTATCAATAGCCTGAACTAACCCCGCGGACCAGATCATATTTCAAGTTATCTAGAGGGGTTTTCTGCAAGAAACTCAATAATATTGTTTTCTAGCAGCGCTATTTACTGACAAATCCCGAATGAACGAACATGCAAGCTCAGTATTGAACGTTTACATACAATTGCGGTAATACTGAAATGACGTAGGCAACAGCTCAGCTTATACAGCTGGGAAAGTGGAAAGAACAGCCAGCGGAGCGTATTACTTCACCGACCTGCATCATCATCATGGCAAGACTCAAGGATCATCAGCACCCAGGCTGTTCGCACCGAGAAGCTGAGCGCGCAGGGTAGACCTGGTAATGTTTATCATCCAAGTAGTAAAACGAAGGAAGCCCTCCAATTTCACCGTGTTGAAACGATTGTTCTGAGACACAGCCGCTGCTAACTTACGCAGACGAGACTATAATTGCAAGTGTCCCTTATCAACAGAGCACTGTATCACTATATACTGAGCATAATGGCAACATCATAAAAATTTTATAGGCTGGCTATTGCCACCCACCAAATCGGAATAGCCTCGACTGCATTGCACGGCAGACGCACCTATAAAATGGATTTCATGGAATTTTTGCACTCTGACAGATGCTCATTCAATGCACTTATGCGTGATTGAAAGAGTAAACGTATTCCTGTGTTTGAACGAAGTCGGGGTCAGCCGTAAAACTAACTATACGAGATTGCAAAAATTCGTTAGCGATAGATAAAGCTTGGCGTTGCATCAGAAAAAAAGAAGGAAGATTGAATGTCCGCGCCTCCCTTCAAACCCAAAAATGCTTGCTGGGTACTCCGGTGAATCTGATACGTTAGAAGATGACGGTAGTCTAACCAGTCCAGCGGATACATGTTAAACAAAAGGTTTTTCTGTCTGAAAAAAAAACTTGTTATCACCATCAAGAAATATGTTTAACGGTTGACAGCAATTTCCGAACGTCGTTTCGCCGAGCTTGGTTCAAAAATCTAAAATTTTTAAAAAAATTTCAACAGAACCTAAAAATTTAACTTTTTCAGAAACTATAAACTTAACTTCGTTAAATTACGTAACAAGCTTTTTAACCCGCTTTGGCAATATTTGAGATACTTTTTTAAAATTCGCAAACCTACAAATTCTACAACTTGGAAACGATATTGAAGCCCAATGGAGCATTTGAGACCTGCAACACAGATGGTGGTGCTGAAAAATGCTTTCGAATGCACTACAGGTGGAAAGTGTGGCCGTATAATAACATTGCATTTGATGAAAATTCTTAATGCGCTTTAGGCATGCGATCAGTGACGTATCCACGTCAATTTCTCACAAAGGGGCGTGTGACTGTCCTGTCAGCTTATCACCCCCAAGTTCTCGATATATTTATAAGAAAAGCTATAAATACATTGTACAGGCGTTCAGTGATGGAGGTGGCTTGTAATGAGAGAAGAAGAAGTCAAGTAAAAGTTAGAAGTACCGGTATTGCATTAAGACGACACTGAACCAAAGGCGGCGTAATGACCCGTGCTGAACCGAAGAAAATTGCACCCGGTTTTTTCTATCAAATTCAATATTTTAACTTATCTGAGAAGGGATTTAAAGCTTCTTTGTTATACCACCATAGTTTTCTTTGTGAATATTACAGTCGTAAGTTTTGCTGCAACATACTGCTCCTATTAAGATTCGAACAAACATTGACTTTGGGAGCCCCGCTTCTAACCTGGACATGACCGCAAAACACTCTTTAGGGCGCCCAAAAAGTTATGATGGTGTGGAATTGTGACGAAAGTATTGCAGTTCGGAGAATTTTCCCAAGTCCTAACGGAACCGCAAAAAAAGAAACATGATAGAATAAAGAATACCCTCTGTACGTCATTTTTTCTCTGTTTCATCGTCTAGCCGTTTGGTTCGAGATGTCTGAGATATTCACCTGCACTAGCGGGAAATGCCTCAAGTCTTCCTCTTTAAATCACCTGAAAATAGCAAAAGCTCACATAGTTTTGTTCCCGATTGTGTGGCGTGCCTAGTAGAGAACACGAACAAAGTCTCAAATCGTACGCTCACCTTATCGGGTTTGGTGTTTTTTGAGAGCAGTTTGGGGTTTCTTGGAGCATGAGCGCAGGGCCCATTCCGCACTGCTGTGATTTCACGGCCAGTTCGTTAAGTTCATCTCTAGCGACCAGCATTGAGCACGAGTCATAAATGTAATGTGTAATTGTACCTGTACTTCTAATTTTATCAGACAATCCACAGTCCGGCTCATTTCGAAGAATTGCACGTCTAATGAATCATTGTCGCAAATACCTGAACACGCTAACAATTTTATCACAATTAGCAACCTTTCTTTTGATAATGCACACTCTTCAGCTGCTTCAATAAAATACCTGACTCATGCACCAAACACCACGTCCTCAAATCGGCACTCTTGGCAACATAAGGTCTCCCGGAAGAGGTGGTCTGCTGAGAAGGCTGCTAAGAAGGCCAATACAACACCATCCGCAGGTAGGAATGCTTCAAACCGATGACGGCCACAGTGTCTGAATAAATACATGAGCGTCTATATCGAACACTTGCATAATTCAGAAAGACAATTTTCTGTAATATCTGTGTTACGAGAGGGCCTACGCCCCGTTGCTAATGATGAATGCTAGAAATGTTACGATTTCAGAGAACCTGCTGGAGACACCCGACGACATCGACGAACCACTTGCCCAGACGTTCTTGCTAGATCACATCTCCTAACATCACATCTGACTACAACACAATGGCGATTCGGCCCAAATGTCGGTTGGCTTGTCGAATATGTTGCACCACTGCACTAACAGACGTCTTGTTATCAACATTGGAGCTGTTGGAGAAGCCGCAAGTTCGATGTTTCAGAAAAAAACTACCCGGAAAACGCCGAGCGCTCGTGAGTGCGTTCCTAGCATCCCGCCTAGCATCCCCTTATGCGCGCAGTGGATTTAGCAAATACCACAGGCAAAAACCCCGATGAGCGAGTAAATGGCCCGCGCGAGGGCGTGCCTCGCGGCGACCACGAAGTCTCAGGCTCACGAAGTAGCTTTAACATAAAAAAAATCCCACTGCTCTCGTCAAGTGGTACCAAGCAAGTAAAACCAACTCCAGCGGTAATCTATAGATGAAAAGAAACCCTACTTTGGAGATGCCACCGCTGCCACCGCAATCTCTAGAAGCCATTGTGGATAATAGAAGACATGGCTACGAGTGTGCAATCCTTCTAGAGAGGACTTGCAGATCCCGCCACCGCTGCTTCGAGTGGATGAAGAAGAGCTCGTGGAAGACTATAATGCTGAGAAGGACCTGGCAGCCACCACTCGCAGCGAAAAAGACGGCAACCTCTTCAATGCATATGACTGTGACTACTAGCACCGCAATTATGCAAATAAACAATGATAATGCATCTTACCTACATATCCAGCAATGCTCATCTACCACAGCTTCGCCATTCAAGCCATGCGCATCAGTGCAAGCTTCCCTGAATTTTCGCAGACGCAGATACTCCGGTTTTTAAGTTGTTCTGCTGCACGTAGCCCAAAATGTTTCATGACTGTCGGTTCTTCCGGTTTCTTTTTTTTTGCTAAACTTACAGAGTGTTCCTTATGCTTGACAGAACCATATCTTATGCGATAAAGGAGGTAGTCCGCTCTTAGGTTTTTGTAAATGTTTGTACAGAGTTCCCACCTTTAATGTTAGAGCGGAAACTAGGCTGTGTACCATTCCAAAGATTTACAGGCTGGCAAAGATGCCGTCGCGCCTTTCCGGAGTCGCCTAATAGAACCCTGGGAGATTCATCGCCAGGGTGTTCGACTGTGGTTTTTTGCCTGTTTTGCAGCGAAGATGCTTACTTGCTGCTGTCACTGCTCATTTCTCCACCATGTGCTCTGCTTTTGCAAGCTATATCTTCTAGAGATATGTATCTTAACATTAAGCCCAGGCCTTTATTCAAATTTCGTCCACATTCGTTTTCACTACTGCTGTCACGAGAAAATTTTCCCGACAAATATCCAAAACTTGTGACACGACAAGGTGGTAAGTTTGCAAAATTGTTTGTGCAGTGTCAAAAAGTTTCCACTTGACAGTTCACAAATAGCACAGTCAATAACGTGAGTTTGAAGGTCCAAGGATTTTAAGGTTTTATTCTGCACACCTACGATCCCAGATATGTTTGCAAACTTCTTCTCGACCGCAAAAGTGATTGATACCTGGACACTTAAAAGTGTCACAGAATATATCTTGTATTCTACATCGTTGGAAAAAGAACCGCATATTTTTTCGATGACAAATGGTTCAACCTATAAATGCACTGGGACTGAGGTGCCCATTGGAAGACACGTTTTTGCGGGTATTTTACCCGCACACTTCCCCAAACTTTTCATGTTCCTTTTGTGTACACTGCGCAGGAAAACACTAATTTCTTTTGGGCAGGAAGCCTATTTTTCACAAAAAAACTGTGTCGAGCCGCAGTCTTTCTCGCCGTTAACTACAGAATGCGTGCGTAATATTTTTTCGGGAAACTAGCAGTACATGAGCACAAGATATCCTGGAAGCTTTATGTGATGGAAAAGTTTTTTACGTTGGTGTTATAGCCAGAGACCTCCCTCCTTGATGATACGTAGCGCGCCATTCAGGTCATGAAGTAGGCCCATCCTAAAGCAAGGCGCTTTTGAACACTGACGCTAGAACGTCCCCGAGAAATTCGGTGTCTTTATAGCAGCCACTTGGTATTTGAAACTGTCGGCCATTCCGTGCACTCCGGAGATTTTTCGTAAACACACGAAACGCCGGTAAATTCAAAACTCACTTTATTTAGATCTTATCAACAACACCACCACCGTAACCACCAACACCACAGTCATTATCATGTTCCTCATAATATTATTTCTGTGTTGCCCTTATCTGTATACCATATTTGTGTTCGCTGCTGGACAAAGGTTTCTCCCAAATCGGGGTCTCCAGCCGAATATAACGCAATGATCGTTATTACTGCTTATTGAAGCAGCGGTTTTTGCTTCCCAGTGGAGCTATCAATTATAGTTGCACCTATCTGGCGCAGTCTCTGCTGGTTCTTGTCTTCAAGGCAACATTTCCAGCGTTGTTACATCAGTATGGTGCGGTCACCACAAACATACGGCTGGAACATACAGTATCAAAGACAAGCGTTCCTTTTATAATTCACACTGTGCTCGAAAACTCTAGACCAGGTGAAGGAACGCCGAACCACCTCTGTAGCATCCCTTACTGAAACCCGAGAATGATGCACACAGTATGTTCGTACCACTCATGACCACTCTGTAGATAACGTTTGTGTTTTCTTTTGCCAGTTTGAAACAAGCCTCCATTTGGCATGATTGAATCTGGCGGTAATTCAAAATTGTCCTTTCAGGTAGCTCCTCACTGTGGAAAAAAAAACGCTCAATATTTTATGACTCTCACACCACTCAACAACCACTACAAAACCGCTCTCTACCCTATACACTCCAACAGGAGGTCCTCAAGTGGTCTCCGCTGTGCAGCCGCCCACCAGACTTCTTCGTTTTCTACCTGTACATTATGGCAATTAGTTAAGTCATCTACTTACCAATGAAACTTGGTCTCTTCTCTCACCGTTGGTCCCTTTTCTGAAATCTCAGAGGACGGTGGGAGGCTCTCTCTTCACTACAACAGAAAGTCAGTCTATCTCAAGCTGTGTGCGGAAAACTGACTCCACCTACACACCTCACCCATCACTCAAAATTATGTATTCCCGACAACCCCGTTCGTCGGAATGACTGATCTGATTACTCCCTCCCACTATTTTTATTGTTGCTTTTCATCCATTGCTATTTAGGCCAGGTAATATGAATTACCTACTCGCCCGTTTTGCGGCCAGGTGGGCCAAGTATCCATCGCGCAGTCATCCCCACGTCTTTCTGTTGCTCATGGCTTTACTGGCCAGCCTTTGAGGAAGAAGAATAGCACCAACGGCTACCCACGTGGGCGCACGTTCGGCTGGTGCTTTTAGCCAAACAAAATGCCTGCTACGTTTCCGATCAAAAAAGGGCATCCGAAATTTTTTTCAGCAATATAAATAAATCATTGATCTGTTTCCTCGAGATAAGCTGACACGTATATCTACATGCTTTAGCCTTCTAGTAGAAATAACCTCATTGGTCAGTTATTGAGCAAAAATACCCATCTAGATACCGGGTACGAAGGATTATTTGCAGAACTTTTAAAGTGACACGTTTCAATGACCGATTTCCTGTTACAAGCGCTTTAAAAAAACACCTACCTAGCGACTTATAGAACACCCAAATGTTGCCGTTTTGCAGTGCTCACAAGTTTGTTTTATGCCTTAGGCGTTATCTGGATGCGAGTGACAAACCTACAGAACAATGCTTGAACTCTGTGCGACCAGTGTTATCTCTGGCAGTGCTTGTAGAATGGAAACGGCTGCTGGTTCTTTAGTGTTTTCTTGGGTTTTTAAGAGTCAAAGCCGGATAAAAGGTCTGTTTCTTGGTTGGTTTCCTGCAATCTGTACTGTTCCCGTGATTTAAATATCTTGATTACTTTTGGCTGTAAACAGACGCCCTTGTGTTCGCAAATTAGACAATACGGTGCTATTCACTTAGTACAATCATGACTTCATTGTGAAGCCCATTGCACATATTTCAAACCGGCATTGCGCCGCTCATATGACAGAGGACAGGGTGCGTGGCGTTTCATATCTTAAAGGAACATTTCCTGCGACAAGAGAATTGTTGCTCAGAGGTGCAGTTGAGTGCGGTGGCCCACATCTTTTTGCAGTTGTAACCGGCGTGGTAGGCTTCAAACGTTGCGGGAACTCTACATCTCAAACTTCGATAAAGGGTCGAGTGTGTGCTAGAAACAGAACTAAGCTGATATTGTGAAAACCTAAACAACGGTGCTAACTTTGCCGGGACAATAATACACTCACAACTAAAATGGTGAGCTGGTTCTAAAATTTCTCAAGCTATCCGAAAGCACCACGTTCACGAGCAAACAAACAATAGCCAATATATGACAGCGATATTAGGGTAATATTCACGATGTTTCTATGTTAAGGAAAGTGAGTTTCTTCTTGCACCAGTGAAATTCTAAAAGCCCAGTGTATATTTTACCAGCACACACTAACATAGCAAAATGCTCCGTAAAATCATCGCTCCCTCTCTTTCCATTTATAATCGAGAGAAGATCTTTGTAAAAATATTCCAAAATTGCGAAACGTCTTGGTGAGCAGCACTCGGCAAAGTATTACGCAAATGTTAACCATAAATCCTTCTAAAATATTGGGCACCAAAGCTGTTCAAACAACAACGAAGACGGTTTTTAAATATAAACTACAAGTACTTTAAATTGACGAGTGAGATAACTTATTTATGAGCATATCTAACAGATCAGGGCACCTAAGAATTATAAAAACACATTTACTCAAGCCTTGCACCCGCAGATCATTTATGCTTATTCAGTATTTGCGAAGCGAAATTAAGGCCCAAGCCCAATATACAGTGCAAGCTGCAGTTTACTGTTGCGAGTTTGAGAACAGCAGTGCCTTTACTAGAATAAAGATATGAATTCGAACGGTTCCGTAGAGGCAAGTAAGAATGGGACCGCTCATTCATTGATACTGAGGTTTAACGCGTCGACGCTGCAAAGGCGATGGAGCCTGACGGTAATAGATGGCTCACGAATAATTTTGACCACCCGGGGGACACAATATTGTGCGCACAAATCTCCAACACACGCCAGGTTTCTCTTTTGGCCTCCGTCAGAAAAGCAGCCGCTGCCGCCGTGAATCAAACCCGCGCCCTTGGGTTCATCTTGTCAACGCCTCACCCATTGACTGAGCCATTGCATTGGGGAATGCTAGCGCTCATGCGTGATTTTTACTAAACGCGCAAGGTCGGAGAGGAGGCATTTTGCTGGAACAAACGACTGTGTTTTGTGATGGCTTCTTTTCTAGCTTGTAGAACCCGAGTTAAATTCTCAAATGTCTCCAGCAAGAGTAAAACGACGGCGGAAAGTGTATAAAGAAGAAGTACAAATATAATCCAAAAAATATTCTTCGAACTGTAAACTTTTTATAGTAAACTTTACAAAAAGTCGTTACAAGAAGCGCCTGAAGGTATGTTTTGCTTAAGTTAGTAAGCTCACCGTGAGGACCAACAGTAGAATGCAAAAACACATGCACCGTGCTTCCCACACGTCTTTGGCGAGCCACTCTCGATGAGAATAGGAACGGACTTCCCGATCGGATGGTGGGGGGAGTTCCCTTCGTTCATCTTAACGAAATGCTTAGGCAATAATTCGGTTCTCTCTTTGATGCTTGTTTTACCATAGTCTTAACAACTGAAACAAAAATTATAGATAGGACACATAAATAGGCCGCTGGGTAACAAACGAATTATTCTCTAAGAGGCGGTGACAAATAGGTTGCGCCAAGAACTCATAAAAAAGCGAAACAAAACATCACAGTCAAACATTACCTCTAGAAGAAAAAACAGTGCGCAGTTGTAACAGCCCAAGTTTGAGTTTCGGAATATACTTCTGCAGCATGATGAATATTGCTATTGGTTTACCCTTTGAAGCGGGGTGATGACATGTCATCTTACCAAAAAAGACTCATGTAACCATGTTTTACACTCTTTGTTAAATACTAGCGCTGCTTAGGGCAGGCAATAAAGCTTATCATTTACCTTACACACACCGGCTTACCGGCCACACAAATCTGCAGTGATTTGGTGACGCATGACTGAATTTAGTGCACTAAAATTTTCCAGTTGACCCTTGCGTGCTTGCCGCCGGCGTAAACGTGTTTTTTTGCCAAAGTCATCTCTATTGAAACTGTGGCTTCTGTGCCGTTATTTTTATTGCTTCCTAATGTATGGTATTTCACGCAGTGTTTACTAAATTGTAATTTAGCCAAAAAGAACGCTGGTTTCAGGGTATGCCGTAGACGTGGTTACCCGTGGCGTTTTCTCAGCCACCGTGTATCTGAGATTGTTCTTCATTCGGAACTGTACCATAATAATCCGTACACTGTCAGTCACACAACAACACTGAAACCTAACGGGATAACTGGTTTCACACTTTGGCTAGAAAATGATGTACCAGAGCGTGAACAAACGCCAGAAAAAAGATGTACTTGACGCTTTCAGCACGGGGAAAGACTACCATGCGTTTAAGACGATTTTCACAAAACATACACAAACCCATTTTGAAGGCATTTTTCGTGAAATTGTGGAGCAAACAAACCGAGAAATTAGAACAGCACTTTCATATATAGCGAATCCTGATCGATTTATTAAAGAAATATCAATAGCCTGAACTAAATTAAGTTTGAAAACCTTACTCATCCTTCCGACTATCCGGCAACTTCTCTCTGACTTTTAGCCCGGTGGACGCTGAGTGAACAATCTGCATACGGGTTGTCTTGCAGAGCCGGAGACATCTGGCAGCACCCTGAGGTTGTAATAATGCCTACAGTGAATGTCGTGTCACAGTTGTAGATATTGTGAAGGCCCAGATTGATGCAAGGCAAGCGACGTAAGACAGTTTTTCTGTAATCAGAGATTACGATGTGTGGATAACCGTAACGGCCAGGAGGTGGACGTATAATTCTGACTTTCCTGAATCCGCCCACCTAGTCTGTCATAAGCCGGCGCAAAACCGGGAGATGGCGGATTTATGGGCGAGAGACACGTTATTACAGTTTGAGGCATTCTCACTCTGGAAGGCGGGGATATCTCTGCAATAAATAGAAATAACGGCGGCATACCTTCAAAAGTGTGGCGGAAGTCACACAAATAAACCCAAATCTTCGAAGGTGCATCAGCGGAAAAATGTGCGAGGATGTCGCTTTGGAGAGGAAGTGAGCCATCACACCTATCGTTACCTGACGTGCGGTGTAGATCTTCCAAGAAAGCCGTGAAGAAACCAATGGGACTTAAGGGTAAGGTGGCTGGCCTTTCTGTCGCTTTGCTCGTGAGGCTTTCGTTTTAGGTGCAGTCACCGTGCCAGTCATTTATAAGACGAATGGTACAAAGCGGTGTGGGTGTGGGGTACTCTCAATAGGGCCACAAGAGAGTTGAACGCGGCTGAAATAAACCGTCCTCCATGGTTTGTGGTTAAAAACACATGACACGGAAACCCATACCAGAATGCTCTGGTGATTCTGTCCAGGGGGAAATCTGCAAAAGACAATGTCTAAGCGCCGGAGATTAAAGCGGTCACTTCAAGGAAGCAGGTTCGTGGCAGCTCAAGACGATGGAACTGAATGAGTCATGTCAGCGTGAACTAGTGCTCAGTTCATGCGGTAAATAATTTCACAAAACAGAACTTCCGCGTGTCCCCTTAACTAGCCGCGGGAATGTCAGAAATATGTTGCTGTTTGTTCGGCGATTTTTTGTCCAATGCCACAAAGTGGCCTCTCCTTACTTTCACATAATGGCTGCTGACATTTCCGGAGCAAAGCTGGTAGATAGTTAAAAATGAAGCGTGAGCTACAAACTTTCTTTAAAAATTTTATCACAAAGTTTGTGTCCCGAGTGTTGCCAGAAACATACTACCGCCAGAAAACAACGTCAAAAATAGAGCGGTCATGCCTATTCCAACAACCAACTTGACATCGCAGTCACCTGTCAGATATTATAGGGGATAGATCTAATAAAAAAATGCGACTGGGACGAGTTTTTGTGCCTCAAAGCGAAATGAGTGACGGTTACTGTTTGCGACCAGTGAAAACGCTTTGGTATAAACATGAACTTGATTTGTGTGAGCAGTTGATGTGATAATATTTGCATTATTTTTTTGCTAACAGTATCTAGCTGGTGTAACACAATTTTCACTTACTCAGGTCATCCCAGGAGTGTCGATAATTTCACTCGTTACTCAGGAAATAGGGCACCCGCACACAGTCCGTGCAACGTAAACTGAGATGTTCGAAATAACTTTTTTTTTCTGGGCACAGTTACGTTGTCGTAACCAGGCCCTCCGCCCGAACTGTGCGATTTATGGCCTCCCATTTATTAGACGTATATACACGGTGCTTCCGAACATGAAAGATATCTCAATACGACGGTGGTTTTTGCCCTTTTTATGTGTGTGTTGGGTGTTTGGGCAGTTGACAAGTCTGATTATTTTGGACAATGTGTGCGAAGCACAAAAACAATGGATGTTTACGGATGTAATGTTATTCATATTGCGCCAACTTCCATCTAGGCATGGACGACAATGCAAATTTTTGCATCCTTTTTACTTGCTTCTATATCTCACTTTCTCTCTGAGCAGCTCAGGACGTCTATCAGCGCAGACCCTAAAAAAGAGAAATATCACCGACTTTTAAAGGGTTGTTAGCTTTTAAAAACTTAGGTGTGTGGCTTGAAAAGAAGGAGCTCAACAGAGCAATAGAAAATTTCTTTTCAACCAGCGCCGTCAACGATGAAGATACCATAAATCGCATGGTATTGCTTCAGCGTTTCTATAACGAAACACTTGTTTGAGACCGTAGACAATTTTCTAGAATCACAAGACCCGTTGGAAAGCCGCAAAATGTCACAGCATCTTCTGACTTCTGTTGTGACAAATGTGTTAAGCATCTTAGGACAATGCCAGACATTATTTCAAAACTAAAGATAGAGAAACGCTATGCGGCACATTATTCTGCACTACTGTAAAACTAGAAATATGTCTGTGTGATGCACTTTTGTGTATGAAGTTCCATGTAACGGTGAATGGCAAAGTCGCTTGTCTCTTTGTAGCGCAATGAGCAGCAAATCCTCGATGTGCGATAGAAAACCCCTTCGTCTGCTGGTCCTTCGTAATTCACAAAACAGATGGGAGCTCCATCTGTAATGACCAAGTATACCTCCACCGTTTCAACATAGCTCTCGTGAGGTGGTTTTATGAATTGTCCAACCGGTAGCTATGCTCACACCCACTCACAAAACGAATAACACCGCGTCCAAAACCGTAATGTAACACTTCGCACTCAGTAGTTACGTGGTTAGCAAGTACTGTGCATCTCTCGCTAAAAAGGTCAAGAAACATACCGACAAGCATGAAGGCAGTAGGTAGCCATGGTTTCACTAAACAAAAAAAGTGGGCGTGATGTTCATGTGTGCGCTTTTCTTCTGACGAATGTAGCACAATTGTTTACGTGCAAGCGATTTCGCGCAATTGCTAACCTCATCAGTGCCAGCGCGATGTTTTGCGTTGCTATTTAGAGACTATTAAAGACGTGGTTACGACAACTACAGCCGGCCTACGAACGGAGCCTCAAAAACAAAAGAGTAGTGTGGCCGGGGCACTGCAAATCTATTCGGTGAAGGGGCGTGCTACGTGAACAGATCGACATTTTAGGTTAAATCCTTCTTTCCGAGTGCCAGCACAGCCATGACCCTGTAACGCCCTGCATTTTCCACAAAAATGTAGATTTGCCAGAAGTAATACCTTTATTCGTTATAATAATATTATTATAATTATGAAAAACAAAAAATCGAAAAACTGCAAGAATAGAGAAAATGGCGTACCATGCAACTCCCTAAATTTTACCAAAAGGCAGATATGCCGGAGCTAACACCCTTAATAAATAAAACAGTGTAATTGCAGATAATTTGTCAGACAGAAATAAAAAAAACTAATTAATGTTTCTCTAAACAACTCACACTCGAGACAAGCGGCATAGGAATGCAACGCATTAGTAGTGGAATTTTCAGACTATCTGAAGATTTTTTCCCGCCGCACTTCTAGAGTCCGCATTCCTGTGTCAGGCTTTGCGCGTGGTAAGTGTAAATTACATTCCCTCAACGGCTCCACCCTTCCGTGAGCACTGGTCACGTTGGGGCAGAAATGTGATTTTTTGTAGTTTTACTCCTACTCCCAATTTTTTTGTGTGGTTAACCTCAAATGTACCCTAATTCAGAGTGCTACAATGACCGGTTGTTCTTAAGAAGTTAAGCTTTTCTAAGAACTATGTTTTTGTTTTCTGTGCCTCAGGGATACTTCAACTCTGAATTTTTATAGAGGGCAGTATTTATCTCGTGGGGCCTCAAGTGAGCCTCGTCATTTGACCGCTCGTAACTTTGTTTAGATTAATTCTGTAGGTTTTACGGTAATAAATTGATGCATCTTTTTTGCGAATATGTTTCCTGTGCACTGGCTTTCTTAGGCTTCACAGCAAACTAAGTAGGGGTGAATACATTTTGATCGTTTCGAGCAAGTTTCTGCTGTTTTATTTTCTGCATCCTGGGGTTGGCCTGCCTTTTATTGTGACAATCTAAACAACCGAAGGGCGCAAGCAGTCAGGTGCCATGTATTTGTGCAATATAATCCACGTACAAAGTTAGAGAAATTTTGAGAGGCAAAATGTAGCAGGGGGTGTCCGAAATACTGGTGCCAAAGAAAGCACGCGACAACTGTAGGAAAATATGAAGACTCAAATGAAGCAAACATGCTCATAACTCGACTGAAGAATGCAAAACGATGCAAAACGAAATGATTTTTATCTTGGGAGCCGACAAGTTAAGATATAGTTCAGTGTTGTTATCACCGGCAAGCAGAAGGTCTTGATAGAGCCTAAATACGCATTGGCTTGTTTGTGTGATATATACTTTTTCTTAAATTGTGTCAGTGTTAACAATGGCAATTCATTTCCCGTGAGAAGTATCACAACAGTGCTCTCCCAACAAAGTGGGGGGTCCTCTTACGGCGACTGTCGACAGAGAGCACTTCTTAGTATTTAAAATTTTGTAGTGTATAGCACATTTGGACTGACGGGACCGATCCGCGTCAGAAAACAACGGGCATTCTACTTGCATAGCAAAAAAAGTGCTACCCACCCCTACAACTACCTTAGATCGTGGGTTGTGTTTGGTAGCGAATTATCGAGGAGGTGTTTTGCGTTAATTCCGCATTACTTTCTATTAACCAAGTTGTTTATTCCTAGACCAGTCCGTTTGTTATAGGTAGAAATCTTCCAAGTCCGAAAGAAAACTGCGGTTCAAAGAAAAAACTGTGGTAAGCGTGGTCCCGGTAGTCGAACCCGGGACCATTACGCAGTCAAACCGGCCAGCGAACTGGGGCACCCCTAACTCCCGAGGGGTACCCTGTAGGAGCGGTGGGGAACAATAATATGTACGGCCAATGGATGGATAGATGAAAACAGCTTCCCGTGTTCAGAATCTAACAAGTGGACCAGGCGTGATAGTTACGGCGTCTATCCAATTGAGCTATCATTGCATTCCGGGCGCACAACATTTTCTTGGGGTTCCTAGCGCGGAATAAAACTTCGGACTTGCCCGAATGTGCAAGCGCGTGATGATGACGATGATGATTATGATGATGATGATGAGGTTTGACACATTGACGCTATACAGGCAATACGTTGCGATGTACTGGAGAATTCCGGAATAATTTCGCCCAACAAGCCATCTTTATGTCCGCCGGGTTCAAGCGCGTGCTAACGGGATTCTTTTGGTGAGATGGGAAAGCCTGGGGAATAAAATGCTCCACGCCTGCCAATTATGTATTTCAAAGGCAAGTTTTGAAATAAATGTGAGGTAATGATATGAAGCGAAAAGTAAAGCGTAAAACAATTCAAAAAAAAGGAAAAGAAATGGACTTGGGCTGGCCAAGTAATTAAGTGAAATGACAATCCGTGGACTGCCAGGGTAAAAGAGCGGACACCGAGAGAAGTGTGTGGAAAAAAGGGGAGGCCAGTTACTGGATAGAGGGTCAAAAAGAGGAAAGTCAGAGGCAAAGAATCGACTCTATCGGCGCGGAACAGAAGGGGATGGAGTTAGGGGGGCGAGGCCTTCGTCGTGGAGCGGACCTAGTGGGCTGCTGCTGATGATGATGATGAAGGTGATGCACAAGCCCGGTCTCCGAAGAAGAGTGAAGGGCGCAAGCTCAGCTGTTTCTCTAGCCATGAACCGCTAGTTCAAGCTGCGCTATTTTGTAATGATCAATATAACAATTCATGATTATTTTTCTGGGTATCGTCATTTGTGGCATTGTGTTTTCCTCTATCTGTGATTTACGGGCATTTAAAAATTATTTAGATTGCGGCGGCGGTACGTAAAATTGGCCTAGATTTCAGGAAACTCAATTTTTTACCCCTTGATGCAGTATCAAAATTTCGCAATTCTCAAATATCCTGGCAGAACAACAATATTCCGCGGGTATAAATATGCATTACTGAGAATTGATACAGACATCGTTCAACTAAGCATTGTCAGCAGTCTCAAAAGGCAACAAACCAAAATACCCTTTTACCGTGTAATTGCTATATCCGATCAACAGTACTGGACACGGCCAGGTAATTTGTATCCCCTTAGTGCGCGACTTTTCTCCAGGGCAGATAAATGCTCTTACGGTGCCTGCTCATATTTTGTGAACGCGTTGTTGGCGTTGTTAGATTTAACAACAATGTCCAACAATCCTGTCGCCTGAAGGTTAGCAATACGAACATTAGGTGTAACATGAGCTACGGGGATATCCTACCTGCATCACGGGGCCAAATTTAGCAACAAACTTCTATGTTGACCCTGACGGGCTACAGGTTGCCATACTTTCGCAGGGAAATGACTTCTTAGATACCGCTTTTATTGTCCCTTTCCTTTTTATTGAAATTAGAACTGCTCGTGGACGTGCACATATAGAGAATGCACACGTGAACGTTTGGCAGGGTATAAAACCTGATAGGGTGGCAGAAACCCCCTTTATGATGTTTGCCCCGCGGGGTCATATATGATGAAGCTTTGAAGATATAAAGGAAATTCACAATAAAACACGGTCATAATAAAACAAAAAAAAATGAGTCGTCATACTTTGAAGTGTTTTGACTTCCACTTCAGCGAGATAAGAACGTTGTTGTCGAACGGCATGCTACCTTCTTGTTTCACAAGACTGTTTCCTGAATATTCCGCTTGGGTTGTTCCTTGGATGATTTACAAATCGCACATTTTTCTTCCCTGAAGAGAGCCCTGTCAACGTCAAGCAATAAAATTGCTCGCTTTGTAGTGCGGGTGGTTATCGAAAGTAGACATTATTGACTGAAGCAATTGTTGAGGCACGCCGGGGTTGACTACGTGCATTTTCTGCCTGGATACTCAATTTTGACAAAGTATGAGGAAAGCCTTTAAAAGAAATAAAGCTTGGGGCTCATGCCTCTATGTCGTACATACTTTTTTACTTTTGAAATGACATCCCGGATTGGTTGTCAGTGATGCGTACCGTGTTTTCTCTCAAGACGCCTTTTCAAAAGTCATCACAGCGAGAGAAGTGATCCTTCATAAAACGATTATTGAAAGTACTTTCCGCAAAGAAGTGCTTAAAAAACTGCAAGTTATTCAAAATATGGCTTAGGAAATTGAAGTACTTCACCCAAAAAGTTGGTCGCACAATCTCAACAAATCCCTCCAGTATAATTTTATCACCATCTTTAAAGAATTTCAAAACTTTGTATCTTCTTGCACAAAGTATAAAGCACAGACACTCGGGGAAACGAAACGAGCTTGCGCCAGGTGTAACTAAGTCCTTTTGGTAAAACTCCACAAACGTTTATTGACACTGCCTGCTGAATAATGAAGCCAGAAGCGATAAATAAATGAAAAAGCTCGAATGAGGCTGCCCATTTTTATTGAACAAATTGAGGTGTTCTTACCCATCATTGATCTTTGCTGTGCAATGATCGCAATATATCGAGTCCACGTAATATCACGGCAACAAAACTTGAAAACACATTGTAGCAACAGAACAGGCAATTATACAAAGCACACAAGGACCGAATCTAATGTATGCCCAACATCCCCTTCTCAATTTTATTCACGACTTTCGTCGCCAAGTTACCGAACGACCGGGGGTTGTACAATCGTTTAGTGTTAGTCCTAATGTTCCAAGCCTGAAGCACCCGTTACACAGACCTCTATCACGGCGCCATGCGCAACAAAGACGATTGAGCACCTCAGAAGAATACGCCAATAGGCGCGGGCTTGTACTAAGTAAGACTGCCACTTAATGACCCTTGGCGCTTTCTTTAGTTCGGGACACCGCCGAGCATACTAGATAACACGTTGCTGTTCTCGCGCTTGAAAATTGCGAAATAGTTCAGAGAAATAACGGTCACGTCTATGCTTTTATTAGGAAAGACCCTCCACATTTTCGCTAATTAGCCGCTTTTTTAAGGTGAAAGAGACCGGATAGCATATCTGCTCTATTAAACCGATTCCTACTATGCGACTTCGAAATTAGCCTGAGTACTGTTACATAAAAGCCAGGCCTTCGGATTTACCCTCTTTTTTAAATCGTTTTGAGAGAACACCCACAGAAGGCGTGTGTGGGATAATCAACGGAATTGTGGTCACGTACCAGTCCTCAACTTGACAAATGTTTAAAAAAGATCCACAATGTTTTGCTCCATGGCTTAAAACACTAAATTACACTTGGCTGGTTTGAAGGCCTATCGATAATCAAAATTTTTTCTACACGTATATCCTGCATTTGATTGTTTTTGTTCTTTGAATTGTTTCCGTTTGGAGGGAATTTCGGCGACAAGTAGAGAACCACAATTCGCGCCAAGCAGCTACGATCTAAATCAAAAGTTCCGCATGCCTCCCTTATACTAACTTTCCGTCACCAGTTCAGCGCTGTATGTGCACCTTTGACAGGGAACACACCTTGATTTTTTTGTGCCCTTGGGGATAAGATTTTAGTTATCTATTTGTTACGTAATTTACCTCGGAAGACCTTGTACGAGGTAGGCCACAGTGAATGTGTTATTCAATATTTTTACAGACGCGCTTTTTGTACCGTACGTGATGGCGACAACCGCCGCTTTTCCGTTTTAATAAATCGTAAAAGGTTAGTTCATTAGAAAATTAGGTGCATTAGAACATCTACAATAACAGATGAAGACAGTACGAGCGCCGAAAGCACACTTGCTTATTTCCAAAAAAAAACATTTCGGGCTATAGATCAGATAATACAGGCAGGCTTGTGCGCTCACCATCCAGTAAAAAAAAGGCCGTATGTTCTACATTGGCACACGGCACAATAGCCCGAGCTCCCTCTTCCTCAAACACACAAATGTTTAAAGACACAATCTGTGTCCCTCTTTTATGTGAAAGGCCTCCAAAACATTTCGTGCCAAACAATATCTGCGGTCACCGCGAATCCACAAACACAGCGAAACAGCCACATAACCTGCAAGTGCACCAGGAGTTGCGGACCTAGATGGTTTGTGAGGATCAACTTCAATCTCACGCGCTTTAAATAATTTTTTTTAGAAAAACGCCCCATCAAATATTCGTACCAGCGCACCGGAATGGTGGCGGTTCTGTAACCAGTGTTCCTGAATTGACGGTGTCAAGACCCGCCGGAAAAAAATTGCAATGCCAACTTATGGAGGCTTTTCTCAGAAAAAAGAAGGAACGGTTGTTCAGTCAAACCAGAGTTCCTCGACGTATAGCAGTTGCGAAACTGTCCTTCGGCTTCGATGTATCAAAAGCCGGTCCGCGGTTCGCTCCCCGGCGCTGGGGAAACAGGGGCAAGAAAGGGGGCAAGTTAACGAGGCCTTTCCGTCTGTCGCAGAACACTTTAAGTGGTCCACAAGTACTCTTGCGTGCGGTGAAGTGACAAAGAAAAAAACCGTAATATAACTAAATAATTCGGCCTCAGTTTATGCCTTCTAGTGTTAAAAGCAAGCCTTTATCTGGTAAAAAAAAATTGTTATTAGAAATACACTTTTACTTATATCACATATCAATATTATCACATACCAGATATATTCACATATCATCTCCCACTATGTCAGGATTATCACTCAGTATCCCATATAAACTAAGTATATGGGTTTGGACGTTGTGGTTTATGGACAAAATTTGTAATCTGGGTCCTCGGTTAGGAAATAATACGTACTGGAAAAAAGAGATGGGGACACACAATGCGAAACCAAGGGTCACAACAAGCTGGCTACTACCGATATTGTCTTGAAATTTGCAACGAACAAAGAGCACAAAGAATGGGATCTTCGGGAAACGAGCGAAGAAAGATCCAGTGCATTAAACGGCGAACATCGGAAAGGTCTCGTGGAACTACGATGCGCTGAACTGGACAGTAGAATTTAAACAATTGCAATTGCAGTGTGCTGCATCAACGAATGGTGCGACAGCAGCGCTATATGTAATGCGAATGAATATTACCGCGACGTAATCCTCAGTAGAATATAGCAGCTAGACGTCATTGGCACATTCATTCGATCTGTCAACGCTGTTTTCACACTATTCGATGGTGTTTTCTCATCCACTACGATACGCGGAAAGATTGTAAGCGGGAGCCAGTTCCTAAACCACGAAATGCGGGGCAAAGAGCGATGTAATCAAGTTTATTGTCCAGCGTGCTTCTACGTCATCACCACAAAGCCGATATATCCTGTGTGGGTATGAGCCAGTGCATGTGGTACGCTGTTAAAACGGACCAGCGCTGTCGAAGACGAAGAAGTAAGTGTACGTGAGCTTCGTTAGGCATATTGGTCACATGTTCAATGCTTAATTTTCCTTCAGTCCAAACAAGGCGTATCACCTAATAAAAGCGTCAATCATGTGTGAAGCCAACTTGCGGCTACTTTTGGCTGGAGGCAACACTCACAATACTATACGAGTTCCTTGATACAAACGCCACATTCACGAGTGCTCCTCCAACCGTAGAGAAATGTGACTTACCATAAATAACAGAACGGGAGACTTCTACATGATATTGTCACGAAGACAAGGACGACGCAGTTGTCTTGAAGGAGAAACAAGTTTATTGGACCGAACTTGTGCTCCCCTAACAACTCAAAAGAATACAGAGGCGGCGAAGCAGCGGTCAACAAAGTGACTTGCGTCGGCGAGCGTCGCAGAATCAAATGCCACTGCGTCTGCTGTGCAGGCTTTTATCTTTCGGCGTGAGAGTTTCTGGAACCGTCGATTCACATCCAGAACATTGTAGATCACAGAAGATTATTCTGGGCTAGCGGCGTTAGGGCGAAACACTCTGCTTATCTGAATGAGATAGCCCGTGCGGCATAAAAATAAAGAATGGAACACGCGCTTCGCATGGGACACAGATAACAGAGCCTGGCGCGGCCGGGCATTAAAAACACACAATACATAAACAAACCCGTACATGGTTCGCGGCATTACCCCCCTCTAAGAGTGCATCGACCCGATGCTAAAATAAAACGACAGTCCGAACAAACAGCCACAACAAGTTGTTCATCATCTTGCGAAGTACGGTTTGAGGCGAACCACGTGGACGACTTCGGGTCGCGTGCGTCGTCGTGATGTGCCATATCACCACTGGGGATCACTTCGTAGGTTAATTGGCCAACACGTCGTAGAATCTGGTAGGGTCCGAAATACCGTCGCAGAAGCTTCTCACTGAGTCCGCGTCGTCGAATGGGAGTCCAAACCCACACACTATCCCCTGGTTGGTATTCGGCGTCTCGGCGTCGGAGGTTGTAGCGGCCGGCATCCACCAGCTGCTGGTCCGTTATACGAACTCGAGCGAGCTGGCGGGCCTCCTCCGCACGTTGAAGGTATCCTTGGACGTCGGCGTTGAGGTCGTCGTCTTCTACATGCGGAAGCATGGCGTCGAGCATCGTAGTCGGCCGTCTTCCGTAGACAAGCTCGAAGGGTGTCATCTGCGTAGTTTCCTGCGTCGCTGTATTGTACGCAAACGTGACATACGGGAGGACTTCGTCCCAAGTCTTATGTTCAATGTCGACGTACATGGACAGCATATCCGCAATCGTCTTGTTCAGACGTCCCGTTAGTTCGTTCGTTTGGGGGTGGTACGCCGTCGTTCTTCGGTGATCCGTGTTGCTGTAGCGTAAGATTCCTTGCATCAGCTCCGCGGTAAAGGCCGTTCCGCGGTCCGTGATTAGGACTTCAGGGGCTCCATGTCGCAGCACAACCTGGTTTATAAAGAACTTGGCGACTTCTTGTGCTGTCCCGCTCGGACGAGCGGCGGTCTCTGCGTAGCGCGTCATGTAGTCTGTCGCTACGACAATCCACTTGTTCTCTGATCATGACGTAGGGAACGGGCCTAGAAGGTCCATTCCAATCTGTTGAAAGGGCCTTGACGGGACGGCGATCTGTTGCAGAAGTCCGGCGGGTCTTGTCGGCGGCGTTTTTCGTCGCTGGCAGTCACGGCAACTCCGAACGTAGTGGGTGACGTCAGATGTAAGGCTGGGCCAGAAGTACTTCGCCTTAATTTTTGCATGCAATAGTGCGAGCTGTTCCGAGATGTCCGGAAGACGGGTCGTGGTGGGACGCTTCCAAAATTTCGTCACGAAGGTCTGCGGGGATGACAAGTAGATAATTTGTTCTCGTCCGGGGCTGAAATTCTTCTTCACGAGGACGGAGTTTTTGAGGCTGAATGCTGGTAAGTTCCGCTTGAATGCTTTAGGCACGGCGACGTTTCGTCCTTCGAGGTAGTCGATCATTACGCGCAAGTCGGGGTCGGCACGCTGCTGGGCGGCAAGGTCGCTCTCCGTAACAACTCCGAAGAACGCGCTGTCTTCATCGGAGTCTTGTGGTAGTGGGTCGACAGGGGCGCGGAACAAGCAGTCGGCGTCGGAGTGTTTCCTGCCGGATTTGTAGACGATTGTAACGTCGAACTCTTGCAGGCGCAAACTCCACCGCCCAAGACGGCCAGAGGGGTCCTTCAAATTGGCGAGCCTACACAGTGCATGGTGGTCTGTCACAACCTTGAATACACGTATGGGCGAAATTTTGAAATGGCCCATATGATTGCCAGGCACTCTTTTTCGGAGGCTGAGTAGTTTTTCTCCTCCTTCGACAGACCACGGCTTGCATAGGCGATTACCTTTTCGCACGCGCTTTGCTTTTGGACGAGGACGGCCCCCAAACCTATATCGCTCCCGTCCGTGTGCATTTCTGTTTCGGCGTTTTCGTCGAAATGAGCGAGCACGGGCGGGTTTTGCAGGCATTATTTCAGCTCGCAGAATGCTTTTTCTTATGCGTTTTCCCAGGCGAAAGGGGTGCTATCTTTTGTCAGGCGCGTGAGTGGTTCTGCGATGCGAGCGAAGCTTGCGACGAAGCGCCTGTAGTATGCGCACAGTCCGAGAAATCTTCGCACGCTCTTTTTGTCTTTCGGTCTTGGGAAGTTCGCTATGGCTGATGTTTTCGCTGGGTCAGGCAGGACTCCCGCGGCGTTGACGACGTGTCCCAAAAACTTGAGTTCCTCGTAAGCGAAGCGGCACTTTTCGGGCTTCAGCGTTAACCCCGACGTACGGATGGCCTCGAGTACAGATTTCATCCTTGCAAATAGTTCGTCGAAAGTCCTAGCGAATACCACAACGTCGTAGAGGTATACAAGGCAGGTGTGCCACTTCAGGCCAGCTAGCACAGTGTCCATGAATCTTTGAAACGTTGCTGGCGCCGTGCACAGCCCAAACGGCATCACCTTGAACTCGTATAGGCCGTCCGGGGTTATAAATGCGGTCTTCTCTCGGTCTCTCTCGTCCACCTAAATTTGCCAGTAGCCGGTCTTCAGATCCATCGATGAGAAGTACTTCGCATGGCAGAGGTGGTCGAGGGCGTCGTCGATTCGTGGCAGCGGGTATACGTCCTTTTTGGTGACTTTGTTCAGTCGCCGGTAGTCAACGCAAAACCTTAATGTGCCGTCGTTTTTCTTCACCAGTACAACCGGCGCAGCCCAGGTGCTTTTCGATGGCTGTTTAATGTCGTCGCTGAGCATGTCGTCGACTTGAGTCCGGATGGCTTCCCGCTCGTGGGAAGAGACGCGGTACGGTGACTGTCAGGTAGGTCGGGCTCCATCTTCGGTGAATAATCGGTGCTTCGCTAGAGGTGTCTGACGTAGTTTTGAGTTCGACGAAAAACACTCCCTGTAGCGACGCAGCAAAGCCAATAATTTGTTTCGTTCTGCTTGCGGTAACGTCTGATTCACGTCGAAGGGATTCGAAAACTTGAAGGTATCTTCGGGTGCGCGTTCAAATTCGGCAACCACGATCACGTAACTTGCTTGTTGCGTTTCTTCGAGGAACGCAATTGAAGCGCCCTTGTTTAAATGCTGGTACTCCTCAGTGAAATTGGTGACGAAAAATTGGGATTTGCGCTGCTTAAACCGCGCAATGCCTATTGCGACAGACACACCGCGGTCGAGAAGCAACCTTTGGTCACTCTCCATGACAGCGTCGGCATCAGGAGCAGCAGCTTCACAGTAGACGGTGATCATCAAGCTTGCGCGGGGTGGCAGGGTGACATGATCATCGGCGATCCTTACAGCTGTAGCACAGCGGACGATTATCGGCGGTTCGCCATACGTCCGTCTTCCTCGGCGCCTGGTGTTGGCGTGCAGGGGGTCGGGCGGGCGACAGTGGACGGTGGTACGGCGGGACTTCTTGAAGACGGGTTGGAGTAGGGCGGTGTCGTCGAACAGCCGTGGAGTAGGTCATAGCTTGAGGCTCACGTGGTACTTCGGGAGGCGTAGAAGTTTCCAAAGCGAGTAGAATTTCTTCCCGAATCACGTCGGTCATAGAGGTGACTTGGGGTTGCGGCGTTGTTGGGAAGAGTTTCCGCAGTTCTTCCCTGACGATAGCGCGGATTGTATCACGTAGTATGTCAGAGCTAAGAGCCCCGGCATCGATCGTGTCCGCAACTAGCGCATTGATGGGACGGTCGTACTGCCTCGTGCGCATTTCCAACGTCTTCTCCAAGGCGGCAGCCTCAGAAGCGAATTCGGCCACCGACTTGGGGGGGTTGCGGACAAGGCAAGCAAAAAGTTCTTGCTTTACTCCTCGCATCAGAAACCTGTTTCTTTTCTTCCGTCGTATCCGGGTCCGCGCGACGAAATAGTCGCTTCATTTCCTCAACGAAGATTACGACTCCTTCGTTCGGGTGTTGCGTTCGAGTTTCCAGTAAAAGCGCAGCTCGTTCTTTTCTCACCACGGTCGTAAAGGTCCTAAGGAACTTGCTTTTGAATTGCGTCCAGTCGGTCAAGGCGCTCTCGTGGTTCTCGAACCAAGTTCGAGCTGCATCCTCCAAGTAAAAGAAAACATGCCGGAATGTTTCTTCATCGTCCCACCTGTTGAAGGTCCGCACGCGCTCCAGCTTCTCCAACCATTCCTTGCACCATGGTGTTGGTTGCAGCGTTTCTTCTCTTGCGCCCTTCTGGCATAAGACCGAACTCGGGTAGCAATCCTTACAGTCGGCGGCTTTCTCTGGTTGGACTGGCTTGGCGGATTCCATATGTCGTTGGGAGCATAAAGGGTGAGTACCCCGCACCTCCACCAGATGTCACGAAGGCAAGGACGACGCAGTTGTCTTGAAGGAGAAACAAGTTTATTGGAGCGAACTTGTGCTCCCCTAACAACTCAAAAGAATACAGAGGCGGCGAAGCAGCGGTCAACAAAGTGACTTGCGTCGGCGAGCGTCGCAGAATCAAATGCCACTGCGTCTGCTGTGCAGGCTTTTATCTTTCGGCGCGAGAGTTTCTGGAACCGTCGATTCACATCCAGAACATTGTAGATCACAGAAGATTATTCTGGGCTAGCGGCCTTAGGGCGAAACACTCTGCTTATTTGAATGAGATAGCCCGTGCGGCATAAAAATAAAGAATGGAACACGCGCTTCGCATGGGACACAGATAACAGAGCCGGGCGCGGCCGGGCATTAAAAACAAACAATAAATAAACAAACCCGTACATGGTTCGCGGCAATATCTTAAAAAATTTTCAGCGTAATATAGAAATTTACTGTACATAAAAGCGAGCGAGAGGTGGCTGTATATCTTATAAAAGATATTTTTCTAATATATACATCCATTTCCTTTCACCTGTCTGGTGAGTTCGTAGTACAACGAACATTTCTCAAGTAAAAATTAATATTTTTACACGTTACAAAATAAAGAGCAGCAATACTACTGAGCAAAATATTTTCGAGTATGTATTGCTCCTGGCAACATAAAAACTTTTATCTAGTACGAGTGAAATTTTACAAAAACAGGAGAGCATTCTGTATTTTTAGGGTTCAAGGAGAGTTTCCTCGATTCACTAATTTTCTTTGCAGGCGAATTTGTACGAGTAAATCATCCACTTCATCTCGCTCGCGCCTACAATTGATACGAGTAATGTTTTCGCCAACCAGCTTTCACGGGGCCTTGTTGTAAGTCAGCATGAAAGTGCTCTCCAAAATATTTTCAGAATAGAAAAGCTTGTTTGTACGCAGAGCTTTTGAAGACATCTACCTCGACCTGAAAGTTTAAAGAAAGTTTAAATGCGCATTTAAATGAAAACTCAGAGTCTAGATATCCACAAAATATACAAAGAAGGAACGCAAAAGTTGTGCAGTTTATTGTTCAAAAGTTCAATTTTGACACCACAGTTTTGCGCTGACACCCTTTGAGGCACTGCTACTAAATGATGTATGCGAATATGAATGCCCAATTTTCTTCTCCATTTTACAGATGCCTGATTATACAGCAGCCTTCATGACTTTATTTTTCCGACTGTGTGCAGGATGCCCGCATTTTCCAGTGATGCTTCCCTGCTACGTATCTGCGCGGTGGTCCTGTTTTTTAGATTGAATTGGTGCGGACAATTGGTACAATAAACTGCGTTTTTTTTTCAATGTATACCTTTTTGATCAGGAGCTTTGGCGATGCCCTGTCGCAGTCAGGAACCCTACAACGCATGTATGTTTTTCGTTTCACTCGTCGCACCTCGTTAGTTGGCCTCCCATGCCTGTCATAACTTGTTATGAATTCTTCTTGCTTCGATATGATCACGTAGCTCGAGGTATTTTTAAGCGGGACACTCATGCTCATCCGCTGTGCTGGTTTCTTCGATTGAAACGCTTCCTTCTTTATCTTGTTATACAATGATTATGTTGCAGAGCAAAATTGATGGTGGTATACGAATCGAAGTTTTTATTTGAATTCAATGTATTTCTGAAATTTTAGTTGTCCGGCTGAATGAAGGTGTGTGTATTTCATATCCTATGCCTACGCACGCAATGGTCGATCGAAAACCACCTTCACAATAAGCCAGTTTGGACGTACAAGTATGCAATTTGGAAGGCCCTAACCCACACATTATGCACACGAATTCCAAAGCGTTCTTGCGATATAAGGCAATGCGTTTTAAAACGCAAGCCTGTTTTTATGAGAAAAGCCACCCCTTTCAAGTGAAACTACCCAACTCATCTTCAGGTTGTTTATTTTGTAAAAACATCTTCGGTTGTCTATTGAGGTTTTCTCTTTTGAAGTGACTTGTACACCTAAGAAGGTTTAAGCATTTGCGTTGTGTAATCCACTTTATTCGAAGGTAAAAATAAACTTCGTCGCCAAATACGTAGGGATACCGAATGCATTATAGTAACAGTGTAAAGTTCAATAGGCAAAAATGTTTGACAGACCGTCTTGCACGGTGGACTTCTGGCGTACAACAAACATTGGAGCTGGCCAAACTAAAATTCCAATATATATAACCATATATCCACGTAGCATTTCGCCAACCGGTTTATGCGGACGACTGCATCATCTAGAGACAAAATAGACTGTTACTGAGTCCAACAAATGACTGACATGAATCGTATTATCATTGGTTCGCACGTATCTATACAGCCTCAACAGAATAAAGTAATGCGCGCCTTTTATTGGTTCATGCGTACTCCACCAATCTATTGCATTTATTGAAGGGTTCCGAATTTGGTGACACATTAAAACAACCGCATTATTTGTAGCAACAAAAACTTCAATAATAACCCTTATGTCCCCTATGGACAATGGAGAATACCTGGATACCCTGTTACAGTTGCTTTATATTTCGATTGGGCGTACTTTATTTGTAACAGACTCTCCCCAAAACGCTCCTTTATGCTACACCAGAATTGGTGTCTTGCCTATTGTGTACCCCATTTTTGTCCGTTTGATCTCCAGAAACTTTTTTAGCACCGTTGGTCTCTTGGCACAATAACCTTATATTGCTACGTTTTTCACTCGCGAAGAAGTTGATTAATTTAGGTTTTTTTAAGCATATGACAAGGATTTTGCCACAAAACTCTGTTTTTCTTCAGAAACTTACAACGCCCCTTGCCTTGGCCCTAAGTTGAAACTTCTCGTCGATGTCTTTCACATGAGTTTTTATTGTTTCTTCAATTATTTGGTCCTGAGGCTAAACTGTCCTTTCTTCCCTTCACCGCCAAGCATACTATAGCGCTTTACCGAAAATGGCCACGCTCGGATTTTGCGTCGTTTGTCCCATTCCATTACCCTAGAATCTCTTTATCTTCAACGGTGATTTATTGAATTGTTTAGCTTGCTTCTTCTCTTCTTTCTTGATCTCCATCGGCGCATTCACACTACCTAGATAACTATGAAGAACATGCTACACAATCATCTGTTTCTGGAAATATTATTTCGCCAAAACTGAGAAGTTCATATTGTTGTTTTATCTGATTTGGTATATAAGGCAGAAATGGCCAGCGTGGTTATTGAAAAAAAAATATAAATAAAAATTTCTTGGACATTCGGCTCCCGTATTCTCAGAATAATACAGGAATAACTTGAAGCTTGAAGACGGTGCCCGGGAACCCTTCATTCGCGTTGTGTTCATTTGAGAGGACACATAGCTGGTGCTCGCCGATTACACGCGTGATCCATGAAAGGGCGCATAAGAAAATTTCCACAATTGAAATTTCTTTTTTGCTACACTTACGTGGTTACACTAAACTTAGTTACTTCAACTGAACGAAGCGAAATTGACATGATCGCCCATTTACAAACATTTCTTAAGAAAAGTGCAAAAATATTCATGTAATAAAAAAGGTGTTTTGAAATCGGTTAATGTGGAAGCACAAGACCATGTGTGGACGCAGTTGCGCTGGTGTAAGGTAACCCTCACTAGCGATGTTGCACGGAATGGTCACCTCGCGGCAAGTAGTATTCTGCCGTGCTGTTCATTGACGCAAGTCCAGGACTTGAACGCACGTAAAGAACGTAGTGGGTAGCTCAGAGTATTTGATTTACTTGTCGAATGTTGTACGTAACAACCGCTACCAGTTTCTTCAGGCTTTACGCTTACAGTGGTTCCGGAAGCGTACATTCTAATTGTAATTCAACTGTTTTTTCTACTTAGTACATTACAGGTAACTCGCCACTGTTTTTCTGTATTTTTAAAAGTGTTCTAATTAAAAAAGGCCGAACAATCTTAACATTCCAAGTGTCTGATTCAACAAACCAGAAACACTAACAATACGCGAAAGCGGATGTCAGCGTGACACACAAAAAGAGGGTACCTCAAAGTCCTAGAAGATATGGTACTTCACAGGACTTTATCTTGGGTAAAGAAATTACACCATCTTCCCACGTGGGAACCCTGAGGGGATGCGAAGCCGTGGAGTAGTGGCGTGTTAATTGATTGTTAGAGTAAAGACACGTGTAGTAGCGTAATAAATGTCTTCTTTATTTATCGAGTAGTGGGGAACGTTTTGCGGCTTCTCGTTCTCGAAGCGAGGTATCTGCTGTTCGACGTTGGCGTTTCGAAGCGTTGTCACGTTGCGGAACGCCATCTGTATCAGCTACTCGCCGCTGGCGTTTCGAAGCGACTTCTCGTTCTCGAAGCAAGGAATCCGCTGCTCGACGCTGCCGTTTACGTTCGGCGTCGCGAGCTCTCCTTTGTGCAGCCCTGTCTTCTGAGGCACGAGGCGAGCTGAGCGGCGAGGAGGAGAGGGCGTTATCACAGCTGGTTAGGGCTCCTGGAGTGACAGTGTTGCTGGTGTCTTCCCAATCCGGTACGAGACGAGCCGAGTGGCGGGGAGGAGAGCGGAGTTATCACAGATGGCCTGAAGAGGGGTGTGTGCAGGAGAGGTGCGGACCCCGGATGACGGAGGGTCGACTAAGAGATGCTTCGCACCTAAAAATGATGTGAGAAAGAATTACAGTTACGCCCTTCACGGTAGTCGCTGAGCACCATGGGATCTTAAAACCTTACTTTAAAGTTTCCTTCAAAAGGCGGGCTGGAAAGGTCCACGAAAGCGGGTGCAGTGGCGTGTCGCACGACCCGCAAATGATAAGGTGATATGAATGGAATGTCATAACGCCATCAGATTTTATGCATCATGGCGAAGCTTAGGCTTCCCCTTACTTTTTCTTCGTCCGTACGTAAACATTTCCTGGGATGCTACCTGCCCAAATAGAATGATTTTTTTGTTGCTTCGTCCTTGCTCTTTTTTAGCTCTGAGTTCATTGGAGGTCATGTTTCTCGTGGTGGGTAAGGTGCGCCTTAGGTTTTGTTATTAATATTCAATTTGCCGGTCACTCCTTAACGGCCGTTTAATATTTCGCAAAAAAGTTGGGCGTGTGTTTGTTCTGTGGCTGCCTTTTTTGTACGTCGTAAGTTTTCGGAGTTCCGCGTTGGCAAGTTTGGCAGCATTATTTGAATAGAATGCGGTGTATTTACCTGCCCCCCTTTCGGAAAATCCCGTGTCTGGGTGTCTTTAGTCATTCGTGAAAGTGCGATGGCAGCACTAATCGTATGGGCAATTTAGTGCAGATATCCGACCAGATTCTCTGCCCTATTTAGGGCGATAGCGGGTATGCGCTGGAATGGCGTCTCTACGGTTACGATGCGGCATGGGATGTAGACGGTGGTAAAATATGCCCTGGCGTCCCCAATCCTGTGGCACAGCACGGGTGTAGCAGTAAATTTATGGTTTCTGTGTACATCGTGTTGCTTCACGCGGAATTAGGTTTAACCAATCTAGATTGGTGACTTGCTAGGCTGAGAGCCAAAAATAAGGCTAACAACATGCCTACTCAGCTGCTTTAGCCAGTTTACAATGCAGCAGTCGTAGGAAGCTACCGGGAGAATAAACAGATCCTATTTCGCTCAAACAAAAATACAACCGCATACTGTGGGTATTGGCCGGTCATGGTAAGAGCTGCCGTCACCAAGTTATTGTTTACAACGTAAATATGCCCATCCACGTCGCTGACATACGACGTCATATGATGGAGATGTAAGTCGACCGCCGATAATAAGCGCAAGGGCTATCGGGGAGCGATCGGTGTTGTCAACGTTGGTTGGCTTCGGCATTTTAAAGACAGCAGGAAACTGTGCTTATATCAAATGTAAGCTTCTGAGATGTTTCTTTATAAAACCAAACATAGAGGAGTGAATGAATTGAACATTTTATGACAGAAGTTAGAAATTGTTTTAGAACAGTGGTTTGGGATAGGGTGGGCACACTTACTGAAAATTGAAAACAGCACGAGAAGGCGGAACACAAAACACTGACACAGAGCCCCATGCGTTGTCGCTTCTGGTCCTGGTTTTTTGTGCCGTTTTGAACATCAGTTAGTAGAAACTGTTGGTTTATAGTTGAGTCTAATAAAGGCATAGATCGGGGCGGATAAACTCCCGCCTGCTTCATGGTCTTACTAGAGGTCGAGACAATAAAATAAAAATTGCTTGAAGGGAGCTTTAGTAACTTCACAACCACACAGAAGTCTCTCAGAATTTAAACGGCTTCGAAACGTCGGGTTTTGTCTATGTACGATTGTTTGAAGCATAATTAAATTTCTGTTTATTTAAAAAATGACGCATGCGTGGAATATTTTAGTCACGTGTGGCATGGCTGTAAACAATGGCGGGTATTTTGGGTTTTATAGTTTCTTGGTTAGCTGAGTACCCTTAATTTGCATATAAACACGGTGAAAATCCTTATTCCGAGGAATATTGAGGCACGCGCTCTGAATGAAAGCGGCATTTGAAAGCCTGATTCACCTATGTAAATTAAAACCTATACACATCTATATATGCCCACAGAAGAGTCATTCAGGTCCGGTGGAAAAGCCCAGAAGCAGTAGTATACACGCGTACAATTTCATAGTTTGGTTGCGTATTCGTATTTAATTAGGGTGCTGGCCAGAATACTTTCTGAGAAGTTTTATGGGGCACCGCTGAAAACGTAGCTTCAAGAATTCGTAAAAATGAGCTTGCCTCCCAAAGTAACTCACCTCGGCGTTCGTGGCGCCTCGGAGCTCCGTACTTTGTCACAAGTTAAAAATAATGACAGCGGCCCCTATACGTTATTAGCGCATCATTATATAAGCCCGCGACACCCCAGAAATTCAAGCACCCAAGGACGATCTTAGAGCACATATTACATAGTCCGAAGCCCCACGTGCAATTTATTTATCGTTGTATTGATTACGTTGGCGACTTACGTCGATTATTTGAATACTCTTTCATTTAGTGCGCCGGTAGGAGCTCGCATCAAAAATATGATAACCAAAAATGAGCATGGAGAGACTGCTGCCAATAATTTTGCTTTTACTAAAACGCAAAACATTGGTAATAACATTTGGATACCGTAGCATGATGGCGACCGCCCCCCTCTCAAGATTCCCCTCCCGAATCTCGCACTGTGTATCTCCGAACAACTACTTGTGCATTTGCCACTTTTTATTCCCGGAATGCTACATTCAATTTACGGAGTGTCTGGCACTTGTGCCTGTGGTACACTTGAGGGAGCAACCAGACCTGCAGTGCTCGAGTCAACGCTTTATTTGTTGTGAACGATCTTAATTTTACCCATGTTCTTGTAATATTGCTCCCTTCTTCCATGACAGGGTCCCTTTCCTTCTTGCTGAAATTATGTTTCCCGGTCCATTTATGGAGCGCAATATAAACTTTAAATTTGCTGTTTCTGCTCGATGCCAGAGACGCATTTTCAACACGACTGCTTCGCATCGTTCTCGCTTCTCTAGCGCATGTCACCACCCCTGTGCAGTGTTCAACATGAACATCGTGTTAGGTTAATATATATTTATATATTTCCAGATACTGCGGACAGAATTGCTGCCCAGGCAGGGAGGGTTACAGTAAAGATGATAAGAAGCATTCAAAAGAATTTCAATCACAGCACTCCACAAAATCAGATGTCAAAGCATTCCAGCGTTCAATTGTACAAGGAAAAAGAAGATTTTTGAAATATTGTAGTATGGGCGAACAACTTTCGTATCGTTTTTTGAGTGGTTCAGTCTGGCTGAAGGGTGTGGGGCAGGGAGTAGATATGTATCTCAGTTCAAGCTCATTTTTTTGTGATAAAGCAGATAAAAAAACGTCACCTCGGAAATCTGCCGACACTTCTGGAGCGACTCTAACTCTGGCTGCTTTAACATATTAGTAACGGATGGTCAAAGTCTGTAATCAGAAACAATGAACCGTGCAGCGAGCCATCGAACCCGTTCAATTTTTCAGTATGTTTTGTGTAGTGTGGACACCATACAATTCATCCATACTCGATGACTGGTTGGTATAACATGTGGTAAGCCTCTAGTTTAACATTTTTGGGTGACCGCCACAGCTTTCTGCGCAGAAACAAGAGCTTTGTGAAACCTCTGTTGCAAAAGTCGTTGTAATGTGTGTCCCAGTTAATGTTATTTGTAATGTTCAAGCCCAATTTCTTAACAGAAGATACAGTGGTAATGTACCGTTTTTCGATTTGATAGCAATAATTCGACGGGTTTTTCATGCTTGTTATTGTCATAGAAACTGTTTTAGAGAAGTTAATTACATTTCATTACGTCCGCACCAGTCCACAAGTTTACAAAGGTTGTTATTCAACCGAACTTCAGAATCACAGTTATCAATAACAGAATAGAGAACACAATCATCAGCAAACAATTTTACATGTAAATTTAACTCAATGTACTTCCCATTGTCAATAATGAATATCATTAAACTATTCGTTCATGTACACATTTTTGTGGGACCCCTCACAAAACCGGTAATACAATAGGCCTGGAACAAGTACATTGAAAAAAACTGCATGCGTTTTGACAGGTACGATTCAATCCATCCCACGAACCCACCGTGGTGGCTCAGTGGCTAAGGCGCTGCGCTGCTGAGCACGAGGTCGCGGGTTAGATTCCCGGCCCCGGCGGCAGCTTTTCTGATGGCGTCGAAACGCAGAAACGCCCGTGTGTACCAGATTTCGGGGCATGTTAAAGATCCTCAGGTCGTCAAAATTAATCTGTAGCCCTCCACTACGGCGCGCCTCATCGTCTGCGTTGCATCGGCACGTTAAACCCTACCAAAATCAAATCAAATCACAATCAATCAATTCATTCCACCAACCTTTGCGGGATTCCCGCTTTTTTTAATCGCTCCACCAGCTGCACATGGGGTACCCGATCGAAAGCTTTGGATAAAATCAAAAAGATTGCGTCAATTTTTGTCGGTTGTCTTTTGCGGAGGCAAAATCATGAATAACAGGTACCAGTAGTGTCACCGTAGAAACGTGTTTTTGAAATTCATGCTGACATTCAGCAAAAACCTGTTGGGCTTCTAAATAGTTCGATATAAGACTAGTGATAACGTGTTCCATTAGTCTGCAGTGTGTGCTGATCTGAGATATTGGTCTGTAATTAGTAGGAGACAGCTTATCCCCGGCCTTGAATACTGGTATATTATTTGCCAACAGCCAGTCTCTCTGTAGGGAGGCTTCATCAAGAGATGCATAAAGATGATGTAGAGATACTCAGAAATAACCTCCGCGTACCGGTACAAAAAGGCATTTGGAAAGCCATCAGGGCCAGATGCATTTTTTGTTTTAATTTTCAACAAGATGAATAATATTTTCAAGGCTGAAGTCAAGTTAAGACATGGTGGCAAAAGGACACAACGAGGTTCATATGGAAGCGGCAGAGAGGGGATCGGTGAATGAGCCATGGAAGGTAAATTTAGTTCATCAGCAGTACCTTCAGGATTAGTGATAGCTCCGTTAATCTTTAATTTTTCTTTGCGCACTTGGAAGCAGATAGGAGTCGCCAGAACTTTTGCGGGGCTTCTTTTAATAAATAGGCAAAGTTTTAGCGGGGAAACTGGAACGCCCACATCGTAGTTTGGCAGTCAGCTAGCTCTTGTTTGAGAGTTGAAAAGTCGCTGGCATGGTTGAATTTATTTTTCTGCCGTCGTGCAGTTTTGCGATTCAGATGAATTATTTTACGGGTTATCCAGGGATTTTTGCGCTTTGTGGTCCTCTGACGAAGTGGAACAAATCCGTCAATGCAAGACAGTGGAAGCGTCTTAAACTTCGAGCAAAGTGTTTAAACATTGTCCCCGGTGCTGAAGCACGAAAGACCAAGGTGCAAGCAGGCGACAATGAATTCATCATCTGAAGCCTAGAAATCAAGAAATTTTTTACAAGTAGCTTTTCGTTTAGTTTTGTTGACATCAAAAGCCATTGTAACTAGCTTGTGGTCGGCTCTACCGTCTTCACTGGTGACAGAGTGTTTTTCAGAAAACGTTTTCACAAAGACACAATCAAGAATTGGATGACAAGTTTCGGAGACACGTGTGGGTGCGTGTGCCATCTGATGCATATCATGAGAAAAAAAATGTGGTCTCGAGCAGACGCCTAGTGTTATCAGTGTCACTAAATCCCGAGATTGCCAGATTATTCAAGTCAATTCCTGGCAAGTTAAAATCACCCGTTAGTACCAATGTTTGTTCCTTCTTAAGAACGAGTCCCAAGTATTCAGTCAGTGCTTCCACATCAGAAATGCGTTTTTCGGCGGCCTATAAAGGACAGCAAAAGTGGCAACTCCACAAAAATTTATCTTTGAAAAGATACCTTCATGGTTAGGGATGATTTCTAATTTCGTAGAATGTACTTCATTCTTCCTATAATACTAACGCTGCCACCGCGCGCATCGCAGTCTCTCCGTAGTTTTTTATAGGAAGGGGAATGATTTCGTTATCAATAATGTTGGAGGAAAGCCAAGTTTCTGTCACACCAAGTACGTGTGGGGCGAGCAAAAATAGTACTTCCTGGAGTTCATTTGCCGTATTTGACAAACATCTTGGTTCAACAAAGCGTTGTGCAAAAGTTTATCTGTTCAAGAGGGTGCCGATTCTTGGTTGTTCTCGTTTTGCTGGCGTTATAAGAGTGGGCGTGCGTTTTCTTCATCCTATGTGTAAACATCATTATCCACGCGCAGCCTTTCATAATCAAGTGACACTGTACGCCCTTCTTCCTTGAACTGTTTTGCATGTAGCCATCTTTTGGAGTATTTCGCTAACGTGGCTTTGCAGAAATCATGGCTGATGGATATGGTTGATCCATTCTGTTTCTTGCAGTTTTGCATAATGGGTATTTTCTCGCTCTATTCAAAGAAATTCAACGTAAGAGGTCTTGGCTTGTTCGTACTCTTTTTACCAATCTGGTGTACCCGTTCAACTGATTTTGTTGCCACGCCCAATTTGGTATGGAACACAGCGCTCAGAACAGGCTCTCTTAGATCAGCAGTGGTTTCTCCTTTCTGCTCAAAAAGCCCGAAAATGAGGATGTTAAGATGTCGGCTCCTATCTTCTAAGTTATCCAGTTTTCTTTGCGGTGTTGTGCGTACTTCTCTTAGGGACAAAACGTCAGAGTTAAGTTCAGCTATCTCCTCAGTGTAGCAAGCTATGGTTTTTACAGTGTCATATGTTTGGGAAAACGTTTCGTTTACCGTGCTTTCTAATGTTTTCTATCACTGAAGCACTTTGCCAATCGAGCCTTTCATGGCTGTTTGCATGCAGCTAATAGGCTTCGCAAGTTCAGCGTTCGATGCCCTGGATTGCGCTCTACATCACCGTCAAGCAACAGTTAAAATATAATAAATTCCTTTTCTATCATTGAGATACACTTTGAGATACACATAGGTGTACTACACCAAAAAATGAGCGATATTCGGGTCATGCATCTAGTGTCCAGATGGTATGGCTGCCTCTGTGGTGCTAATAGTTATATAAATATAGGTTTATTAAATAGAAAAGCACTAAGAGAAGAGGACGTTGAGGTTTGATAAGAGAGAGGTTTATTAAATAGAAAAGCAGTTAGAGAAGAGGCCACCCTTCTCGGCTTTCTTACTAAGCTTGTTCTTCGTGGTCGGATCTTGAAGTCACCTGATCACTGCTATACTAGTCCTCATAACCTAGCAGAAAATTACTAATATTAGTCTTGGGACCCTGTTTGCAGAGCTTGGTGTAACCATAGATTTCTTCGATGCGCTCCGTTTTGCAGTTTTTGTCCGGTGGTGATATAAGGAGACATAAGTGCGTCACTGCTTGCGCTGTTCTGAACTTGCCCCGAGTATGCAATAGCTAATTTAATGTACCGCTACTTCGGCTACGCGATTATAATCTACCGAATGTGTATTAGGCAGTTAACAACCAATCAAGCAGTGTCGATGAATATCACTAGTAAGAATGCCGGGCACAAATATGCCACGATGCAAGCCAGTTCCTTCGGGTATGTCGGGATGCGCAATGGGGTAGAGATACCATTGACCGCCACAAAAGTCTACATAGGTGCAACCTTCTAATGCTTTAAAGACCGCCTAGCAAATTTACCTTTTCTATAAATGACCAAATCAGGTACCCTATACATTTTTAAATAACTGTGTTTGTGTACACGAGTTGAAAAAGGAAAACAGTTAAGCAGGGATGTCGCCAAACCTTATTTGCCAGGTCGTTTCTATATCACTTCAAAGAAAACAAGGTGGCTCATTGAGCTAACTTTACCTAAATACAACAGGGACTGCTTTAGATAACTGCTTCTTACGTGCCCTTGCCAGCAGCTTGTAATATTCCGTTTCTATGCTAAAGTTATATATGTTCCAGCCGTTTTTGAAGTACGTAAATTTTGGGTACATTGGTATCGTTTGCCCGCTGTTCCCTTCCTCTTCGCGCTGCACATTCATGTGTAATCTTTAAGCAACTTTTTAGACAATAGCTCCATCTAACCTCCCTCCATCTACAACAAGCACACACTTTCGGATTCAGAGATCTGCACTGGATGGAGGAGGATGGCTTGGTTTATTAGGGACGTAAACACGTGGTAACCTATTGTAACCAACGCATAAAATGCGGCCAGAGCAAAACATGTTCCCAAGATATCTTAAAATCACGTAGAATGATACAGCCATCATGAAAGGAACCAAAAAAGTGGCCTTTTATTATGCTCTAACTATTAAAAACAAAAAAGAAAGTCGAAATCGCCGGCAGCATTTACCATTCTACGCGTACTGTCACAGATTATGCTGCCCGCACAGGGCGCAAGGTGCTTAAGCCAGTTTTTAACAGCGAAGCTGTTTAGCAAATGGTAATTATTCCAGTCCACAGTTAAAACTACAAAGAAAAGGCGGACCGTACACGCGTTACCACATGCAAATGAGCGCCTGCCTCGTGGTGACCGGCCGACAGTTTAAAAAACGAAAAAATACCGAGCGCTCGTGCGTGCATGCCTCGCGGCGACCGCCTAGCGTTGCCGGTGCGCGTTTGTCAAGCCAAGCATACCAACATAGGGAGATTCAAAGGTAGGCACTTTTAGTTAGCGTCTAACACGGTACAAAGATTTAATGTAGTGCACGCATGCCTAAAATTTCCAGTTTCCATACGCGCGCCTTCCGTGTAACTTAGTTCAGGCTTATTCTGGCTCTAAATCTAAGCAGACAGCCCATAAAAGCTTCACGTTGCCATTATGCTAACGATATTGTGAAATAGTGCTGTGTTTGTAACGCCCATTTAAAATTACATCCTTGTTCTACATAAGGAAATACCAGTTTCTTCTCAATCGGTGTTTCAACCATAGGAAATAAAGGGCTCCACCAGTTTTACTACTTCTTAGTGATTGAAAAGGCAATAAAGCGGTAGTCTGGACTGGTATAATTTTGTATGTTCGGGCCGATTATAAAGCAGAGATGGATTGCCCTTTCAATATCGTCATAAAACCAATTATCCAATGTAAGCACTTGGAACGAGCCAAGTGTATTTGCAAGTACGGGCTTTGTTGTCGTCAGAGCCTGAAACATTTAAAAACTCCGTCCACTTTCTAACGATTGATTTGCTTAGTCGCGAGCTCGGTATTTCAAAACGCAATCGATGAAATACATTACATAGGTGGGAAGGCTGTGATGCATCCATACAATATATCCAGCTTTAGGGCTTATGGTAAGTGGTACTGGCCTTGGCCACCACGTGACGTATTGAGTTCAGCATTTATTGTTCCCGGCTGAATCAGCGTCAACGTTTGTTTATCAAGGACCAATCTAGAAAGAAAAGAGCCCACTTCTTTGTGGTGACGCGATCGTCGAGCCCTGATGAGCCGACTGCGAATGATAAGGCAGCTTTACCGCAGCGTTGGAAAGCAGCAGCCCTTACACGGGGTGTTCATAGCCAAGGGTGGGTATAGATCTATTGTTGGCCGGCCGAAGAAGGTTGCTTTGGTGGTCGAAATCTTTCCATGTTATTTTTTTTTGTCAGGAGTTCAACCAAGAGGCCACACTTTAGCCAACCTAGCATAGAAAATGCAGGAATACGTTAAGGAGCCCCAGCGCACAGGATAATGGTTTGACCCTAGTTAAATTGCATTGAACCCTCTTTGTTTCTAAGGGCCAAGTATCATGTTTGGCCCTTTGGGAGCAAAAGGGTTTTCGCTGTCGAGCTTGCGGCAGGCCACGGGCGGAGTCCCGGGGCGCTGGTTAGACCACGGCGAGCACTTTCTAAGGCCCAGTACGCACTGCCTCAGTTGTCTTGTATATATGCCGCATATGTCCCCGTACATAAAGCGTACATAATTTGGACATCTCAGTTTGCCACGTCCCTCATGGCGACACGAGACACAACGACGCGTTCTTGAAGGAGCAAAAGACCTGAAATTTACTGTTATGTATACACTATGCCGGATTTAGGAATAATAAGGGTCTTGTCCCGCTCGTCTCAAGGCCACTTGTTCTAGGCGAACTCGTCATAGATAAAGTGGTCGGGAATATAAGCTTCTCATAGGGCATCTAGCATGAGGAATACTTGTGTTTCGGGAATTGTCAGCACACAGAAAACTCGCATTAAGAGCTTTTTTTTTATTGTTAAAATGCTGTTTGCGTCTGCTATCGTCTTTATAAAAACGTATAGGCGAGTGCGCATAGTTTTAGACGTGGGAAGTTAGGTTGAATATACCGTCACATCTTATTGGTTGTATTGAAATGGTAATTAAATAGCAGTTTTTATTAGATAACAAAAACAAATTAAGCAATAATGGTAAATATGACGCACTAAACAAGTTGAGCTTGAAATTAACAAAGCTGTTTATTTCTCTCGGTTAATCAGTTCAGAAGCGGTTGTTCCGGGAAATATTGCGAAGTGTGTTGACGGCGACTCTGCTCAATGCCACAAGGGTTTACTTTGTTGTTTACGTGATTTGACCGTACCCTATTCTTTCTGGTACCTTCTAGTCAGGAGTGTGTTTACAAGGTCACGGAGCAACGAAATCCAAGCAACAAAAAATTAATGAAGCGCACACTAACGCGAAATATTTGAAGGTAGTGCAGCTCTGTGCTACCTTCAGGACTATCAAGACGGTTTAAGTCCACGATTGCAGCGGATTTGCTTCTTCTTCGCTGCACCAACGACCTTTACTCCATTCCTATTGCTATGAGTGTGAGCTTCCTTAAGTTTTTCTGGAAGTGTTGTCACCATTACGGTGAACTCTCGAGTTTTTTGGTAGTATTGGCCAATGCTTGGCTTGATAAGCGTGTGCCAGTTACGCTGGGGCGGGGGGGGGGGGGGGGGCGCAAGGGAGTCGGAGGGTAGGTCGCCGCAAGGCACGCGCTCGCGTGCGCTCGGTATTTGTTTTTAGTTGAGGATTTTCGGACGACAGAACCCATAGAGTGCCCGACCGCTTCTCGGGCAATCTATGCGTTCCGGCACCCTCCCAGGTGGACATACCTTATGTGTCGAAATTTCCATTGCAGACTTCCTCTGCTATCAGCTCCGCTTCGAGACACACGTGCAGGACGCAACTGATTTCTTTCCTTTTCCCACCCCCCATATTGAAAGTTCTTACTTATTTTTTATCAAAACTGCAAGACTTGTCAGGCTCTTAGAGGAAGTGGACGCTCGCGGCGCGCTACATGCATGCAGGCAAAAATGGGTGCACTGCGCGTCGGTATTTACTCAACAGGTAAAATGAAAAACATCACAAATCGATGCCGTCGCGGTCATAGCTGGCACAAAACATATGCATGCGCTTTCTGAGCTGTGGTCTTTAGTGACCACACAGCTGTAGGAAAAACAGGTTATAATAACATTGTAGATACTATTTTAACACACATAACACAGTGAGACTCGTTTAAACGTTACACATCATCTAGTAAAACAGGGCGACACAGAGTAAAATCAAAGCATGCATGCAAGAGCAGGTGACGATGTGCTTTGCCTTGTAATCGCGGCTCTATTAGGCATCAAAACGGGATGAAAGAATGTACAGGGGCCATCATAAGTAATTGGAACAAGGATTCTTGAATATCACAAACCATGCGTCTTACTGGCTTCAGGAGAGACATTACCGGCTTATAGGAAGATTTTTTCATTGCTAGTACTCATTTAAGTGCACACAAATACAGCTAGGCAGTTTAAGGAAGAGGCAATGTTTGTGAAGTCACGAGATCACAATTGAATTGCTTTGTCGGCACCTCTACACATTTTCGAAACGCCGTTACTGTTCCATGGATAAATTGAACCACAATTGTGCCTTATTAACAAAGCGGTAAACCGTTCCGGCTTTGATAACGTCGGGATGGAATACGCTCCACGTTTCAACGCATTGCGACAAAAATATTTCAATGTATTTTTACGCCTTTTAAAAGGCCATTTAGGTTTTTTGGTGATGGGCTCTTGTGGAGTCCCGATGTGGAGGTGGGATGTAATCACATTTCTAAATGTTTATAGCTCCCTGATGCACAAAATACATGAACTTTATAGCAGCAATACAACGACGTGACGGCAAGGTTGAAATGTGTGCACGAATGCGCAGTGGAGTTACACTATCCGGTTTAGAATATTTAGAGTAAATAAGAACGCTGCTGAGCATGAGCACGAGGACACGCGTTCGATTCCCGGCCGCGGCTGCCGCTTTTATAATGGAGGCCAGAAGCAAAAACGCCCCTGTGTGCGAGATTTCGGCGCACATTACACATCCCCAGGTGATCAAAATTATTCTGGAGCATACGGCGCGCCTCATCGCCTGCATTGCGTCGACGTGTTAAACCATACAAATAATCAATCAGAATAAATAAACGGAGTGCCTTATTCTGAGTTGTTTTCTAATTTGTGCACAAGATATTGATGATGTCAGTTCGAAAGTGGACTGCCATACTCGAGGATGGTCTTAGAAGCATTTTGTATGTAGCTTATTTGACACGTGAGGTTGTGCTGCCGACAATTTACTGCGGAGGTAGCACAACTGTCTGAATAATTTGGCCCACATGCTGTCAATATGCGCATCCCATTTCAACATAGGCGTGAAAGTTAGGCATAAAAGAGTTATAAAATATGTTCGCGACTCTTCGAAGCCATCCATGGGTAGGTAAATTCTAGGGGTGACCTTTTCTCAGTTAAGCACACACAATTCGTTTTATTAGTGTTAATTTTAAGTTCTAGGTGTCGCACGAACTAGATGTACTACAGAGCAAAACATTTGTTGTATTTATTCTGAGGTATCACACATGATAGAATAAACAAGGCAGTCATCCGGAAACACTCGAACGATAACTCTAGTGTCACTAGATAAGGTTACAGAGTATCGGCACTATTTTTTTCCATTGTTCCATGCCTCCGCTGTGATCACTGGTCAGTTGGCATCACGTGACAATAATTTGCACTGTGATGACTTACCGCCATCACCATATTGTCGCTTGTGCATTTTCCGTCGGTGAACTGTAGCAGTGTTAGCTCTTCCTACCGTCTCTGTGGCTGCGGCGACTGGACTCGCCCCGAACGCCAATCAAAGATAACGCCTTTCGAAGCATTTCATCTCATATGTGTGTTCGAAGATGCGGTGTTGCTGCGTCTTTGCTAGGCTTGGTTGCAAATGTCCTCGTCAATGTTAGCGGTGAGGCCGGAGAAGCGGCTCTTTGGTCACACTGATAAACACCGAAATAGCTGTTTTTGCTCACTTGCGTGCATCAGTGACGGTACCCTGTCGTTTATCGAGTGACACTAGGTAACTTCATCTCGAACGCAGTAAGCAACGTCATTAAACATACAAAACAAAGTCAGCGGCCCGAGACGGAAACCTGTTGGGACCCCTGAAAAAACGTCAACACAGTCAGATCCCGAATGGTTGGTGGCTACGTACTGGCTGAGGTTTGATAATTAAGGTGTTTTAGATGCGACCGCATCTCATTCACTCGCCTTGTTCATGCATCGTCGTCGGCGTTGTTGACGTCCGCCCCTCCCCCTACACTATAAAAAAAATAATAGTTAGCGGCGCCCGGTTTCGATCCCACGACCCTGTGGGCGGAACGCGAGGTACATGGTGCGTCACAAAACCGAGACAGAATCAAATGCTACGAACGCGCCTTATATCCTTGACTCATTCAAACTACGTCGAGATGCTACATATACAACGCATGATGGGGCAATGATTAACACTTGCAATAAAAGAAAAGAAGCTCCCACTTACAGCAACAATGATGGAGTAAATGTCGTTGCCACAGCGAAGCCCCAAGCATACCACTTAGAGAGATTGACCAAGATTGGCCAATAAAAACATATTATAAACATAAAATATAATAATCATACGCGTTCGCGACACGTTTCACGCGATTTCAGAATCAATCCAACGGAAACACCAAGTGAACCCCACGATGCGTAGCATCTACACAGGGTTCCCCTCGCGGGGAGGTGGGCGCAATTTTTTCACAGTATTATTTGAGAATTTATTCCAATTCACCTCAGTTTTCCAAAATTTCAAACGCCGTACACGGTAGAAGGCTTTAGTGAAGTCAATAAATATTGTATCAACTTGGAGATTGGAATCTATTGGTGATGCAAAACCTAAGAGGTATTTCAAGACGCTGAGTCACCAGGGAAAAAACCTTGCGAAAGCCGTGTTGTTTTGGGTACAGCAGATTGTTTTCTTCAAAATAATATACTATTTTTTTGTTGAGAATGTGTTCCATCAATGTGCAGCAACAACATGTTTAGTTAGATTGGCCTGCATGCAGTGTGTTTCTGTCTTTATGCATGGAGTGATTTTTGCACAAGCCTATTTTCGGGAAGGGTGGCCGTCCTGAGGAATGTTTGTAAAGATTGGATACAAGAATGGAACTAGCTGTTGGAGTGATTGTGTAACGAAAATACTTGAGATGTATCAGGACCGGCAATGTTTGACGTCAATCTGCAAAATCATGTTCCAATGACCGACTGCGTTATCTCTATCCCCAGCACTGCTGAGGGAGATGTTCAAGGCGGTGCTGCTGCGACAGTAACAGGTGTTAAAACACTTGGAAGGACTTATTGCAGCAGTTGAAATTGATTTTGCGTCGGCACCTCCTACTTCCAATGTGGGGATGGGGGACAACCGGTATAAGCAAATATCGCCAAAACTACTTCTTGGCTGATTTATCATATAACTTGTAAGCGTTGTTGTAAATAAATTATCTCTGGATATATTTTGGACCTGTAATGTTCCGCGTGCTGACTTTTGTCTGCTGAATAATTTATTTTCCCTATTATGTCTAACTTTCTTTTAATATCAATGATAGCACATGTAATCCGAGGCATTTTTTCCTATGTAGAATTGCCTTTAGCGGGAATAAAGTTGGCTTCGCAAAACTCCATTGCTTGTTTAAACTTTAACCTTAACTAATCAATGCTTTGTACCAAAATCACACGAAAATTCCTCAGACACTATATGTACATCGTTTATAATGCTTTCGTCGTTTGCCCTGTTCAACTGCTTGACTAGAACCTTGTTTCGTCTGGAATTATGATTTTGGTTACCAAATGTAAGTAAAGGCATTTGGCGATCCGAAATACCTTCTTCTACAGTTACATCTGGCGTTGACTGTCGGGATAAAAACGCCAAATCAAGTAATCAATGAGCGCTATCTTTGTATATATCTTTGTATATACTTTACAGCACCACGAAAAGGTATTCATGGCTGCCTAATTCGAGTTATCGAAAGGTTCTGATAACAAGTAAAAGCGATAGGTTGGAGTTAGAAGAAAGCGATGTGTTATAAAAAGGTACCCAAAATACAGTGCTTATGCACGAAAGTGAACTGCTGGGGAAATTTTGATGCCCTTTACTGACCTCTATATACCTCACAATAAAACATACGAATTTACTAGAACACATGCCAAACATGTGAACAGTACAAACTACCCTTGGGGTATTTTAATATGTAGCATGTCGATAGCGAGGGCCTCGATGCGGGCGCTCATAACGGCCAACACGTCAGCACTACTCTTAAAGTCATGCTGACACATGATGTCGCCGAGGTTGTTCACGCGGAAGGTCATGTAAAATGCGGTTGCAGATCCGTTTTTGAGGCAGTGTTTTTTCCTTCGCCATGTTGTAGGATACATCGCGTCAGTTGAGCATCGCCTTTATGACCTCCGGCTCATGTTCATTAGTATACCTAATGTCGCTAGTATCTTATCAGATCACCACCACTGAGGAATGTGAGTCGGCCGCCGCAGCCATTTTGCGTTCGTAAGGGCCGAGATTAACCGCTTCCATGGCTTCGCCGATAACGTTTACTGGGTCGTTTGTAAACAACACTACCGAAGATGAAGCAAAACAGCATCCGTAGACACACTTCTGCTGCTAAAATGCTGCTAAACTTGCCATCTTGTATTCCCGTTCGGAACGATGTCATGGGCGCGAAGCCGCAGAACAGAGAGGACAAGATAACTGTACCATAGTTGACCGACTAAAACGCAAAACCAAAAAATGGCGGCGTGCGTGAACTGTCGTAGTGTGAACAAATGTCACATCATGCGAACTACCAAATTATTATTCCGGCGACACGAAACAACAGGAAAAAAGAGTGCTGATACTTCGTAACCTTATCTAGTGACAATAAGTGTACCATTTCTCTCCTCGCAAATAAACGAAAGAGTCCATAATATATAGCTTCAAATACTACTCCGAAGTTAACGACGAATGCATAATCTATTATCTGGAAGCATGTTTTTGGAAATTCAATAACAACGATACTGGCTTTTGCTCATTTTGAATCCGTTTGAGCCACATTTTTTAGGTTTTCATATTTGAATTTATTCCGGAAGACACCGGTGGTTTCTGGCGCGTGACGTCACTTCCTTGAACACGAAAAATAAAACAAATCTAAGTCGACGTTCACCTTGAACGCCGATTAGAAAACTACGAAAACCATCTTTAATGTCCTTGAAAGCGAGCTAAATAATACCTTAGTACTGCCTACCAAGCTTGATCATAAGTGCTGCCAGCACGGTTTGGAAGGTTTGGAACACATCAAAAAAGACCAGTAGTCTATTCTAGGTAATATGCGTCACACTACTAATTCTGACAAGAGGGGCTCCGCTCAGCGTTTCAACTGACACTTGCCCGCTCCATTTTCTTCTGTTGCCTTATGTTTGCCTAACTATAAAACGTTCCAATCATGTCATTTAAACTTTATTTCTTACACCAGTGTTACATGTGTTTTTTTATTTTCCGCTCAATTGGATTAACTAACCATCTTTTGTCCCACATACTGTCCCAAGTGCGTCCTTTGTCATTTTGGTAAAATTACTTCAAAATTTTACTTTTTATGTTTCACGCTTTCTTGCAATAACCTCAATTGCCGGATTATGGTATGTCATCTCAATTGTCCGTATAAAAACAGCACTGACTGTCAACAAAAACTTAATGTGACATGTCTTTTACTTTTAATGCTGCCTATATTCTAACAGCTTTGCGAAAGACGCCAGCGAAAACAACGTTCAGAACGCTCTTCAAACTGGAAGTGCACAACAGTGGCCAAAACGTGACCCTAGGTGCAATCCAATCCAAAAAAGTTTTATTCCTCATGGTTTCAAAAAAGGACTTGCTCCGTGTCCTCTAGTACTGCTTGCGCAATGTACTGTTAATACATTGTCAAAAATGGAGTGTGTTTTTCGTTCATTGATCTCCCGGGTTTGATTAGAAGAATTGCCGTAAACCGGGCTCCGATGGATTTACCAGAAACGCGAAAAAAAGCATCTTGAATTTGCCATGAATGGCAATGATCTCAGTAGTGCGGTGCGCGTCGTTATCGTAAAAAGCTCAGATTTCGTACAGCTACTTCAAATATATTGAACTGTACGTGGCAAATACTTCAAGCGCATAAAGTACAAAAGTGTACCTCTATGTTCGCACAAATCGTTCTTCTTTATTACGAGCGCAGGAAAGTCTATTTAGTAAACTAGAATGCTTCCGTCCGCCTACCTTTCGTGGCTGCCGTAAATGCCACCTCTATCACGAAAGAAACCTCTTCTCTACGTAGGCTTACTATGGGCCTCGGGGCCTTTCTTGCTTTCACGTACCCCGTCAAGCTTGTCCGCCTGCGTAAGGGAGCCAGTAAAAGCATGACCAAACCGCACTCAGACATATTTACCGGCAGGTCCATTACTCTTCAGGACGAAACGCTCTCATGGCAAATACCTCCTCGTCCGTACAGCCGCCCACGCGAGGGAGCGGCTTATAGGGCGAAGGCCAGCACAAAAAAACATATTTCTCTACCTGCAATGACGTCATAAACAAGCGTGAGTTCCTGAGAGATTATACTTTCCATGTATATGCAGAGGGTACTGCGTCCCACCACTGCTGTAAAATTCCGAAGCTACAGTGCGACTCGGAGAGGATAAATCTGCCGCGCTCTCATAATCCCGGATGCCGCAATAAGCCCAAGCCCCAATAGGGAGCTCGCTTGTTTTAAGATTTTGCATATTTCTGGATGTCTCCGTTGTAAAAAAAATGAGCACGACGTTCCAGACTTTGGGCAAAGCTGATTTGTAGTACATTAACTCAGAACTTTTTTTATAAGCCCGCAAGGGAGGAATTCTCGAGTGGTGTTATTTCTGACCTCACCCATCGCACTAGAAAACATCACGAAAGTCTTCTCTACAGTAGGTCATTCGATCCCAACGTGATTATTTTTAAGTCATTCGTTACGGCCACGTTATTTTCCCAGAAACATACATGTGGAACCAATAACTTACTAAAACGTTATCCGGTATTGTTACAACAATAAAAAGCAAGAAGCAACCTGATCAACCAACAATACGAGGAAGCGGGTGTCATGATGATAAACTGTACCCACAAAGGCGACCTCGGTAATCTTTTATTATAACAACAATGCCACCGGCGCGACAGCGTCCATCTCTGAAAAGTGAGAGGAGGGCCGTACATGTTTATGATTACGTATTGTATCAAGCACCCGTAATTAAGTAATAATCGATATATGTGGTTTATATGAAAGAAAAATAGCTGCCATCAAATCAACTTTTTGCGGCGTTCCCCATAATTAAATAGGTGTAGTTCAGCTTGAACATCGAAAACTATTCTTATTTAGCGGGCTGCTTCTCTGTATTTGCCTTGCTCTTCTGGTAATGACAGCCACTACAGCGAGTGGGAAAGCTCGTTTAGACTGTAAAGTTTGTTGCCACCAAGAAATGAATGACTTCCTTACTTCCAACATTCGTTGTTGCCAATACCAGTACAAGCCTCTGGCGTGTGTCCGCATACTAACCATTTCCGAAACAAATTTGTGGACCAATTAGTCTGAAACACCTTTCACCCAGCCAGGTTTCTTATAACCTTCAAAATAAAGACTTTTTTGGATCATTTCCTGCATGGTTTTTACCCACTGAATACGGAATGGAGAAGGAGAGATCCAAGCTTGGTTTTTTCTCATATTGGCAATAGTTTATCTCCACAAGCCATTACGCCAGAATTCCTAAAGAAATAATTACTGCATGCCCACCCATGTGACCTGCGCCCCGTAATTATGGCTGGGGACATCAATCTTCCCGATGTAAACTGGCAATGCCTGAGTACCGAAACAGGTATTAAGGAGCTTCTAAGACAATACCCATTGTCAATAATTGTCACCGAACGTGTGGCCACGCCAACCCGGGAAGAGCGGCCATCTAGTTCTTTACTAGATCCCCTCATCGTTAGTGATCCTCTTCCGTCAAAAACAAATCTCGTAACAGAAGCCCCAGAGGAGTTATGTGATCCCAAAAAGGTTTCATGCGGCCTTCGTGTGCCAATCTCCACTCGGATCCGATGACGAGTTAAGTATGTTCCGGCGTTTCAGGAGGCCCATGACGCCGTAGTTATGACGTATTCAGAGCAGGAATATTATGACTTCTTCGATACGTGTGCTCACAGGTGTTTGGCGATTCACCAGATTCGGTGGTAAATACAAAGGTATTTTGCCCATGTTATGAGCAATTTTGTTCCGCTGGTTGCAAAAGTAAGAAAAAACACAATCCTGGGCTCACACGCGATATATTTATATTAAACGGAAAATAAATAGGCTAAGAAAATGTAACAAATCAATCTCAGTTCATGGGTCCTAATAAAAAAATAAATTAGTTATCTCGGATATTGAAGGTAGAAATCCGTATAGCCAAAGAGAACGTCTGCCGCACAAGAATAAGTAAGTTAATCAAAGACTCTCCGCAGAAGTCCTGGCAATATCTTGGTTCAAGAAACAACCCCCTAGTGTCGTTTTTGCAGAGGAAGAATAATGAGAGCTAACTTATTTATGCTTTCTTTCACTCGGTCTTCACTGCTGACAATTGTAAAAAATTGCTGTTTCTGTTGCAGGACAACAACCGAAGTACTTAAAGCTCACCTAAACGGTCTGAGCCGGGCTTGCTTTCACTTTTCTTGAACATTGGTGAAAGGAAGGCAGTGGACCCGAAGGGATTCATAACGCATTTTTAAAGCATTACGCTTCAGCAGTGTGTAAACATCTTTTCCTTATATTTTCCAATTACTTAAAGACCGCCAGGATCCATTGGAATAGAAAATTAAAAAAATTCTCCCCCTACACAACAGTGGTGACTCGTCTTGTCAGTAACATTACAGACAAATTTCTATTACGTGTAGTTCATGCAAAATTCTAGAGTTCAATATGGTAAAACCTCTTGCCAAATACGTAGAAGAAAGTGCAGGTCTCTATTCTAAGCAACATGGTCTTGGTCGTGGCCTGTCACACAGCTGTTTCAAACCTTGCTTGACCTTGCCAATGGCAGCAACAATCAATCGCAGGTTGAGATAATCTTGTAGCCGTATCAAAAGCTTTTGACCGTGTTTCGCATGCTAAACTGATCCAAAAGTGCTGCAAGTACACTGGGCAACGACCTATGACCAATTGGATCGAAAACTCTTTGATCGACCGCTACCAATTTCTTCGGTTCATTGCACATGTGTCTAAAACCATCCCAGAACTACCAGGAGTGCCCTATGTTTCTGTTATAGCCCCCATGTTGTTTTTTTCTTTTTAATTATAACATCGCCGACGTAGTCGAAGTAAAAACTAAATTGTTCGGAGACGATTACATCCTTTATCAGAAAACACACAGTTACCAGTATGAGTTAAAACTATACAATTCGCTAAAAGGGTCGAAGCCTGGTGCCAAGAATGGCAAATGGAAATAAATTCCGAGAAACCTGTCGACTTGTCAATAACAAAGAAAAAGGGAACGAAAATTTCTGTATTCGCTGGGAAATCTTCCAATTTGCAACGTCGCTGCCTGCAAATATCTGGGCATCTTCATAACGGTTGACCTAAGTTGAACTAATATATAACAATATAATATATCTCTAATATATAACAAAGAAGGCAGTCAGTAAGTTAGTTTATCTTAAGCGAACCCTTCGTCATTCGGCACCCCAAAGAACATTTCTAGCGCATACCTTGCTTACCCGTCCAATCCTCGAATATGCTAATGAAGCCTGGTTCCTTTTCACAAGCAAACATGTGGGCGGGCTCGAAAATGTAAGGCAGTTCGCTTTATCTATAATCATTAAACGCGTGCCGATTCGCCCACTGCTTTTTTTGAAAAAAGTGGATCTGTCCATCCTTGCGAGACGCATCAAGCTTCACAATCGGAGATTTTGGTATGTCATGTTACACAACTAATTGGAAAAAAAATCCACCTAGTTGTGTGAAGGCTAACCGTAAGCGCCAAACCCGAAACAAGAGTTGTCACACATTTGATGAGGTTTCTTTCAATAACAATATTTTCGACCCTTTTTTTTTCCACTAGCCATAGACGCCTGGAATGCACTGCACCCCACTGGGTTGACACAGCCGACAGTTGGAAAATTTGCACTTCGAGCGAGTGCATCTGTGTTAGCTTTTATGTCGTCACGATTTCTTAAGTTTTACGGCGTCGCAAGCTGGGTCTGTACTATTACGTTTTGTATTTGTTTTTTATTCTGTCTCGTATGCCCCACTAAGTGAGCCAATATTTTTATTCACGATGATTCTTTGCCCTTCGCTGCTCCGAATTTGGCATCACGTCCCTGATATACGCTTTAAATTCTATGTTTTTGCAACATGTATTTTTATTCTGTATAAGGTTTGTTTTAACAACGTGACCCCACTCCTATATTAATCCGAAAAAGAGACTACCCGTATCCTAAAATAAAGAAATATATAAAGATATATTCTACAAGTGGCTGTTTTGTATGTTTAGTATTTCTAATCCCCCCTTAAAGGAAACTCTTGTGAAGAGTCAACTGCAGTTTACATCGGCGGTACTAATACTTACCTCACCTTTGACATTGACGAGTTTTCGCTTTTAGGATTTGAAATAAAACTGGGAATTTGGTTTTATATAATTTTTTACAAGTCTGTAATTTTCCGAGAGCCCCACGTTTGTCCTTTGCAGCAATGTTGTCCTTTGAAGCGAGGGAAAAAACAGACCCATAATTTCAAATCTAACCTTCTTCAAAGCTAAACAGCGCTTTTTGTCCTCTGCAAGAAAACTAAACAAAACAGCGTTTTCAATCGGCGAAGATTTTCCGCCGGCGACGCGACAGGCCACGCACAAATTCGTGGTCACCCGCCGCGGTGGGTCACTGTCTAAGGCGTTCTGCTGCTGAGCACGAGTTCGTGGGTTCGAGTCCCAGCCGCGGCGGCCGCTGTTCTGATGGAGGGGAAAAGCAAAAACACCCGTGTGTACGATATTTGGGCGCACGGTAAAGATCCCCAGGCTGGTCAAAATTAATACGGAGCCCTCCACTATGGCGCGCCTCATCGCCTGCGTTGCGTCGACGCGTTAAACCCTACAATCAATCGAAATTCGTGGTCTTCGCCAAAACCCATAACAAGTCTTTCAAAGTATCAGTTGACCGGTTGTACATTGATAAAAAAACCTACGTTAGTGACATGAACACTGACCCAGTTGTAATATCAAGCAAATATCTCTAGTGGAACAAGTCCATGCAAGATCCTAATGTGACTTTACTTGATACCATTCAATATTGTCGCTATCTTATAATATCCGTAGCCTAAGGCCGAAATTAATTTGGTCTGTTTGCAGCGACTGCGACATTCTGGCCCCTACTCAAACGTGGCTTTACCCTGATATCACCGATAATAAAATTTTTCCCGATCCTAACAACTTCCACATATATCAAAATGACCATAATTATAGGTGTGGCGCAGGTGTTCTTGCAATAAGAAAGACTATGCAACCATACGCTATCAATGTACACTCTGATTTTGAAATTATCTGGGTAGCTTGCGTTACTACGTTCACCACCTTGCTTATCGGTAATTGCTATCGGCCCCCTTGATTCTAGCCACTCATTCGTAGACGACCGGCGCAGTAGCATAACTGAGGCAACCAAGTTATGTCGCACCGACGCAATTTACATTTTAGGCGACTTTAACTATCCCGAAATAGATTGGATCCATTGTCTTCCTCTTGCCGCAATTCTACAAGTTTATAAAGCTTGCGTTCAATTTTAACTTACTTCAAACAGTGAATCAACCCGCGCGGGGTTGTAACATCTTCGACCTAATTCTTACGACAGTAGCTGAAAGAGAGGGTGCCGTGCTTAACATGGATGGTTTCAGCGATCACAGCCTTAAGATTAACGTAACGCTTAAGATTCCGCTACCTTTCTCCGGCACCGACCACAAAAAAAATTCGCGACTATAGTAAGGCCAACTACAGCCAAGTTAACGCTGAACTCGAAACCTTTTAACTGACATATTCCTACCATTTTTCGACCGTCGTTCACTAAATGATAACTGGGTGCTGTACAGAGACAAACTATGTGGCACTAGCTAATCAGTATGCCTTGCTCGCAAAAGTGCAAAATGATAAATAAAACCCTGGTTTACAAAATCTCTCGGGAAAATTCGAAATAAAAGTGAACGTTTGTACCACACAGCTAAACGCCATGACACGCGCTCTACGTGGCAGGCATTCAATAACTTTCTGAAAAGCTACTGTTCGGCCGTACAATATGCTAAACAAAAATGTTCCTTCTCTCGATCTACCATTCCCATTTCGTATCAAATTATAAAAAGTTCTGAACACTTCTTTCTCCTGACCAAAATGGCCAACTAATAAACCTTGCTAGATGACGACCATGTTCCCCTTTCAGATAGTCATGGCACATCAGCATTTACAGAATTTGATCGTCTTTTTGTACCCTGGAAGACAATTCCGACGTACCATACGTTCCAGAACTTGACATCGCATACATGAAGCCGATAGAAATAACTGCCGAGGGTATTGCTCTGCTACAAATAACCTCAAGCTATCCACTTCAGCCGGCATCAACAACATCAATTCTAAAGATCTTAAAAACACCACCTTCGTTTCTGTTAACATTTTGTCTCACCTTTTCAGGCAATCTTCACAGACAGGTCAACTCCCCTTTGACTGGGAAAACTGGTAGAATAGTGCCTCTCTTTAAAGCCGGCAATAAGAATTCACCCGAACGTTACCGCCCAATTTTTCTAACTTGTATCTGCGGCAAACTTCTGGAAAGCATGATCGCTTCCTATGTTTTTCGACGTTTAAAATCAAAACATTTCTTCTTTCACAAACACCACAGATTCAGGAAATGTTTTTCTTGCGAAACAGAGCTACTAAAATAAACGACTGATCTGCATTCCGACATGAACAGTAACTTCAGACTAACTCTATCTTGATTTTTCCAAAGCTTTCGATCGCGTAGCTCATTGCCGCCTGATTTCTAAATTTTTTGCCCTCCAATAAGACTCTCTAACCATATTTTGGCTTCGTAACTTTTTTTTCTTCATCAGCACTTTACTGTAACAATTCCCCTTCCCCTCTTTCCCACGTAACATCTGGCGTACCACTAGGGTGCGTCCTCGGCCACCTATTGTTCTTAATCTATATAAATGATCTGCCAAATACAATTTCAACCTGCATAAGAATTTTCGCGGGTGATGGCATATTATATCGTCCTATATCATCCCCCGGCGGCCATTTATCTCTGCCAAGCTACCTTCACCACAATAATGACTGGTGTAACAAATGGTTATTGTTCCTGAACACGGAAAAAATGTAAATAATCTTCTTTACGCGCAATCAAAACGTTTACACCTTCCGCTACCCTATCAAGAATTCCGCACTATAGCAGGCATTCTCCTACAAGTACCTTGGTGTGTATTTCACACCGAATGTCTCCTTGTCTCACCATATTGCCACCATTAGCGCAAAAGCATCGAAATCTTTAAGATATCTACGCGTAATTTATATAGCTGTCCCGCTTACCCCAGTAAACTAGCCTATAAAACCTTTGTCCGTCCACAGCTTGAATTGGCCGCTCCTATCTGATGCCCTTACCACAATTATTTAATGAATATGCTTCAAGCGATTCAGAATGGGGCGGCCCTTTCATTTCACGCAATCATGAATATTCCAGCACCATAATGCAAATTAAGCACAACCTTGCGCGTCAACCCCTGAGTACTCGCCGCGGCATTTCCCTTCTTTGCCTCTTTCCCAAATCCGTGTGCAGCAACAGACCTATCCCTCTTCGCCTTGATATTCCTTCCATTTCTTCACGTAGGTTGCATAATCACTTTTGTTTCACGTGATTATATGGGGCGACTGATGCGTTCAACTCATCTGCTCTTCCTCGCGCCATACGAACCTGGAATGGTCTTCCAGATAACAACGCATCTGTGTCAGACAATAATTATTTCCGTCGGTTCCTGCTTACTCTCTTTTCGCAATAAGATCTTACCACTCTTTTGCACATATTTGTTTATTCTGCCATGCCCTTTATCCCTACTATGTACCTGTAAAAATGTACTTGAAGACCACAGAGCCCGTCGTCTCTGTTTCACAGCACTTGCTTTCTTGTCTTTTTTTTCAGTGTCGCGCTTTGTGCCCGATTATGAATGTTGTACTGAAAGCGTTTTCTGCGTATGGGCATAGGTTATGCGTTTTTCTGGTCCTTTTTTGTTTGTGTTCTTGAAATTACAGCAAGTCGTTGGTGCGCATCGCGTCGGTAAAGTCGGGAACATTAGTTTGATGTCCACTTCATATACTACCCTGATTGTATTCACTTCCGCTTGTCATACATGTGCATACATCATACATGTGCACTATGAAATCGGCTTTTCTTTTTTTACTGTCGTTTAACTTGAACCTATATTGCAAACCTCGTCGCAATTAGTTGTGCGGCTATGCTTTGTAACGCGTGAATTAATTTTCTGTGGTCTGTAACACTTCACCGCTCACCCCTTTACTCAAAGCCCTGTAAAGCGGCCTGCAAGGAATTTTAAATAAACAGATAAATAAATAAATAAAACAATAAACCTGCAAGCTGTTTCGGCAGAGAATAACAAGGCATGCTGTTTCTTTCATGTATAGATGAGGTATAGTTTCATCTTCCTTACATTTATGTTCAGCTTTCATAAGGACCGTTGTGCAAACTGTCTGGGAAAAAGAAGCGAAAGAGTGGTATTGCAGTGATGTATGACTGAGCAACACCTACAACGCCTTACTTATCGTTCACATCTCCGTTAATTAAACTACCAAGCGCTCTGGGGAGTTATGCTGCAATTTCGACTCTACAAAACACAGATTATCAGATTGAATGAATGACCATTTCCCACACGGCATTTATGTAAGCAGCTCTTCTGTCGTTATAAGGCAGAATTTTACTGGTGCAACAAGGTGCTGATGTCTTCGCGTAAACGCAGACCGGGAAGAATATTACTTTGAAATTGGCTAACAATAGATAGGCTTACATGCCTTGTAATACACAATATAAATTTTAGCTATAAAATAGAAGACCGATGTCTTTAGGCCGCGGAAAATAACAAGGTATTTGCCCATACCCATCAAATTTGTTGTCCACTTTCTCAAGAAAGAGTGATTATAACCATGAGCGTTCCTCAAAAACAAACCTGATAATACTACGATTGAAAGAAGAACCCCTCTCTTACTGATAACAACCTTGGGACCAGCCTATTACGAGTGTCTGTATTACGAATGCGTCCCCGAAAACTTCCCATGGACTCTTTTTAGTGGCTATGAAATAATTTTGTTGCCCCCGAATCATAATATTTTATGCTCTTTTTGAGTTACTGTTTTTCATCCTCCAGGTATTCTGTTGGTGTAGCCATTCTGTTGTCTTGGTTGTCAACTGTTGCCTCTTCTCGGCAATACGAGTGAGACAACACCGTAGTTTTCCGGCGGAGCTGTAGTACGCGCCGTAAGTGAGCCGTTGCTGGAAAAAATGCAAAGAAAATGCCGAGCGCTAGTGAGCGCGCGCCCCCAGGCCACCGCCGAATGACCGCAGAATGCGCAGTGGCTTTAACAAAAAACATAGAACTGACTAAAGCACAGAGTAGCGAGAAAATAGCAAGTGGAAGTGAGCGCGTGCCCTGCGCCGATAACCGAATCCTGGGTTCACGCAGTGGTGTTAGCAAAAAAAGAAAAAAAACTTGAGCGCTATAGTCAAGCGCTGCCATGTATATAAAAAAGGTTCATCGCTCATTCTAACAATGAAAAGACGCCCTACTTGGGAACAGGTCACTGCAGCCGCCGCAATCTCTAAGAAGCCATTTGGATAATTGGAGACAGTGCTACGAGTGTTCCAATCCTTCCCGAGGCGATTTGCAGATTCCGCCACCGCTGCCGCGAATCGATGACGAAGACCTTCCTAGAAGCCCTCAATGCTTTGCTTCAATGGTGGCTTTGCGTCCCTCACTCGCCGAGGAGCAGACGACGACCTCTTTGATGCATATGACGACGATTACTAGTTTCGCAACTATGCAAATAAACACTGATACGAAAACGTAATTAGGTGTCCGGCAATACTCACTTACCAGAGCTCCGCCATTGAGGTCTTGCGCGTGAGTGCAGGCTTTTCTGAATTTTTTTTTCTCTCATGCTGAGCCAGGGTGTATAAGTTAACGGCTTCCTTGACAAAATCGTTCTTCCGAGTGTTTTAGAAATTAGCCACGTTTGTAGCCTAGGTTTTTTCGCCTGTAGTAAGTGTTCTTTCTATGCCGTGCTAATTAGAGAAATATTTTCTACTGCTGCATACTTGAAAAAAAAAACATGTCGAATGCTTGCACACACAAAACTTGTGTTAGCGTCTTTCTTCCCTGTTGTTGGAACCCGCACTAGCAACTCGCCCGAGGTATTTACGAAATCTTGCTTATCTCCAAATTCTTCATCCGGCTTGATATGAAGCTGTCTGCATGTCTACTCAGAGATTCTTTATATTTTTGCGTTTACTTCAGAACAAAAATCCAGTTGCGGACCTAGCGTGATACATTTGAGAAACTTGTACTCGAAGTGAACGCGTCATACATCCAATTTACATGACAACAAGAATGCGTATAGCAAATAGGCTTGTACCTGAATATACTTTTCCGCCAGCATACTTAGCATTATAGGAATCAGCGGCCCGATGGCACTTCGCTTCCTACTACAGTCCTACAAGTTGGCTCCGTAATTCCGGAACCTCCTATCAACGCAACGCCGAAACAAGGCACAGGAAAGGATTCCTATAAAATATGTGCGATGATGCAAGAACCATACCAGTCATGCGCCATTGGATTGCGTTCTTCAAGCGCAGTCAATCAAAAAGGTTGCCTGCTACGCTGCAAACACAGATCTTCGAAGGATACATGAATTAAACTATCGTGTACCTGCTCCCTGTCGCCATGTAAGAAATACTTTGATAATGAATGGCTGCACCTTCCTTTTTTTTTCTCTTCTCTTTAAATCAGGGTAATAAATATAGCCGCACTCACCCAAGACGCTCGCACAGTGTTCTACAGGAAGGGAACAACAATATTCTAAATCATTAAGAAGTTTCCAGCTGACGGCACTGGAGCCGCGCATGCATAAAATCAAGGATAAAATCCCGTGACACTGCGTGTAGATATTGCTTTTATATTCATTTGGAAAACTCAGGTGTGGTTGTTCTGGGACATTCTTTCTCCTATTTTCGGTGATGAGCTCAGTTGGCAAGGGAGAGGACGCCAGCCAACTTCGGTTCCTCCCTCAAAACGTGGAAGATTGAACAGTGTATTAAGGCATGACCAAAAACAATTAGGTAGTTTACGTTTGCAATACCACAATTAAGAAATATTAGAAGGACCTTCTTGCGTTGAAATGGTACAGGTAGCAACTAGGGCGTTTTTCTTTATGGTAGTGAGGCCTTGACCTTGTAAAAAGTAAAAACCCTAGAGATAACAATAGAGGATTTTTTACATCTATACAGGGTTTTTTACTGTAGGTTAGGTAGAGTATAAAAACCATGTGAACAGCAGCCGGAAACCGAGGACAGAAGTAACACGCACCGGTTGCAGTTCTATGAATTTCGAGTTACTGGGTACTTGTTCAATCGCAATTTCTCTTTCTGAACTGGGTTTTTTCTTTATTTATTTCTTCAACAGTGTACGTATCTAAAAGGAGACCAGGGCTAAAGGCGAAAACCGCCTGACGGGGTCAGCCTCCCTCCCTAAACCGATAAAAAGAAAACAAGCACCAACAAATTTCTTGCCAATAATCGGTAGTTAAGCTTCGTTATTACAGAATTAACGTCCAGAAACGCAAAAAAATAAACTCCTTGTAATTAGTTAACAAGAACAGGCTAGTGTTTTGAAAGTTTGGAACATTCTTTTTTATTTGCTTTTTTTCATGGTATGAGAGAGGGAACGTTTTTATTGAATGGATCGGAAACACAGAGTTGTAGGGAAAAAATGGTCGCGGAAGAAATGGTGCCGGAATAAGTGGTGCCGGAAGAAATGGTCCCGGAAATATTGGTCCCGAAAAAAATGGTCTCAAAGCCAGGGTAGAAAAAAATGGCCCCGGGAAAAATGGTCCGGGAAAAATTGGCTCGGGAAAAATGAGTCCCGGAAAACATGGTCCCAAAGCCAACGTAAAAAGAGAGAGAGAGAGAGAGAGAGAGAGAGAGAGAGAGAGAGAGAGAGAGAGAGAGAGAGAGAGAGAGAGAGAGAGAGACAGAGGGAGACAAGCATTTATTTTACTAATGAGCAGGACGTTCTTAGTGGGTGGATCACGATTGCCCCATGCGCAGAATCCCCAGCGCGAAAATCCCGATACGGTAGTCCCGTGTCTCATTTGCTCCGCGTGGAGTATCCTCGCGTGCCATTTCCCTGATGCAAGTTTCCCCGACCCATTCTCCCGGAGCGATATTATGGCGCGTCATTTTCTTTCAGGGACTATAATTTTTTTTAATTGAAGTAAAGTAAATTTGGACCATCCTTTCAAGAAGAAGATTGGGTCTGCCGCTTTCGCCGAAGTAGCACTGGGGCTTTATTTCTTCTTCCCTTAGCTTCGATAATTTCGATAAGGGTTCAAAATACGATGGCAGTAACCGCTATTCCCCCCTTCCTCTCCGCTCTTGTCTAGGACATTTCGGTACAGGGACAGTTCGGTGTACGGACATTTCGGTGCACGGACGTTTCGATGCATGCACGTTTCGGTGCGCAAGCTTTCAGGGTAACGACTGTCTGGTGCTTACTTGTTTTAATACAGACATTATACATTTCCGCGTAACTTGGGTTATGAAGCCCAATATTCTACTGCAGTGCTTTCACATTTACATTGATGCCATTTTTATTGCGCCAGTTATTTGAAAAATTGAGCATTTCATTATTTCTCTTTATACCTTGTTCAGGAAACATTTATTCCGCAGCCAACTAATTAAATTCTTTCGCAGACCCTTTTATTTACTACAGCGCTTTCTAATGTATATTCGCTCTTCTTTGCCGCATGCACATCAGCTGAGGCGATCAGCCGATGTTTACGATGTACTTTGCAACTAATTTTCTTTAAATAATAGGCCTCTCCCACTATCGCAATACAGCACCTTTGCAAACATTCTGTTGCTCCTAAAATGCAGAAAATATGACGTGTTTCATTCCGACAGCATGTACGCTAAAATAACCTTGCAAATACTGTTGTCGATAGCTGTTTCTTACTGAGCCTAGAATATCCTCGTGAAGGACGAATGGGCCTTTTGGAAGACAGCAGCAGCTTCTGTCTTTCTTAAATCTTGCTAAAGCGTGTATGGACGGTTTCAGGCCTGGCAGTTGTTTGTGTGGTTTTAATCCAATTACTTGCATTAAAATTTTTAATTCATGCTCAGCTAAACCATCGATCCATCCATCAAACCATCCGTCCGTCCATCTGTCTCTCTGCCGAATTTTCTTTGTTAGATTTTAAGCCTCCAAAGGCGTTAATTTTGGCCCCTTATAGGAATATAAAGCATTCCATCTCTTTCTCAACCCTTTAGCTCAAACGCAAAGGGACAAAATAAAACCACGAAAAAGTTCACATCCGAATAACTTCACGAGAAACACGTTGACTCGGCCATGGGACCATTTGATCCGAGTTGGTCACTGGGACCATTTTTCCCGGGACCATTTTTTCGCGGAACCATTTTCTCCGGGACCATTTTTCTGGGACCACTTTTTCCGGGACCATTTGGTCCGTTTCCGGAAACACAGATATATAGGCCTGATCGTATAGGCTGAGGTGTGGGTATAAGAGAGGTGCGGGTGCAATAAGGTTCAACAATGTGGGTGCAACAATGCCGGTATACAAGAATGACTATGCCTGGTAGCAAAATTTTTCTAAAAAGCATTGGAGTAAGAAAGCAATGTAGTTCTAAGAGGAATCCATTGCTACCAGTAAAAAGAAAACCAAAGTAAGAAATAAAGAATCAACTGCCAAATACGGGTGTTCAACCTAAAGCCATGCGATCATTTTAAAGTTCACAGTTCACTCTACAACATTGAAAACTAAAGAAAACATGGCTTCTAAAAGTGCCTAAAATCTAACACTCTACTAACGGTGCAAATGTTCTTGAAACCGGGATGTTTTAAACCCAGAATCTTTCAATGATTGAAGCTTCTATACTAAACGCTGGAGGATGTTTCCGTAATTCAATAGTGAGAAGACATTGAATTTGTTGAGCAATGGTAGAATAACGCAGGGATCAAATCTCTGCATCTGTGGTTTTACCACAACTTGAACAACATTGCTCTCTTTTATAGTGCCCGCGATGCCACCAAAACTCCTCATCATCACAACACAAGATGTCAACCCACTAGTTATGGCGGGATAATATCCCACAGATTAATCTGCCACACGACTGTGAGATAAGACACACCAACATATCGGGTGTTTACGCATTTGCGCGCCGCGCTGTGGACAAGCACGGAGTATGTAAGCCACATGCCAATTCACGTCACCGATTAGGTGCTCCTTCCAGCAGAAATTCAAACAAAGCGCTTTGAAATCTGGAAAGGAACCAATTACGTCTGTTTACCCATTTCGTCTCTAAATTTAGGCCGGGATATTTCAGACCGTCCTTCGCAATAGATTTCCCCTGAGAAACGGTAGAACAACCGCGCTTCCCAAGGCTGTGTCGTGCAGCGTAGCGGTGAAACCCTGACGTGTTCGACAAATTTTTTAATGTAGACGCTTGCAGAGATTCATGTATCACTTCATATAAATCCTCATCTCCCAACTGGTATATACACTCCTAAAGCACAATATTGCATGTATTTGGGGCATTTTAAGGTAAAATAGCCAATAATGTGGACCCCAGGCAACTTTTCTGTCGTGTTCTTTGGCAAAATTCTTCGTGGTGCTTAGGTAGACTTGCTTGGCCGTAGTAAAAAGTACAATGGCTACCTCCATCATTTTACGCGTCTCGCATTTCGGCTTACATAGCGCATTTCAATAGTTCACCGCGTGTCGGCAACTTTAAAACTTGGCAAACACCACTGAGACGGAAGGCTTTTTTTGCGCGCCACGCAGCCATAAGAGGTTGGTATGTTTTGTTTATAACGCGTATTCGCACCCTTTGGTTGGAGAGCTGTGTTCAGAATCTCGCTTATATTTTAATGCAATCCACAGCTCCAATTTGCCGGGTGTTTCGCCTAATGCTATGCGATACGCCTACGAATAAATCAGCCGCAAACTTGAGTGTCACGCTAATGTCCTCGGAAACCTACCCGGTCCCATACACAAGGCGAGTTGCACGCGTGATTTAAACATAGAAACTGTTTTGGCCAACTGTATAAACGTGTCCGTGACTGATGGTGACGACAAGCAATTGCACGCAAGTGTGGCCCAGTACTTTGCAAAATCCTCATAAAATAAAGCAAGCGTTTTGACACGTGGAGCTTTTGTTCAACGCCACTGACCACTTCAGACGCAAACGAGAGGGAGCCTAAAGTTTCATTGCGAGAGAAATAGGCAGACCACAAGATGTAAACGTCGTGCTCACGTAGTTAAAGAATTCACAGATCGTTCATAGAAGCCAAAATTTCGAGGCGTAGAGAAAGTTACGCCAGATTTATAATTTAGGGCGTTGAAAGCAAAGCCATAAAATCACTCTCAAGGAAACATGAGTAAACTTGGATCTGGCTGGGTTCAAATTCTGGGCCACCGCATTGCGATATGATCCAGAACCAACGCACAAGGACAGCTGGTAATCGCGTCAAGAAGTTTTTTCCCTCAATTTTATTCCATGGACAAACATAACTTTCGAATAAAAGCATTCTTTAGTTGTTAAAAATAATCACAGTTGTAGTGAGATGCCAGAAAGTGGTGGCGAAGGCGAAGAAGTTAACAAAGAAACCAGGATAATAAACTGCCCGTGGGTATGTGCAAGAAGGGGGGAGCTGCTAGAAGTGCGTGCAAGGAGAGGAAGACATTGGTTCAGGGAACGCTAGACCGGCTGGAGTTCGGGTGCTCTCAGAAAGGCGACATATCCATGAGGGCGGCGACCATGCAGCAGCGCTGTGACGTCTCAAGCTCTGCCGGTATAGCGAGGCCCGCGCCGCTAGGCCCGGGCACTCATCTATTGCGCCGAGAAGCCTCGACGTCGTTCTCTCTTGCGGGGGCCACCACGGCGTCGGGCATAAAACCTGCTTTTCCCACAAGTGAAGGCACCCATGCCTTTCGCCGGGGAGACTCGGCTCGCGCCAAGTGATCGGGTCCACTACAGACCATGGTGAACCTTACCGTTCCTGCCAGTCAAGGCAGCGGCGCCAAAGACCCGACCGCTACTCCACGGCCACCGGGTACTCCAGAACTCGAAGTGGGAGAAGTCTACCTGTCTACCAGGGATATGCCTGACGACACAACTAAAGTACTGTGAGGTAGTTGTTACTTATTAGTGACACATAGCAGGTCGTAGATGTACTGTTGTTTCTACAAGGGCGATTCAATTTAGCTTTGCTTTTAGCAGAGTGTGTGTTTAGTGTTGGCTCCTTCGGTGTGTTCGCCGCTTATTCAGTTTCTTGAGCCTTTTCATAAATGTGCCAAGTTTCTTTCGGGACCTGTTGTGCCTCTCTTTCTTTGCTTGCCACGTGTGCGTCGTCTTGTTCATAACATCCGAACCCTGACAGCATCACACGCGGTTCTTCAAAGAGCTACTCAACACAATGAAAAATCTATAAAATAAAAGTGAGCAACAGAGCGTTGAACATCACCTGCTTAGAGAACACATTACTTCTGTTTATTACTAAAGCACTATGTTTGTGCTAGGCTTGAGATTTTTGAAGTGAAGCCTTCAACCTCGCTCTGATGCCCTCTCTATCCTGCACATGGGGCACGGCAGGAATTCATATTCTATGATAATGATTAAAATGATGATGATTGTGAGGGAAGTGAGGTGTAAATAAAAGGATTCCCGTGAGCGCAATCGAACCTGAACTGTCCCGTTATGAATATGACGTCGATACTAGTGCACAATTCCTGCATGGTAGAGGCAATTTTGATTTGGGGAGGCAGCCATCGACTTGCGTAATTAAACCGAAAATACAAACGCTCCTTATAGAGACGACGACGGTCGAACATTAACGAAAGCCGTAGAATATCCGGATCAGTAAACTACGACAGACCACAATCGTGATGCCGTAAGCCGTCACGATAAATGCCAGGTTTTCGCTTCTCGGTTGCTTCGTTTGGTTTTGGAATTGATGTTGGTGTTGATATTTATTGAAGTTTATGTTGGTGTTGGAGTTGATTTGTATATTTATTCTTTGCTCAGTAGAAAAACTAAAGGTAAACAAATATTAAATTTTGGGCAAACACAAAACATACCGCTATTGGCGTTCAAAGGAGTAAACACAAATCTCATTTCGTTAAAGAGGAACGCCAGCCGACTTTGCAGCACTATAGCATAGCTCATGTAATTGCGTCGCAGGTGAAATCGCAATGTGCTGTACTCCGCATTCCAGGCTTTGGAATGCCTCATGGTTTATGCAGGTGCTCTAGGTACATACTAGGTACATACTGGGCGTTCAAAAAGTCTTCACCGTGTTTCTTTAAGCTTTTTTTTTTTTTAAAAGCGAACTGGCGAAGTTCATATTTGCTTTACGTTTGCTGGCTTCCTAAGGAATAGCTGTATTTTGTTTGTCCACGCTTTTTGTGAGGGCGTGTGACAGCGTGAATCCTAATTTGGTGGTATATTTTGCATAATAAATTCTTGAGGTTCCTGTCACACCAACCACAGTGCGGTTTGGGGATTCAAAATTCTCCTGGGCTACGAAAAATTCTCCGGCGCATTTTCGGACAGTCTGCTGCTTCGGTTTTTGTGTAGGTGCCCATGAGTGTGTTTCAAAGTTTTTTTAGTTGGTAGTACCCATCCTCCCTAAACACATATAATAAATTATCTCATGGTGCAAGCACAACATTGTGCATTGTGGATATATTCGGTTTCAGTTGACGTAACTTGACCTCGTCAAATAATGCTTGCACAGCAGGAGCTTCAGCTAGTCCCCAGGAGGTTTTCGCAAATTTTTACGCGCTGTGAGATATCTAAGGCATCGGGAAAGTGACTGATACAGCCGAACCCCATTAATTCATACTCGCCTAATTCGAGTTTCTGACCTATTCGAACTTACGTGGTGGTCCCGGCAAATATGTTTGACTGAACTAGCTTTCGTTAATTTGAACTTCTCTTAATTCGGGCAAATTTTCAGATCCCTTTGAGTTCTCAATAACGCAGTTTGAGTGTACAATTTTTTTCCTCGCATGGTTCAACTATTAGGACAATCCAAAGTGGTGGAGCATTAGAGGAATCTCTACCCGCCACTCCGCCACCCCTTTGTCAGGTGCAAAACTTGTCGCCTGCGTGGACACTAGCCGAAGTTTTGGTGCGGGCGCCTTCAAGAGTTTGCAGTGGTGTGGCAAGTTGAAACAAATCTGTCCCCCTTCGTCTACTGTGCTTACCCATGTGGGTTTGTATCTCGCGGCATGCGATGACTAGTCAGTTTAACATAAGTGCATTATGTCATTCCACGCCATGTAGGTATCTCTGAAGACACATCCAGCCACAAAGATGCGCCGAGGCAAGCTGAACTTGGGCGATTTATCAACAGTTAGCAGGCTGTTAGGGCCAACGGAAAGCCAATTAATACTGCCACGGGCCAACAAGATTGCCTACTGAGGACGGTGGTCAGAGATGAAGAAGACATTGTCTTTAGGTACGGAGGCAGCAGCCCACTAAGCGTCAAAATACAACGTCTACAGCTTGCCTATCACTTTATCCCTGGCCGCTTTACGGCAAAATTTTCTCAAGCGCCTGACCATAGGCAACCTTTAAACGTAGCTGTAAAAGTCGCCTGTCTCGAAGATCCGCGATTAGTGCGCCTTCAAATCTAACGAATATCACACGGGGGAGTTTGTGTACAGAAATAGGTTCACATCAAAGAAGTTCTGTTTAGTTAGATAACTTCGAACACAGACAAGACTGTGAGTCAGCTCGGTAATATTGTTGATCGGCAGCATACACGGCAGCAGTGCCCTCCCCGCGAAAAAGCAAATACTGGCAATAAAGCCTGGCGGATCAAAAGAAGAAGCACAATGGGTGTTCATCCGCTAGCGTTCGCATAGAAATTACGTGACTGAAAGATGGAGGCAACAGACTTTAGCAAGCGTAAACAGCATCAGCAGAGAGCCATTCGCGAGTCGCGGTCGTGTACGGCACAACATTTGTTCTGTGTTGAACCCGTGCGATCTGTTGTCAGACCATGCCCGCCACGGCCGTACACGGAAACACGGCCGTACCGCTCCGCTGTCAGGGTATGCCCAACTTCAGTGTTCAAAGTTAAATTTCGGGGTTTTTCTAACAAGTGGGTAAAAGGTGTATCCTTTCCTGTCCGGACCATTTACCCACTTTCCGGACCGGAACAGCCGGAAAGTGGGTAAAAGGCCCGGTTCGGGAAGGGTTAAGATTATATCCCGTTTTGCACTCTGTGGCAGACAAAATCATTTTTTATTCGTCGAGAATTTTGAAGCCTTGAAGATTCAATGATAGAAACTGCTTAGGATCGTCTTTAATATTGTACTACATATCATTAACGATATTTTTGACACACCGAAACTTGACGCATTTTTTTTGTTGATGGCATATGTAAAAATCAAACAAATGCACGTGTCTTTTATGGCTGATTGATTTGGGATGTATTGGGATTTACAAAAATGTTCTTGCTATTTGTTCCTAATATGGACCGGGCTGCGGTACAAGGTGCACACAAAAAACAAAGTTCTAGTTTTTTTTGGGGCGATTTCTATGTAAATGTGCGATTACACGCGACTACACACGCGCAACTACACACCGACAGGCGGGCAAGCACCTAACGGGCACCACGATCACTTGTCGAAACTCACAGTTCGCGGTGTGGGCAAAGTTCGCTATATTACTGCATATCACCAGCTATATTTTCTATAAAAATAAAAAAAATTGGTTCATCAGAGTAGCGGATTTGTTGTTTGAAGGTTAATCGTCGCCATTGCTTCTTTACATAGCGGTACCAAAGGCACCGGTTTCAAAGAGGCTGGCAATGGGGAATTGAAAACTATGTGAAATCTGTGACTTCGTTACATACAGCTTTGTTACACCCAGTTTTGACTGTAAAACAGGCAGCAATATTAGATTCGTTATAGCGGCGACCTGCGCCATGATTGTTTTTCTGTGCCATTTGCCGTAAATCAATTGGTAGAGAGCTTTGCGAAAAAGCTAGGTGCTCCAAAGATAGCTTACTCACCAACATTGAGGACACAAAACAATGCCAGCGAAAGACACGCTAACAGCTTCTGTACAGCCACACAACTTCTCTGGTGGAGACAACATACACTGTTTCTTAGTCAGTCGGCCGAGGATGGCAGACTAAGTTGTCATATTGGTTGAGCTCTGTAGCCACAACACTGCCGTAAAATTTGGTACACAGTTTGTGTGGTACCTTGTAATCATCGACATAGTTGCCTTGGTCGTCTGGGGTGCATGAGTAAGGCTTTACTCCTCCTGCGAGCTGGAGCACGCTGCCTTCGCTGGCTTCGTTCTCACAACGATGACAGCGAGTGCGTTGTAACGATCACTGTTCGAGCACCGATATTTGCGCGCGCTCTGTCTAGACTGGCCTTGTTTCCAGTGGGCGAAGATAGACCGTGTGGCTGGCGTAGCGTACAGCCTGGCTACAGCCGTCAGTCTTTAAAAATTATAAACTTAGGCATTTGATCATGGCAATCGGCTCGACGGGGTTGCGCAGATTGCTGCTCTGGGTGTCATCGTTTTCCCGACAGCGGGCCACTGGCGCGATGTCAGCGCTGTGCTGGCGGAGATTTGACTGCCCCTCAGGGAAAAGATCCTATTTTGGCTCAGTGGTGGGCTTCTTCAGAATGGGCAACTTGTCCCTGCTGTGCCCCTCCATCGGCGCGCTCCTGGATCAAACTCAGCCGCGCCTTCCAAACGCCTTGCGTAGCCCCATGAAATTTGTGGACCTCGATGCCTAAAGCTACACTGAGTGAATTCAACCCATCCGTATACTTCAACGCCACAACTGCCGACCAAAACATAATCAGCGCCTTCATTGTGCCGCTCCTTCAAGAGCCGTATAACGGGGTCGGAAGTCTCCACAGTTGCGGCTCTACTACAGCGAGCGCAACCTCTCAAACACCAAGTTATCCGCACCCGTCGGGACCACCCCGTCTTTAGGAAACAAAAACTAGGTTGCAATTCGGAAACGCATGTGTGCGGCCAGGCACCGATACTAAAGAGCCGAGTAAAAGATGCCTCTGCCAGTTTGGTCATTCGGCGGTCGATTATTAGGAAAATCTGTAATCCAGTGTCTCCAAGTTACACCTTGAAATAACATACCACGAAATAATGCACCCGTAGTTTTTAGCTGCCTTAACGAGTAGAGATGTTTTTAAGGTTTACAACTTCAGGAGAATTGACACTAGCCTCGTTGGCATAAGGGCTTTTTAAAGCGTGAAAGAAACAAATTCTCTAAAAGCAATCCCTAAAGACAACCTGGCACATCGAAGTGAAAGTGCCAGTCAATACGGTTTTCTGGGAGAATGCTATGCAGAGCAAGAAGCCCGGAGGAGTGCAGTTTGGGAGGACGGTCCGCAAAGATGCTGCCGGGGCTTCGCGGTGATCAAAATAGCCCTTGAAATTTTCTAGGGGGCGCGCATTAGCCTCAACGGACACAGGACGCTAGGGCGTTGGACGAAAAAAAAACTAGAAAACGAATCGTGCCATAGATGTGCGCTTTCATCTGGCAGCTGTGGCTTTCAATATGACAAGGAAACAGACGAGGTTGGACACAGCTAATCGTTGAGTTTGATTTCTGCTACTTTTTATTCAAGACTGGAGCGGTTACATCACCTTTGGTTTTTTTTGTTGCTATGTTTTCATGTCATTGAACACGTGGTTTGCCTTTGCTCGCTCTTTTCAGACTCCGTAGTGCTAGCCCTGTGCTTTTTAAAGGCTTATCTCCAGTAAATGCCGAAGCTACCTGATCACCTGCCGGCTGTCGTTTGTAGTCTTCTTGTTGAGATCTTAATTTTTTTCTCAACTTGACAGCAATGCAATCAATTATTCGAACACCACAGAAAAGAAGCGCAAGCTCCTTCAGGGTATGTTTATCTTAGTCTCGAATGCAATACTACCGGGGCGTCATAGTGACCGAAGTAGCCGTAAAATTTTTTTCGGAGGCGGGTAACGGCCACACGCATTAGCCTCAACAGAAACAGGACGCCAGGGGGACGGGATGAACAAAGTAGAAACCGTATGGTGTCAACGGTGTGCGCTTCTTGTGGCAGCTGTGATTTTATATTTGACAACGTAACAGACGTGGTTGAACACTGCTATTCGTTGATATTGCTTTGTGCGACCTTCTTTTCAAGATTAGACCGGTGATGTCACGTTTGGTACATTGTTGCAATGTTTTTATGTCATTGAACCCGTGTTTTACCTGTGCTTGGTCTTTTCGGATTAGGTAGTACTAGCGTTGCGTTTTGTACTGGTGTGTTTTAAATAATGCGGAAGCTACATTATTGCCGCTGGCAGGCATTTGTACTTTTCCTCTTGAGATCTTAACTTTTATCAGCTTCACAACAATTCAGGCTTTCATTTAAACACAACAGAAAAAAAGCGCCAGCTCCTTCAGTGTACGTTTATCTTAGTCTCGTGTAAATATGTTGCTTTCGCATATAGACCGCTCGCGTAAAGCTCTATGGATGAGTATGAGATTTAAAATTTGTTCGTATTGAGAATATGTTTGCCTGATTTACGCACCTATTTCAATGGCTTGTCGGCGACCCCAAAAAACTCCATTACGCAAAGCTTGGGTCATCATCAAAATTTGTTTCATTTTCGAAAACTTTAAAGAGGACATCCCCAGATATTATCTCAAGGTTCAAGAATGTCATTGCTACACAGGCTACTTATCGATAACAAACTGTATTTTATAACGCCTTTTTTAACGTGATCTTAATTAAACCGCGTCTGCACTTCAGTTTGTGTTTCTATACCTAAACAGAGCCTTTGTGAGATTGGAGCCATTGCTTTACGCTGAATGACATAAACTTCTACAAACCATAGCCAAACTACGGATTGATGGTTACAAGGTTGAGCATTTATTTGCACCTTTTTGATCAGTAGCATTTTCCCGTCTGTGCCGCCTAAAGGTGCCGTTAGAACATTTCGCTACCCGGAACTTTTTTTCAGCTACACAAACCAGTAAATAAATACCGACCCAGAAAACAACTGCGATTCCCACGAATAAGATTAAGTGAATTCAAGGTTGGGCCAGAAGCGAAATTTTCGGAGTTAAAATGTTTTGAGACATTTTGCATAGAAATTGCATCAAGGCATTGGGGTGTCTATTCAGTGCATTGTCACCACTGATCCTGATTTATTATGTCGCTTAGGTCGCAATTTTACCGGGAAACAATCGCCATGTTTATAAAATATTGACGCATTTTTGGCGTTCGTATTCCTCTAAACCACGCACTAAAATTTGCACTGGCTTCTCCAGCTTCTTTAGCTGCATTCTGAGGAGACCATTGCTAAAAGGCAATCCTGCGCAAGCTCCTCACGGAGATAAACTTTCGAGTTCTTGAATACGTGATCCCTACGAACTGTTAGGCGTTAATTATATCTGGTATTAGCGTTTTATAAAATATAAAGCAGTGGCCGCAATGTAGCACGTCGTAAAACAGAGGGGCTTTGCCCTTCACCTCTAGCCCTGCGCACGCATTTTCGTCTCACTCTACAGCAGCGCAACTTTGCCCAGTAACCCTCTCCACACACCATTGCCTTTGCAGACAGTCTCACGCTTAAAGAAAGATCTGTCCCGTGAAAACGTTCGCACAAAAACTTGTAATCAACAAAAAATAGCAGTTCTGCTTCCGTAATCTTCGGTTACTGTTGTTGTTTGATTTACCAAAAGGCGGAACCTGCGTAGAAACAGTCGAATTCTCATCGTATATTTAAAAAACAGTTGCTTAACCTACACACGGATGATTTATGAAGCGAACGACGTCAAATGTTTCTGTTCCGAAACAGTCAGTTCTGCAACGCAAATGGCGGCCGTAATATATGCGAAGGAGAGGCAAGCTTTTCTTAGAGAATATACGAACCTTCAGACAATTTCAAGCAAATATTCAGTACTAGGAAACTACTAGGCATCATCCTGACAAATGCGCGGAAACCTAGGTGTCATGACGAAACCTTGAGCCAACAATCTTTCTACACATGCTATGGTTGCGTTTCACCCGTGAGGCACCACTTTTCTAAAATATATTCCAGTTGTGTTTCCCCGGAATAGTAGCGCGGCTTCGCGGTGTTACAAATAGCGCAATTGCTTAGCGCAACTCCTTTCATGCTCAACGCAGCCATTCGTCTTAGAACACTTCCAATATGGGAACGACGGAGAAGCCGTTTTTTTTTTCATTTTATTCATACAAAGGCTAGTGATAAGACGTGTATGCTATTGATTTTTATTGCATAGTACTTAAGCAAATGTTCGGCAGGTTAAACGCTGATATTTTGTCGGCCTGTCCTTCCAATAGGAATTTTAAGGGAAGAGCATGGCATCAAAAATACGCCGGTGGGCTGGTGTCGCAAAACCTCTTTTTCAGAATATGACATCAAAATGTTGCAAGTCTTTCGTGTATGCCTAACCAAATCAGATTCTATAGGATGTATCATACATATTTATAAGGAAGTATATGCTGTGTACATTATACATCATTTGCATATACCAGCGCAGATTACCTTGCGTAGGATACCTCATGCATGCTGGCCATACCATGTTCATACGAACTTTAATGGCACTGTAGCAAAGAAAGCCACAAAGAAAATATAAAAAAGTATTTCATGCATATTTTACAGTGTGAACGTCGAATACGATAACCTGAATTTTATTTTCACAACACGAGGTGCAACGTGAAACAATTCTGAGAAAAAATAACTAAGGTGTGGAATGTACTGGCGCTTCAATTTTGTGTCTCAGCTAAGAGTGTCCCTTCTCAGCACCTTTTTTGAACCTTGATCGCCTTTACTGCACGTAACATAGGCGGCCAATTGTCGTTTCACTATGCTTCGCTGGAGTATTGCAAAATAGCCTTAAAGGAGATTGCACGTGCGTCCATCAGTGTACGTACCTCATTTTTTGTACCACCTTCGAAAAGGGTTGATCCTGCTAGGTCTGTATTAGCCAGCACCATAGCGCTAACCCAATAAAAACCTTCGAAGTTTTAGGCATTTCAAACTAACAATACTTTCTTTTGAATAAAGCTTAAATACAGCAGGCTTTCCTTTTTTTTTGCTCGAGGGTAACATCGATTTTCGGCGCCTCTCATATACTCTAACACTTCTCCTCATGCTATGCGATTTAAAGCTTTTTGAGAGATACTGTAGCGAACAATAATGATGTAACATTATAAAGTAACAACGAAGTAAGAATAAAGTAATAATAAAGTAACTATAAAATAAAAACCGCAAAACGGCTCGAATCCCTATGTCGAAAGTTCATTGGCGTTGGATAACATATTAACTTATTGTATTTTGCAGTTGAGCATTCTGACTACTTATAATTGTATTTACTATTGTAACACGTATTTTCCCGCACACGAGCCAAAAATGTTTCTGCTCCTTTTGAATTTCTTGCACTGCAGCAGTACCAAAAAGGACTACCAATACGGAAAGCAATATTCGAAAATAATTTGCGTATGCTGTATGGGAAATTAGGCCTATCAAAAATTCCAATCAATGCTGGGTGGAGTAATCTAACATTGTACACTCGACCGAGTGACGCTCCCTAAAAAAACCTAATTAAAACTAAGCGCAGAGACATTTAAAACTTTAGAAAATGGAATCCGTATATCCCAACCTGCATACCGATCTAGGATTGCGCGGCGGCGGTTAGAGCGAAGCGACCAAAAGGTGGGCGAGTATCATCACTATTAGGTCTCCCCCATCCTGGAAGACAGTTTTCTCTTCATTTGCGTTCTCTATTCCTTACCGGCCTTCGTCCCTAACCCTTCAGTGGCGTTCCTCCGGTCAGAACGGAAACCCACGCGTCCCTGCACACGTATACATTGAATATAAAACCAGTGTTAGAGCTCTGTATTGTCTCGTCTCCGAAAGCTAGTCGGCTTAGCTACTACCAAATGCTACCAAAAGCGCATTGTCCTCAAAGAAGGGATGCCCAGAAAAACGGCCTTATTGGTTTCGACCCATCACGATGACAGGAAGTGCGCCTCTACTGACGTTAAATATTTCAAGGAACCTGGCTGACGCTCTCCTTTATTACAAAGAAGGATTTGCAGCACCCTGAGTCGTAATTGTGCGAACTTTCATTTTCTTGAAAATATACGGCCCTTGTTAGATATAAAGGCAAGCCCTTTTGTGTAACGTTGTTAGAAGGTTCTCGAAGCGCGATGTACAATAAGTAAGACGCGGCTTTACTTCGCTACAATCACCGTTAGGGCACCTAACTTTAGCGACGAAGTCAGGCTTAACGATAAATATAGGTTGTGAGGTGAGGCGCTCGTTTCGGTGAAAAGCAACGACGATGACGACGACGACAACGACGAGAACACCGCGGGTAAGTGCCAACGTAGTGCGCCTGGTGCAAATTAAAAATAGTGGTACTGCCATCATTGTACCTGTGCTGAAAAAGAAGAAGAATAAGGCTATACGATGTGATAACTTGAGCCAGGGGGGAGCCAAACGGAGCGCGCCACAGCGGAAAGTAGCATTCGAGTCATGGACGAAACGAACGCGACATAGACTGTCCGCCAATCTGCTACCGCGCTTCTATTCCCCCTTCTCTCTTCCTATCCTTTCAAACCCCAATCCTCTTCTCTGCTCTGGGTTGTATGACGGTGAACTCCCTGTTGAGTTCAGCAATATTCCAAGTTCTTTATTCTTCCCTTTTTTTTAATAAATCACCACCACCCCCAGTAGGCAAGACCAGGCAATATCCGGAGAACGCTGGGGGGAGTAGAAAAGGTACGATGGAGGAGCGCGACGTCCGATTGGGAGACCTATAGCCCATTGATCTTTTGGGCCCCATGCGCGCCTCCACGTGCGCACGTTTTAGCGTGTACCGCATCTGGACGACCAGCTACCTGGTGACCGTCGTCTACCAGCAGTTGCCAGTTTGCCTGCTTTCCACCAACTGATATAGCCTGAGGTCCAGTGGAGAGCGACTGCCAAGCAAACCGTTTCTTGTGGAGTCAGTGGTGGGTCTTCGAAGTCGACGTCCCGGCAGGGCGGTGGCACCTCACCTCCCATCGTTACACCAAGGCACGACGCTCGGACGCCTCTGCCCCACACGGTCTACCTATGGTGGTACCTTTTCTTCGAGTTTTCTTTATAATTGGCATTTCTTAGTTTTCGGTAAATGTTGTGTAACCTTCAGTTAGCACTGGTCTGTGTTTGTATCTCAGCCTTTATTTTTGCTATTTTGTTGGTAGTGTGTTGGTAATTTAGTTTTTATCATGGGTATTTCGTTTTTATTGTGTTTTTGGGAATATGTGTTCATTTAAGGCCTGTCCAACCTCCCACGTCTAGTTTCTGGCAGTATGGCACGTTTCGGTGGCCACTGAACGACACCAAAAACCTGTGATTTTCTCACAACCTTGTCTCCAACCTTAAACAACATTGACCCAAGCCTTGGTTCAGAGTTGTTGTTCAAAATAAAGGCTTCGTTCTTCGCTTTATACCAAATTCTATTCTCGTATACGCATCTCGCTTCTAAAAAAACCCCAAAATTTTGGCTTCAAATCACGCTGTGAAGATGGTTGGAAAGCAAAGCTTAAAACGGCACCCATAAGAATTGCCCACGCAACGCCACTTGAATTCTCACCCACGGCTCTAAAAAGAGGGAAACCAGAGATTCTGCCAGTTTCTACCTGGAATTCGCGGAGGCCGCGTCGCGAAAGCGGGAGCAGCATCCGCCACGGCCAGGCTGGAGTGGAGGACGCTGCCGCTGTAGCCCGGCCGTGAGTGGGGACAAAGAAAACGGAGCGGAGCGTCTTTCGAAGTGTGAGACAGATGAACCTAGTCATCGTGATATGCTATCTTGGGGCTACACCACCACGCGACGCAAAGGAAGACACAAACTATTCGGCATGTGAGCTTAGTAATTATAATTTATGCCGATTAAAAACGTTTTCTAAGGTTTAGAATTGCATGAAACCTTAGGAAACTTTCATAATCACAGTTTATGAGAATCAGTTGCTACTTTCGCCTTTTGCAATACCTCTTAAAACACTACTGAATTTGTATTCACCAATTTAGTAAACGGAGTCTCATTCCTTGCAAGCAGTGCGCAAAAGGTAGCGTTTCTCTATCGGCCAGATGTCTGTATGTGGTTTCTAAATTTTGCGTTCCCTCCATGCGAACCAATCACTAATGAGTGTTTGCCGTACCGCCACCTAATTCCGTCAGGTGCGGGTTACCCAGGAGGTAGTGTCGAACAGGTTAATCAAGCCGTACGAAGGCAGCGCGCAATGAACGCAAAGCTGCTCTTAACAGGCCCAAAACAACCGTCTCTAAAGGGGTCTTGAAATACCTTCCGCCCATGCGTGGATGTCCATGTAACCAAATAAAGCAATGTATTAGCAATCTCCTCCCGCAAGAATTTTGTTAAAGCGATGAGTATTAGCTGAGAAATCGTAAATCGAAAACCGCGCATTATCGTCGCGCCACATTTCCTTCTCCTTTCAACTCACTCTCCGCTGTTGACGGCGAGAGAGCCTTCCCTCCCATGATGCTGCGCTCCTCGGCGGTGACGTATTTCCGCTATTGCGCTGCTCACACTGCCGTCTGCTACGGGCAAGCTTTGTTGACACCATGAATCCCGCACTCCGCTCAAGGCTGGAAAAGCGAACGAAAAATCTGGCCGCATGTGTGCGGCGGCCTGGCCTTGCCCTTTCGTGGTGTACGTTGCTGCAGAAATTTGCTATCGGCGGGACGTGACTTTTTATCGGCAGAGAACTCGCAGCCGCACGGGGAGGATTGTGCGCTCGCTCCCTTGGATGCACAGCGCACTGTTTATCCAAAAAGCGCCGTATCAGATGTGGCCCCGCTGGTGCCGGGTCTTATTTTGTCGCGGTGTTAATTCCTGCCGGCGGCATGTGAAAAAGACATTTTCTTCAACGCTTTCTTTATGGAACGTACTCAAGTAAGAGAATATCCATGTCGTGTTATGGCCCTGTTGCATTCAATACAAACGGTTACGCGTTTGTTTACACTTGTTTTGTTTGTTGTAAAATGTCCAAGCACTCTGGCACTCCACTGGCAGATCAGCCGGTTGGCCGACGCCGAGCAGACGACTCATCTCTTCGCCGGAAGTGCGTGAAAAAGCCGCCCAATAGCAGGATGTCTAGCTCATGACGAACATCTGGGAATCGATGACGTAGACATGTGAAGATGGCGGCGTCCAAAAACACGAAAGGAAGGGGGAGAAAAAAGCGACAATCTTTGCAACAAAAGTGTGAGCTTTCCGCTGCGCGTAAAAGAGTAATACCTGGCACAGATGACGTTGACGACCCAATCTAACGATTGCGCTAGTCAATTTAGTGTGCTGAAAATGCCTTTCAGGGGCACTTAAAGCAGACGACAAAGTCACACCGCCTACGCTACCGCAGGCGAGCAAACACGTCCTCGCAGGGAACGCTGTGTAAGTTTGCTGTGCCAACTACAGTGTGCTCCATGAGTGAAACACTGCGTCCCCCCATCCTCTCCCCGGTCGCCGCTTCCGCCACGTTGAGAGTTTCTTTTCCCGCACGCCACGATAGAACCGTTGGCTGGTGGTTAGTAGAGCTAAAAGCTTTCCTTTAAAACGTAACTCATACACATTCCTAATGTTTGGTGCGCAGCTGTTTTATAGAATAATATGCGGCTCCTCGAGAGTGCAGGTACGCTGCTATAGCATTCGCCTTTCGCGAGCTGCAAGAAAAAAAAAAAGATAAAAACAAGGCAATATGCTTAATTCTCCCTCCCCTCCTGGGGAACAGTTTCTATGCAACGCATCTATTTCCCGTGGACAAAAAATAGCTCCACGCGCACCTTGAAATGTTGCTTCGTATGCGTCCAAAGGAAAGAACACGAAGTTCGTGGCATTTTTTGTAGGAAACAAAAGAACAGGTAGAAACTAGCATGAGAGTGGTCCGATGATCTATTGTGAGAGCTGTCTGTTTTACCCCAGGGTTTATTCTTTGGGCTGGCTAATGTTGCACCATAGGAACTTTGCAAGCAGCCTTCTTGCAGAGCTTTGCAAAAAGTGTAATTTCAAAAGAGTATGTTACCAAAGTAAATATCTGCACGTATTCTCATGTGAGACTTGCTGTCGAATAATCTCGATATATGGTGATTTTGCTTACTTCTGGATTTAAATATTTCAGGAAGGTTTGGTTCTGCATAATGATAACGTTAAAAAAATCAAAATATACAACACTTATGTGAATACATAAGACGGGATATTTATGAATATTTAAATTTCTGCATAAGCTTATTACTACATGTTTATATATAAACCTTTTATGTTGATTTTTTATATACTACGTGTACTTCTATATGGATGTCTGCTCATAAAATTTACGGTTGGGTTTCTTCAGGTCTTTCTATCCCCCCCTTATGCTTTATTATGGAGGAGTTTCAGCTTTCGTCTTTCCGTGCATTTCCTTGGAAGAAAATTCCCTTCGGGGAGGTGGAGAGGGGAAAAATGCTAGGTTAAGAAGTGTGAGGGAGAACGGAGAAGAGGCAAGGAGGCCTCGAGCATGGGCTGGCAGGGAATTCCTTAGAAAGCGCTTCCTGTTGGAGGAATAAGCCTGGGGCTTGCATTAAACCACCGGCGTGCATCCGATTGAGCTAATATCGTATTCACAACACACAACCTTTCCTGTGTGTATGTAGCACAGGCGCTGACTTTGGGAAATTGGCTTAGCTGAAGTGAAATAGGCTTACAGCTTTGGCAGTTTGGGTTTTGCACCGTAGGAGTGAGGATTTTGGACTTTTATATACCTCAGTTTGTATTAAAATTTCACTTTTTAGCCACCTTTCTATTTTAAAAAGACCAGACATAGCAGAAAACCAAATTGATGCTAGTGAAGAGCACTAGCCCCGCGGTTTCTCTAGTCTTCGGATGTCAGTTTCGAAGGTTTGTTAATTTTTCTAGTGATGTTTTTTCTCTAGACTAGTCGGTAAATTATATTAGGGCTATTTTATATCTCATACCAAAGTTTTGCGCTTATATATTGTATATTTGTTAGGCCTTCATTTTTGTTCAGCGACTGCGCTGGATCATATTAATAATTAATCCCAGGGGCACCCGGGAAGTGTTCGTAACTTTAGAACCCTTGCGCGTATAATAATTTATGTAATTTATTTTTAACCTAAAACCTGAAATAGAACCTGAATAATAACACTTACACATATACATAGCGTAGGGAAGGTTAGTGGGTAGGGCCAGAGGTTTTCACGTGGGTATGCTCGTCCTTGTGTCCTGGACATTTCTGTCAGCACCTCTTGCATGAAATGACAATGAAAACTGGAATTGAAAGTCAAGCGTATAAAGCAGTCTTTCCGCGATAGTGTTGAGGATCAGCTCCATATTTTCTCGGGCAGGTGGCGGGAACTCGAAGGCTGCATCTCTACTGCATTTCATGAGTCGCAATAGATTTCTTTTCATATTTGTGTCATAAGGTTGGTGTGGCACGCTCTGGAATAACAAACAGAGCGTTGGTAAGAAAGTAAACAATGCTGGTTCAACAAAACGGTAACAGACGAGCGGTACACTTCGTCAAAATCGGTATTTACACCAGACAGGGCATTTTCCGCCATCTCTAAGTGATTGCACGTCTTAGTTTTCCATGAACAAACAAGACATGGAAAATATACTTTCTGCCGTTTTGCTGTTTTCCTATTTCCGCAAAGCTTTGAAGAAGCGCTTTCAAGGGTAGCTATTGATCCAGCACAAGTAATGCAACGAGCCTGTCGCCGAGCAGAGTATAAAAGCGAGACTTGCCTAAAGAACCTCTTGGAACGTGGATAATCTGACAGGCATTTTTCACACCGGCAGCTTTTGTGAAAACACTGGAAACCACGTCACCCTTACGCAAAAACAGACCATGAGAAGGAAGCTTTCGCGTCTGCCGGGTTTGCGTTAACGCAAGTCATGAAACTCTGGGTTTGTAGTCGGATTTCATTAAAGCAGAAACTCTTCCTGTAAAGGCAATCCCGTTTTGCGAGAAAGTCTCCCCATATTGCTCAACCATGCTTCCACGTTTTTTTCTCTATCCGTTTTCCTAAAAGACTATCTGACTAGATAGTTCGAGTAATGTGTAGAAAATGGCAGTTATTATATTAGCTCTTTGAGTCGCCACGTGTATTGGGCATCCTGTATTCTTAATACGCCATGTAAACAGTCGTACCCATATCGAAAACCACAATACACACGAATTCGTTTAGAAAACATCGACCAACCGGGAAAATTGCGTGTAGAGAAGACTAAATTATCGTCTTCATATAGAGGGTAATTTATAAAATGGTGCCACAGTACCTCGTGGAATGTAGTCTCACGCGTAGATGTCTCTGACGTTACTAGTTGTCCTAGAACTGATGTGAGTCGAGTTCGATGGCGCCTCATAATTACGAGATCCACAGTCACTTCGAGGAGTCATACGTGCCGAGCCCAGGGTGCCTTCCTGAAGGGTCATTGGTAGAAAAACCAAGTGCCGCCGCAAACCAGCGCATTTGGTTCTCGTTCAGTAGCTCGGAATATCGTCTGGAACCGACGACGGCGTGTTTCCGCGAGGTTTCAGGTCTCTGGTAGAAGTCGTTCTGTAGTGCTCTGAAAGCTGGGGGCTGTTCCAAGAGCATAGCCTGGTACAACTTTCTTATATCCCTCTATATCTTCTCCCGGTCTTCGCACACTTGTTCTTTGGGATGACCTACTGTCTCTTGCCGCACGTGTGTATTTATTCTTCTTCTTCTTTGAAAACCTTACCTCCGTTCTAGGCGGCAGCTTGTGACAACAAGCAACTATGGCTTCACAAATTGCATAATGTAGAAGGTATATTACCACCAAATATCCAACGGCACAGCGCCGGCAACATTACATGACTTGAGAAACACCAGTTAGCTGTAAAAACGTTTGCCCAGATAACGCTATTTTAACGGTATCAAAAAGAAAACCGAAGCTTCACATAATAGAAGAGATTCGTCTATTTATAGCATTTGTATAAGTTAATTACTTAATCTATTCGTAGCAGCCAGAGGAAAAGAATTTATTTCGCCGGACTATTCCTCACCAACAACTCTGTTATTTTATCCATTCAATTTTCTTGCCACTGTGAACGCATTCCTCCTTTTTCAAGATCTCTAACTGAGCTAACAGCTTCCAGGACAAACCTAAAACTAAAAATCTTCTTGTTTGTTTGACAGTTTCTATTGTGTGTTCAAAATAGGCAAACTTTGTTTAAAAATTACTAAAGATGCCTATGAGCGGCCTAGAAATAACTGGTGATAGACTGTAGTTACAAAATTCTGTAGTAGCTACAGACCTTAAGAACGTCTTTTCCAATACGTGTACAAGAAACAGTAGGGATCTCCAGCGAATTTTCAACTGAGTATAGTCATGCATTTAAATATTTGGTGAGAAATAGTCATTTTGAGGATATATTATCTCTGCTCCATATGGACGTGCTGGGCGAAGTTGACTTTTTTGTTTGCTCTAAAAGAAATTGCATACGTGTTACTGTGCAAACGTTGAGAGGCGTTCGTGAAGGGCGGAGCACGTAAGTCTGGGCCTTAGTGGATGGCGCAAGGACTGCCATGAAAAGGTGAGGCGAATGCAGGACATTACAATAACAAATATAACAACTGTCCACTGAAATGTTCATGCATTTGTGCCGTCAAGTCTTCACTACGACATGTGCATCAAACAATCATAGGAATAAAAAATTAAAAATAGTCTCTCATATTACACCCTCAAGTTTTCAGAAAGTAGCAACCGCAACACTCCAATATTTAATCCTTGTAAAACTACAGGTGTCCGCAAAAAGCAACAGATTATTCCTGCTGCTTTTACTTCTTTTTATTTTTATTTCTATTTGTGATAAAATAAATCCCCGAGGCACAACGTATTCCAGGTCACAAGAAATTCACGGAAGACATTTCCCCTTGTTTTGATTACTGTTCAAAGTATTTGTAATACCATTTTTTCTGTAGTAATAATAGGGACGTCTTAAATTTCGTTGATCCGAGATGATTAGTTTGGCCCTGTAAGACCAATTCTCGCTGAGGAAGCAACAAACAAAGAGGTCATGAAACCACAAACTAAAAAAAAAACAGAACAACCTAAGACAGAAAAATACAGCGCGCCATTTTCCACAGAAGTGTGTCCAACGACAAATAGGAAGCTTGAAACTGTGTGCTGTGCTGGCGAAGACAATAAATGTCGGTTGAAGCGTGCTCTCAGCTTTCTTCCCTCTCACGTAGTACCACCTTTCAAACAACATTTTTCTGCCCATGAAATTGCGCAACTGTTAATTCTGTAGTAAAAATCGTCTCCGGAGGAATGCATTTTAATTCTAAGCTAACTCCTTTTTCATCAGACCGCGGCCTTTTTTCTCAGCTTGATCACTCCCTTCAGAAGGAAAGCAACAAATTAATTTCAAAGAGCTTTTCTAAACAGTGCTATGTTTTTCAATGCCTGAATTTTTGGTCTCAGTTGTTATTTTTGACGTTAGTTTCTGCCGCCCGTTGTTTCGAGATTCTCCCTTTGCTTCAGCTTGTTTCCATTCGAGTCGCTGTCAAATCAAATCAAATCCAATCAAAGTTGACTTTAACAATCGTACAACTTCGATAACGCTGATGGTCACTCTGGCAAGAAGCTGTAGAGACAGCTTGTCGGGGCCAGAGTGCTGGTGCAGTTGCGACAACTTTGGTCATAAACAATACATTGCACAGGTTAGTTTATTAAAAACAAAAATTATACAGAAGAAATACTACAATACAATAAACAATATGTCACCTTTATTATTTAATAACGTGGAAATCATACTTCAAGGGGCGTCAAACACATACCACACAATATCCCATCCCTTAGAAGAACACGAAAAACATTGTTCATAGAAAAATCACAGCAATTTGTCGTTGACATTTATACATTGCAATTCTCTGCGACTGATACTGGCACATCCAGCGGTATGTGGACGTAATCGGTTAAGCATCACAGGTATGTTTTGACTAAGCCATTGTAAAAATTAGTCAGTGCGACCCCAAAACGAGTTCACGAGTTCGACCTGTTTCAGTTCTTAATGGTAGGCCAGATATTTCTACTAAAAAGGTATGTTTGGCAGTGCTCGAAACGTAAAGCCGATACAAGAGACGGTACTTGTAGGAGATGTCTTGTAGATTCTGAGTGTTGCGTATATTGTGATGCTTTAACTCTTTAGCGGCATGAAGATACGGAACACCACTAATGCATCGTACGGCTTTTCTTTCAAGAAAAAGGAGTGCTATAATTTTTTAGTAGGCGCGCACCAAACCAAAGTGCAACAATTCAAGTAAGACCTTAAAAGGGCATTATAAATTTGGAGCTTAAGAAAGCTGTGCCTTCGGTGTTGCTGTACAATAAAATCAGCTACAGTGTGTTTGTTTTGTTTACTTTCAAGCAAAACAAGTAATAAAACAAGCAACGAAAAGTGCGGAAGTCCAAATATAGTAACCAGCAGGACGAGGGGATATTCGATATTTTCCTTCCACAACACAGCACGGCCCTACCATGGGCAGAAAGAGATTGAGGACAAATGCAACCTGATTTCTTTTTCTTGGAGTAATCATAATGGGGCTCTATTGTTGTTTGGTACTCTCGTGCAAATTTAGAGTGCTCCTTCAAGCACGCTACTGACAACACCTAAAGACCAGGCCAAAAGCGGCCCGTTTAAAAATTAAGAAGTCATTTGGCAACACCGGCAACAAGCGCTCTTCCTGAGATTCACACATTGCATGCGTTGCCTCATGCTCTCGTGGGCGACAGCTGCGGCCACACTCCGTTTGTCATAGGTACAGTGATGAATATGGTTAGAGTGATGAGCCCGTGGCTGCCGCGGTTGTAAGGGAACCTAACATCGTCTCTAAAAAACGTCGCGAGCGCGATGTCAGGGTTGACAGAAGCTGTGCTTCCACCACGCACTTCGCGTCATCAGAGTGCTCCGGTGTGGTCTCCGGATAATAAAGCTTGTAAAATTGCGATCGTTCTGCCGCTAATCTCACATAAACATTGTTTTACAACGTGGACAAATAGTTATGTTCTAACATACTGCTTAGGTTCATTGACAAAGCGTGATGGACATTGCATAGTTTGAAGCGACGTTTGGTAGCTATACAAGTGTCTTTCCATATGCTAATAACCTAGACAATTATTTGGAGTGCCACAAATACGAGAACTTATCCTGGCCTGCAGGTACTTCCCATTACTGGCTTTGTCATGTGAAATGGCATCATTTCATAACGCCGAGGTTGTGTGCGTCAGTGCCCTACAAGACGGTGAGGCTGAACGTACAGCATAAAAATTTACGAAACTAAGGTTTTAAGCAACACGAGGACAATCTCTCCGGCATTGTAAAACACTCAATACTTAAGAGGACGAAAATTTTTACATTGACAAAAAAGGGGATGTTTTCTTGATTGACAAGTTAAGGGAAAATTGCTGCGCTTTTTACAATGCCTTCAACGCCAGCACGTGCATTGGGCTCTGTACACCATTTTATTGCAAAGCAGAATGTGGCGGCATACATAAACTACCCCGGCCCCTCCGTCGTTTCCGCCCACATATTCCGTTTTTTGGAACGCCATATGGTGCTGTTATGAAGGGAATGCGAATGATTTATTTTCTAAACGCCGTAAGTCCTTCGACACTTTCGATGCCTAAAAAGAAATTTTCGTTCTAACGGGAGTTTTGTACACTGAAGCTGACGAAGGACGACGCAACTTACTGAAAACCGATGCTGCGATTTAAGAGCAAGAGTAATTTCTTTTCTGTGCCGACCGCAATAAATTTAGTACTAGGTACCAGCACGCAATATATATCCTCTAAGGGTAGCTAATGAGGTCCTACTAACAATAAAGATGGTGCAGAAAAGGAATTCATGGGCACCAAAACCGGCAAAGCGGTATGTGAAAACAGAATCGCCTGATGCCCTTTATATAAAAAGAGATATTCCACTTAAAGAGCGTACTAAATTATTTCAGTATGCCTTATCTTTTTAGGTTACCATAGCCTAAAGAAACGCTAAACTATTTCTTATAATAAAAATCAACGTATCAATGATCTTCAGAAACACACCTCTTGGCGAACTTGTTTTTAAAAGCTTTTTGAGAAATATATTAGTTACCTGCATAAGCGGCTGCCAAAATTCTATTCTTCCAAGGGAACATATCGGGCAACAATGAGCTAGTGAAACATGGCCCCCATTTATGCCATAAGCTAGTAATTGTAGATTACAACTCAGCATTTCTGGTAGACACCGCCTCAACACTGCAAGCATTAAAAGACCACTGTATAGACAACACATGCTCAAGTCTGTTGGGTGGTCAGCCAATAAATGCCTACACAAAACTTATGCTAATTGACAGTGACACTAGCTGAAATAATCTTTAACTCTTATCAACTCATGTAAGCATAAAGTGTCATTAAATCGGTGTATGCGTATTTTCTGCAAAACGTAGTGTTCATTGGTCTTCTTTAACAACTCATATTCTCAAAGCAATTCTTATACTGCAACCGGGCATTTCGAAACGTTCAGTACATAACTGCGCCCTGATTCTTACAGAGAAAAAAAAGACATCCACGGCCAGTCCAAGCGAGTGTCCCCTAGGTGTGCAGGCGCGCCCGCTAAAATTGAGACAAAGCTGTGGTCATCCGCTGTCGCTCGCTGGCAGAGCTCTCGGTCACTTCCAGCCAGGCTACCCATGTTCTTTCTGAAAGCCATACCTACTTGTGAGAAGTACATAAAGCTGGCCGCAATATTAGATTTTTTTTAGCGGTGACCCCAGGCATGAATTTGTTTGCGCAATGTGCAGTAAATTGATTCATTCGTTGAGAGCTTTGCGTCAAAGCTGCAAGCCCCAACGCGCATGACAGTCGATAACATTTAGGACACAGACTATGACACTGAATGTCACGCTAACAACTTTTCTCTAGCTACGCAACTCCTCGGATGGAGACTGTATAAACTCTTCCTCAGTCAGCTCAGGATGGCCAATTGAGTTTAGAGGTTAGTTGAGCTCAGTAGCCGCTCCTTCTTTGTCTAATTAATTACGCAGCTTGTTTGTTACACAGGAATCTTCGTCATAGTGGTCTTGATCGTGATGGGCGAATTCACTAGACTTTACTGGCCCAGTGCGCTGGAAATCACAGCTTCCGCTGGCTTGATTCTCCAAACGCCGACAGCGGGTTCGTTGAAAGGATTGCTGCTCGGGCGCCGATATTTTTGCGCACCTTGCCTGGGTTGGCCCTGTTTCAGTTGGAAAGTTAAATTCGCGTGGCTCACGCAGCGTACCGGCTGCCTACACACTTCAGTTTTAACTTAATTTAATGCCAGCCCTGTCATCATGGACTCGTCTCGCCGAGGTTGGCGCAGATTGCCGCTCTGCGTCACCTGGTTTTGCGGGTGCTGCCCACTTGGTCAAGGTCAGCTCTTTGGAGGCTAATGCAGGTGTGACCACGCCTCAGCCACAACGTCCTATTTAGGCTAGGTCGTAAGCGTCTTCAGAATGGCCACCTTGTCACTGCTGTCCGATGTAATCGGTGCGGTCCTGGATCAAACTGAGCCGCGCCTTCTCCCTGCCCCATGTAGCAGAGTGAAACTTCGGGACTTCGAGGCGTAGAGCGCCGCGGAAGGATCTCTGCACAGTGTGTGCTTCGTGCCACAACATCCCGCCAAAAGCCAAAAAGTTATGAGCGCCTCCGTGGAGATTCTCCTACAAAAGCCGCATGACGGGATTGACAGTTTTTACAGTTGCGGCTCCAATCTCGCGACTGCAACCTCACAACGCTAAGCTGTTCGCATCGCCCAAACCACCTAATCTTCAGAAAACTGCAACTGGGTTGCAATTCAGAAACGCGTGAGTGCCGCCCGACACCGATATTGAGAGACCAACTAAAAGTTGCCTCTTCAAATTTTATCACTTGGCCGTCGAATATTTGGCGCATCTATTACTCAGTGTCTCCAATTTAAACCTTGTATTCTTAAGCTGCCTACAAGAGAACAGATGTCGTTAAGGGTTACGCTTCTGGAGCATTTACATCGACTCATCGGCATATGGCGCTTTTAAGAGCTAAAACAACGCGTCCTTTGAATGCAATAAATAAAGGCAACCTGGAACAACGAAGTGCTTGCGCCAGGTAATTCTGTTTCCTGGGAATATACTATGCAAAGAGAGAGAGAGAGAGAGAGAAAGAGAGAGCGAGAATTTTATTTTTAACCAAAAGAGGGGAAATGTCTCTGTCGGAGAGCTTCATGGAGGCTGGGTGCCTCCGTCCAGGCTCCCACTGAAGGCCTTCTCGATGAAGTCTACCAGGCCACGTTGCTCGTCCTTGGTATTCTCGGTGGCCAGCCACTCTATAGTGAGTGTCATCTCATGTGTGCATAAATAGGGCACACCTATAATATGTGTTGTTGGTTGGCGATCACATTACAGGTGCGGCATACGGGGGGTGTATGTCTTTCTACTTTGCACGAGGTCTAGTCTAGCAGGTGTGTGTAGTGTATGGGTTTGTGCTTGTCTGAATGTAGTCTGTTGGTGTCTTTCTAGGCGTGGGTGCGGCTGCGGTAACTGTTGCCTGACTCTCCTGTAGTCTTTCAGGTGAAGCTGTCGTGGGCTTGCTTCGGTTTCACTGGGAGTTTCGCCGCCGTTCCTGGGAGAGAGAGAAACCCGGAGCAGTGCAGTTTGGGTGGACGGTCCGCAAATATGCTACCGGGGCTCCGCGGTGATCGAAATAGCCGTTGAAATTTTCTCGGAGGCGGGGGCCCACGCGCATTAGCCTAAACCGACACAGGACGCCTGGGCGTCGGGACGGAAAAAACGAGTACCCGACAAGTGCCGAAGATGTGCGTTTTCATCTGGCTGCTGTGGCGTTTATATTTGACAATGTAACAGACGTGGTTTTACCCAGCTATTCGTTCAGTTTGATTTGTGCAACTTTCTTTTCAAGATTGGACCGGTGACATCACCTTTCGTTTTTTGTTGCGATGTTTTTATGTCATTGACCGCGTGGCTTGCCTTTTCTCGCTCTTTTCAGACTCCGCAATACTAGCCCTATGCTTTTTGGAGGCGTATCTCCAATAAATGCGGAAGCTACCTGATCACCGCTGGCTCTCGTTTGTACTCTTCTTTTAGAGATCTTCATTTTTTCTCAACTTCACAGCAAATCAACCGATTATTCAAACACCACAGAAAAGGAGCAATATGAATAGCAAATCCTGCTTTCCCCATGAAGCAAGCGCGCAAAAAGCTCTATGGGTGTTCGTGAGTTCTCTAATTGCCTTGTATTAAGATTGGTTTTGCAAGCTATGCCAGGTTTAAACACGCATTTCAAGTGCTTGTGTGCGACCTTGAAAAAAAACCATTATGCAACGTCTGATTCCTCATCAAACTTTTTTTCAGTCTAACACTTTAAAGAAAACATCGCCCGGTTACTGAAACATGGTTCAAGAACGTTATGGCTACGCAGGTACTTAGTCGTTAAAAAATTGGCATTTTATAACACGTTTCTTCAAATACGACCTTAGTTATTCGGCGTGCGTCTTCAGTTTTTATTTATATATGTATACATGGCCTTGATAGGATTGGAGTCCCTGCATACATAAGCAGACATTAGCCGGAACGGTGCGCTGACATTTTTTTTTTCTAAATGACCTACGAATCGGTGCTTTCTGAGAAGAATACGTCATTCGAAATATGCCAATGGGCTAGTGTCGCAAAATTTATTCTTCAGAATATAAAAAGGCGAAATGTTATAACTGTTCTGCGTAGGCGTAACCAAACCAGATTCTATAGTATGCGTCATGCATATTTTTCAGGCTGCAAAGGCTGTGTACATTATCAATTATTTGCATATACGGGCCCTCATTACCCTTGGTAAGATGCCTGATGCATACTTTACCATGCCATGACAATATGAACTCGAAATACACTTTATCCCAGAAAACCATAGATATGTATAAAAAAGTACCTCAGGGTTTTTTTAATGGGAACATGGAAGACGAAAACCTATATTTTATTTATGTAGCATGAGGTGCAAAGAAAAACAAATCTGTGAAAAAAGAACAAAGAAGCGGAAAGCAGTAGTGCTTCTATTTTGTATCTCAGCTTGGAGTATTCTTGCTCAGTACAGTTTTGCCGCCTTGATCACTTTCAGTCAACTTAGGAATGGCGGCCAATTGCCATTTCACCATGCTTCGCTGTAGTCGCGCAAAATAGCCTAAACCGGATTATAAGCGGGTGTGCTGAACTACTTTTTCGCTTCAGTTTCCAAAGACGTTTTTCCGCTTTGGTGTGGTCAAGCCAACAAGGTAGCGATAACCAAGTAAAAACCTTTGACGTTCCGGCCTTTTAAATGGAAAGTATTTACTCAACAATAAAAGTAATCAGTGCAGGCGTCTGTTTTTGCTCGAGTGTAGCACCTAATTCGAACGGCTTTCGCGTACTCTGACAGCCCTTTACATGGTATGTGCTTTATCGCTTTTTTGAGAGGGACTGTTGGGAAGATAAGAACAAAAAAAATGAAAACCGCAATCCCGCCAGCATCCTGTTGTTTTAAGTTCATTCGCGTTCACTGTCAAGTTCTCATAATAAATTCTCAGGTGAATACCCTTACTACTTATACCGGTATTTAGTATTATTACCTCTACATGTCCGCACACGTACCACACATATTTTTTAAAGAACTTCAATTTCTTTAACTGCTGCAGCGCCAAAGCGGACTAACAACAAGGAAAACAACATCTCAAAGAAAGTTGCTTGCTTGATGTATGGTACCATTATGCTTATAAAAACAAAGAGATGAAATCTAAGCTAGACAGTGTGACCTATCAGTGTACATTCGATGGAGTGATCCTTCCTAAATGCAAAGACTGTTTAAAACAAGGCGCAGAAGCATTTACATCTTTACAAAAGCGGAGCCCTTTTCGGAGCCTGCACCCAAACATGACAGAGTGCCAACCGAATTTCAAAAACAGGAAGAAACGTAAGAAATCAAAATTTGCATGGTTATGTACACAGCGGTTTTGTAGAATATTATGGGGCTCCTCCAGAACGCAGATATGCTGCTATAGCATTCACCTATCGCGACATACAAGAAAAAACATAAAAGAAACGATAATGCCAACTTTGCCCACTTCTGCCCGGGAAACGTTACCTACGCAATGCACCTCTTTTCCTTGGACTATCAATAACTCCGCGGGCATTTTGAAATGATGTGTCTTCTGCGGCCGAAGAAAACACAATTCTTAAAATGTTTTGTATGAAAAAAGAAGTAATGGTGGAAGATAGCATAAGAGTTTTCGGAGGTCATATAATGAGAGCTTTGTGGTTTACACCAGTCGTCAATCTTCTTTGGACTGGATAATTTGGCACCATAGGAGGTTTGCAAGCAGTCTTCTCGCAGAGCTAAGCAAGAAGCCTAATTTCAAAAGCGTGGGCGTCACCACAATAAATAACTGGAAGTCTTCTCAAACCAAACATGCTATCGATCCATCTCAATCTTTGGAGATGGTGTCTACTTCGAGATTAAAAATTTGAAGGAAAGTTTGCGTCCATCTAATCGTAACAATAAAAGAGGTAGAATATACAATACTGGTGTGAATTCATAAAAGTGTATTTTTATGAATGCGCATATTTCTATGTGTGTACCACATGAAGTTCATATACCACCTTTATAAATTCATCTTTTTATGCAACACTACGTATACATGTATATGGGCTGGTGCTCATATAAATTAGTGTTGCTTTTTTTCTTTCCCGATCTTTCCGCCCACTCCACGTATTTTTTAAACCGAAGTTTCAGCTCTCTGCTGTCCGTGCAGATCACTACCGAAAAATTCCGCTCGGTTAGGTGGAGGGAGGAAATGCTGGGGCAAGAAGTATGAAGAAAACCGGCGAGCAGGCAAGAAGGCCACGAGGATGTGTTGGAAATGCACACCTTAAAGAACGCTTCCCGTTGCCAGAATTCAACATGGGGCTCTGGGGTAAGAAACAATTTTCTATCGGATTGAGCTATCATCGCACTGACGGCTCACAGCATGTCCCTTGGTCATGTATGCCAGCCGTTGTCTTTGTAATTTGGCTGAGTAAGTGAGCTGTGCCTTCCGGATTTTGAAGTTTGGATTTGGCAGTGCGGAATGGTAGTTTGTGAACTTTATTTATATCAGTTAACATAAATAAGGTTGCCCTTTTTACCATTATTTCTATATAAAAAGGGCAGATTTAAAAAGAAGCCAAAATATTGCTAAGGAAGAAACGTCCGCAGGTTGGTTTCGACGATTGGTAATTTTTTTTCATTTTTCTGTTTTCGTTTACCCAGCGGGTAAATAATAGCAGCGTCATTTTATATTTTATAGCGTAGCGTTTTGTATTGTATATACGTTATTGTATATTCGTTAGGTATTTACTTTTTTTCACCGACCGCACTGAATATTTGTCATTTTTTTCCCAGGAGCCCGCAACCAGCGTTCATAACTTTGGTACCCCTGCACGTAAAATAATTTATGTAATTTATTTTCTTGCCTGAAATTCTGAAACTGAAACTGAATATTTTAACTGATACATATACGCAGTGTATGGGAGGTCAGTAGGTAGGGCTAGAAATTTTTTACATTGGGAAGCTAGGATCAGTGTGCTGGACATTTCTTGCAGAATCTCTCGGGCGAGGATGGCAACCGTCGTTCGCGGCCTACCGGAATAGGATGGCCGCCCACAGCTCCTAACTCTTTTTCTCCCCTACCCCGTCCCTGTTGTTCAAATAAACGTTCTCTCTCTCTCTCTCTCTCTCTCTCTCTCTCTCTCTCTCTCTCTCTCTCTCTCTCTCTCTTTTACATGTACTAAAGAAGAAAATTTGAGTTGAAAGTCACGCATGTAGTACTGTTTGCGCGTTTTTTCTTGGGATCAGCGTCATAGTTTCTCCTTCAGACGTAGTGACCGTGGAGGCTGCATCTCTACTGCCCTTCAAGGCGTGCAATATGGGCGTTTTGTTGTTATAAAGTTGCTTTTTAATATTGGGTCATGGTGTTGACGTGGCAGGCTTAGGCCTAACAAATACAGTGTTCGAAAGAAACTAAACCATGCTTCTCCGATAAAATGTAAGGGGGCGCGGTCTACGTTTCGTCAAAAGCATAAGTTACACAAGGCAGCACAGGGCCCGCCGTCTCTGGGTGATTGCACGTAATAGTGCCCCCCAGTGCAAAGAAAAACTAAAAAATATAGTTTCTGGCATTTTCTTTGTTTTCGTATTTCTCCCAGGTGGTGAAGGAGACGTCCTAAGGGTAGCTATTGAGCCAACACAAGTAATAGAAAAAGTTTGCCGTAGGCTGCAGCCTTGAAAGCAGAGCATCGAAGCGAGACTCGTCTAACTAACCCCTTGGAGCGTGCATTTTCTGACAGGCGTTGTTTACAGCTCCAGCCCAAATACAAACACTGGAGACCATGTCGCCCTTTGCATGGATAAACAGACCACAAAATGTGAGCCCCACCTTCTTTCGGGTTTGTGCTAACGCCCGTCTTCAAGCTCTGTGTTTCCCGTGGGATTTTTATTCGAGCAGAAACTTGCCGTGTAGGGGCAATCACGCGTTGCGATAGAAGCCTCACCGTGCTCACCCAACCATGCTGCCACGTTTTGTTCGGTCTTGTTTTCCTGAAAGATATTCTGACTAGATAGTTCGCGGTAGTTGGAGAAAACGAGAACTTTTATATTAGCGCTTTTAGCAGGAGTATGGGGCATTCTGTATACCGAATATTACATAAAAACCCTCGTACACATCATGAAAACCGGTATAAGACACACATGCTTGAGTGCCACGTCACCCAATCAGAAAAATAGTGTGCAGGAAAACAAAAAAAATTTTTCAGGTGCAGGGTAACATACACTACAAGACACAACAAGGTTAGCATCTAGCTGTGCTTGAATGTCATTTTTAAAATATTATCACAGTACCTCTTGTGAGGTCTTTCGCGTCGATATCGCTCACGTTATTAGTTGCTGCGGTGCAGATCAGGGTCATGTCCGATGAAGCTTTGTAAAACAAGGTCGGTAGTCCTTTCTAGGAGTCATGTAGCTCTGGGTGCGCTCCAGAAACGTCGTTGGTAGAAATACCAAGTCGTTTCTAGAAATACCACAAAGCAGCTCACCAGGTTCGCGTTCAGTATCTCTGAATATCGCCTGGAACCGACATCGAAGCGTTGCCGCGTAGCCTCAGTTCGCTGGTGAACCTCGTTCTCTAGTTTCTTCATGAACTAAGGTTGGTGGAAGCAGGGTGCCGTTCCAGGAGCGTACACCTGCTGGTGGAGTTGTTGCGCCTTTAGGTATGTCACATACCCAATTAGGGGATCGCCCAATGAGCAGAACACCGTGAAAATAAATTGAACTCCTATATGATTGCGAGGCGCTTAGAAAACATCATTTACACCGGTTGGAAAGAGTTCTGGATCCATAAATAACACATTAAACGAAAACTGAAAACTCAAGGCGAGAGTACCAATCCTAATCACAAGGTATATCTATTGGAATCTGGAATGTAGCTCAAGAGGACAAAGCATACATCCCGGTAGCAGAATCCCGTTTTAGAAAACCCGAAGGACACCAGAGCTGGCACTGATCGAGATATCCCCAGACTGCGGAGCGGCACCTAAAGGAGCTGATGTCTGAGGCGTTAAAAATGTACACATTTCAAATGGTAGTGGTCGACATATTCGTCATAGTTACAATAGCTGCACAGAGCTGTTCGCGCCAGACGAGACCTGCGTAAGTACCTATTTAACTGTGGTGTCCGACAACGTATTGCTGTAATAAAAACCTCTATGTCGCGCGAAGAACACCATTCACCATTCCACGAGAATTTTGGATGATTAACATCATTTAAAGACAATAAAACTGACTCTTTCTGTTCTTGAAGTGTCAGCAACCTACAGTACTTGCAGCGGTTAAAAAAGGTGTCGGTTCAACGACTTCTACAACAGTCCCAGGGAGTGCAATCTTTGCTAGAGAGTCTGCTGTCTCGTTGAAAGTGAGCCGGTTATTTTGAATTTCCCCACAGATGGAGAAGTTTAATTGGGTAAGGTTGCATGAGCGACCCGAGCGTCCGCACAAGGGGAATGTATTTAGGGGAGAAAGGGGTAAAAATACGAAAACATAGTATGGAATTAAAATTGGAGATATATTTCGTGCATCCAGCTTTTGTGGCGCAAAGGCATTCGCCAGGAATTTTGCGTAGAATGAGGGAATAAAATCGTCAAAACGAACCTAAATGATCTAGATAAAATATGGGGAAATATAGCTATATAAATTTGTTTTCCTACTGGAAAGGCACGTCTTTGCGTTATAGCACCTGGCTGCATGGAGGCCAATTGACCTTGGGGGAGACGATTGAACAATCGGGCTTGAACAGTTTACCATTTAGTAAAAAATTTTGCGAAAGTTGACAGAAAGAGGAAGACTCCTGTCAAGATAAAGAACAACATTAATTATCGCTACACCTAACTGAGGCAGAAAGGTGCCTGCTTTTCGGACATAGGGATCTGGGCCACTGGTGCACCAAAAACACTGCTGGTTCAGAACTGCGCCATGTTAACCGCAGAGCAACTGGCGGTCAAAAAGGTGTTGCGCAGCAAATATCCGAAGACCAATTAGGCAAAAGGGGAACTCTCGTTTTCAAGTAAAAAGTGCATTACCTTCATTCGTAGTCACACTAACAAGAAGCGAAGAGCCTGGCGCTCCAGGTAAACCAGACGGCGCAGCTTATACACCACAGCCACGGTGAATAACACACACCCAAACTCTAAAATTGGGAGAATGTGCATTTTGTATATCATAAGGATGGACTGTTTATATAAGGGCTACATGTGGGTTTCATTCAAGCTCACTGTTTTATATTATCCCAAGATACTTCAAAGAAAGTACTTAGGAATTATGCACATTCAGTAAGTGAGCCTGTTTATAGGGTTTGAGATAGGAAACACTTCTAAATAACATTCGTTGAAATTCATAGAAATATAATACTGTCCAACCAGGCGGCAATATTATTCTGATATAACTGCCGTAATGCGTGAAGTGCTTGAATGTGAGGTGCTGATGCAAAAACACAATATCGACAGCATAGACTATGTAAAGACACAAGAAGCCACCAGAATAGTGCTTACAGGAATGCGAAAAAAACAGGGCAGAAGATCGGGCTTTGCGGTACACCCATAGACTCCAGCCGCTGTGAGGAAGAAATAATAAATTTTGCACAGCTGAACTGCCTGTGTCTCAGAAATTCACCATTCTAAGCTATAGTGAACATTAGAAGTTATTATTTGTGGTTGGGACAACAACACAGGTTATTCTACGCTATCCAAACCTATCAATATGCCTAGGGTCACTAGAGCCACAGTCTGGATAGTGGGGCGGGCTGGTTTAATGCTGCTTTCAAAATCGACATGCGAGCCCCAAATCGAACAGCCAAGGTGGAAACCTATTTGCCTCGGATTAAGGATACCTGACATGGACACCAACTGCATTATGCGTTGCTGCAAAATTCGCTGGATTAATTTAACCATGTTCGATGTCAATGTAATGGACCTGACATTTTCAATCACGAGTCCTTGACCAGCATTCTTAAGAAGAGGTAGTATTTTGGTGAGACGCACACATTAGGCATTCATGTATTTCTAAAAGAACCGTTCTTCATGTTGAGTAATTGATTGGGATCCTCATTGAACAATAATTTAAGCCTTTCAGTAGTAATGCGATCCAGGCCTCCAGCTGCAGCCGTCAATTTTTTCATACCATCAGCGAAATCTGAGATCGTTATACCAAAAAAGTCGTCTACCACAACTGGCCGAGTAAATAACTGGTTTGACTTCTTTCCTTATCCTTCCCTCTATCTTTACCTTTCGCTCTTCACACGCCCACTCTTGGGATTCCCAAGGTTTTTTGCTGCATTCGCTACAGCAAGCAAGGATGTCTACACAAATTTAAATTATTTTCGGGATATAACAACATAAAATATTCGGCAGCATAGAGCTAGAAACAATACTTGACTTTAGAAACACCAGTTAGCTCGGAGCACGTTTGCCAAAAGAACGCAATTTTAACGGTACGAAAATGCTAACCACAATTTCGTCTAATACAAGTGCTTCTTTTATATATTACCTTTTTTATAAGCTGATAAGTTGAGCAGTTGTTAGCAGTGGTGGCTAGGGGGGCAGAAAATTATCTCTCGCGAATATTGCTATTCCAAAACATACCTTTTCTCATATGCAGTCGATTGATTGTTGTTTTAACGCGCCGACGCAACGCACGTGATGAGGCGTGCCATAGTGGAGGGCTCCGGATTAATTTTGGCCACCTGAGGATCTTTAACGTGCGCCGAAATCTCGAACACACGGGCGTTTTTGCTTTGCGCCTCCATCAGAAAAGCGGCCGCCGCGGCCGGAAATCGAACCCGCGACCTCGTGCTCAGCAGCGCACGCCTGAGCCACTGAACCACCGCGGCGCGTTCTCATATACAGTCGTTTTTTGTGACACTGCAAATGTATGTTACCTTCAAGATCTTTCAGTCGCTTAAAGCTTCGGGACAAACTCTCAACTAAAAACCTTCTTTTTTGGTCGGCAGTTCTCATTTGTTTCTTAAACATACGTAAACTTTGTTAAAAAATTTGTGAAAGTGCAGTTCGGTGGCTTAGAAATATGTGCTCAGAGACTGCAGCTATGAAATTCAGTGTAGGGCCTACACACGTTGAGCACGTCTTTTGCGTTTATAGAGCCACAGTGTACAAAAAAACAGCATGGCTCACCAGCGAATTTAAAACTGAATGCATTGATGCATTTGAAATAATTAGTGAAAATTAGTTGTTTTCATGCAACATTACAACTGCTTTTACTTGAAGTGTAGAACAAATTTCACGTGTTTGTTTGTTATGACAGAATTTGTATACGTCTTATCGTGAAAACGTGTAACGATATTCGCGAAGGGCGGAGATCATATGACTTGGCCTAGAAGAAGGCGCAAAGCCTGCTTTGCTCAGAAATGCTGAGGCATTTCTGCCGCACAGACGTTTCACAGAGCTGTGGATCGGACAATCGCAGGAATTTAAAAGTAACCACGCATATTAAACCCACCAGGATTAAAAGAGGAACCCCAACTCTGGAATTAAACATTCGAGAGTTGGGTTAATATGAAAGAGCAGATATGCGCAAAAAAAAACGGCAGATTATTGCAGCCGCTTACGTTTGCTTTTGGGCTTTGTTCATTTCTACTTCCAATGAAACCACTCTATGAAGCGCAATGTCATCGACGGCCCAAAAGAAAACCCCGAAAGACGTTTCCTCTAGTTATGACTTCTGTTCTAAGTTTAGTTTATAATCCCCCGTTTTTCTGTAATAAAAATTGCGACCTGCATAATTTCCCTGACCCTCAGGTAGGTTCTGCGAGATTGAGTCTTGCTGAGAGAACAGCAAAACAGATAGGTGAAGAAAACACAAATTGACAAAAGAGAACGAAGGGCTAAGAAAAAGAAATATACAGCACTCCCCCCTCTCACCTTTCTAACCATAGATGCTTGCCTAACGAAAAGGGAAGCTTCAAATTATGCGCTCTGCTGACGTTCAAATTAACCGTTCAAGCACGATTTAAGATTACTTCCCTCTCACGTATGAGCACATTTTCAACATCTCTCCCAGCTCATAAAATTGTGGAACTGTTTCAGCGGTGGGAATAATTGTTTCCAGACGAATGCATTTTAATTTAATGCTAATTCTTTCTTCGTCAGATCATTATTAAATACTGTGGGACGCATGGATGAACTACTCTTTTTTTTGGCGTCTTTCCGGCCAGAACCTCCATTTGGGTATTTTTATCTTTTACAGGGAACTGTTTTACGGGGAACGTTGTAATGAAAGCCCGGTCTACTAGGTCAGAAGTCTTAGAAAAAACAAACCCTTAAAAAATCTCAAGTACAGGTGCCCAAAAACTGTCTGTCAACTTTTTTTTGTTGCAGGGAGTATCTTCTATGTTAGAACTGAAAAAAAATTCGCTGTGTTTCTCTCGCCTAAAAACAAAGTTTTATTTGCGGCAAGATTGATCGCTACGGAAAGTTCTGAAGAAAAGGCACTTCGGAATGTCGGCAACTTCAAAGTAGGCTATACTGTAAGCTTTCGAACTGCTTGCCGGAAAGTGTTCTCCTTGTGAATTTTTACTTTACCGGTAAACCAGGCAGCCATGTACAGATTACTAGAGACGGTATATTTTCGCAAAATTTTATTTGTTTCTGGAGTCTGTGTCAAGCCTATCTGACAAGGAAAATGAAGTACGTTAAGTAATAGTTATTGTGCCGATAAGTTCCTATTTTGAGGTTGCTGCAAATATGAGCCTTCTAGAACCTAAAAATGCCTTTTTGATGTTGTATAATTCTTTGTGGAGTTTTTCTCGTCCATGTTCCGCTAAAACTATTCTTCCTTCAAACGCCCGTAACTAGGCCATAATATCACGCTGTTTGCCAGGACAATCCACGCGCGCTGACAGACACAGCAAAGCATAAAAACTCTTGCCCAAGCTTCCTTCACCTCGTTCTGAGGGTACTCCTAGCAACTAAAGCTACGCCGCCGGAGGCCCGAACGCAGCGACACCACAGCACGGCTGTCAGCATGACCTTTTCGTGCCAAGTTTTTCTGACGCGCAATGCCCGCTTGTCAATGGCGAAAACATTTGCCGACATTCCCCGTTCATTGCTAACCCAATAAAAAAACGATCAAACAAAGAAATGAAATCGTCACAACCGCGGGAACACCTGACACACGAAAGCTATAAGTTGACGCCAAAAACAAGAGCACAACTAGCAGCCAATCACGGAGACATTGCCAGCTCTCAAAACTTAGCACGTGTAGAACGAATGAGTGCTGAGAAACGGACGTTAGGAACGAGCGCATCAGCCTTATCAAAGCAAAGCGTTACTAAATTGGTCGAGGCGAAATTTGCGTTTTCAGCATTATAACCTTCATTGGACCGCAGCTAAGCCGCAGCCTCGCTAACGCATCACTTCACTCGTTGCACCGCCTTCTGCCGCTGTTGCTAACGGCTTTGGGCATGCGCTCTCCGATGCTGGGTCGCCGCCTGACCACGTGACTCGCCGTACGGCGCGCTCTCCGTGTCAGTGCGTGCTTGGCCATGGATGAAAGCAGAGTCCTCTAATACCGTTCTAAAAGCATTGAAGGGCTCTGATGAAAGCTAGGGCCGGCCGTCTTGTCTAAGCATTGTGCTGTAGCAGAAGGCTAAGCAGAAGCTGAAGCGTAGTAGCAGAATGCTATAGCAGAAGGAGAAGCCAGGTCTTACCACCCCGGGGATATCACCCTGCAATCTTTTCCCCGGAGAGGGCCCGGAATGGCAAGCTCGCAAAGCCAGGGTCGGAGACTGAGGAAGAGCAAGCCCTTCGCCAAAGCTCTCGTTTTGCCTACCCAGGGTTAGCTCAGCTAAGCCGCCGCCATTTTTTAGTAGTCTGGGCGCTACAACAATTATCTCCTTTGCCGGGTATCTTTCAAGGTCATTTACAGTGTATCTATGAGGGTTAGTCGAAAATCTTTCGGCGCTCAGCCTGATGCTGTTAATCCGTAACAAGGGCATAGCTACTGAATAGTGTTATTCTGCACGATAGACAGACTTAATTTATTATCCGCTGTTATCACTTTTCTGCGCCATCCACGGGTGTCACCGGTGTTATGGAATTGTGTCCTTTGTATTCATAGGTGTCGCCTTCAAGGGGCAGTTACCGATTGTGTCACTTCCACGAGAACATGTTTTTACCCCCTGAGAACGTGGCTAAGGGTCACCGCTTTCCAATTCAAAAGGACAGTCGCAGCACGGACTATTCTAAACCACGCTGCGCTTGAGAGTAACGCCACAATTTTTCGCATTCTGAGCATAAAGTATTCAACTTCGAGAAACAAGAGAATCACTCATAATGAGAACACTCCGCTCATGTCAAAGCCACGGGACCGGTCCACCGCCATCCCCGAAGTACCAATTGCTGACATAGCCGTTCCGAATACTAAATCTGTCTCGTGCATGCTGCATAAAATTTCTGGGTTGTATTTTCCACACGAACTTGTAAAGGTTCTCAGCGGCAAACATCGATATTCCACAAGAAATTATTTCATAGAGCGTTTCGAAAGTAGAAGTACGTTTCGCCGACTAAGAGGACGCTTAGTGTCCCACAAAAGTAATGACGAAATTGAGGTACAACTTTATGCAGCAAACCAACATTGTCACCGATGTTTTTCATTGGTTTTAGGCAATTCCTTTAGTGGCGAATCACCCACATTTCAGGCAAACCTGTTATACTTGCAACTCTTGTATGACACATTTTTATGCGAAGAAATAAAAGTGACGTTCTCATACCAAAATATTTCTCCGCTCTTCCTTTTGCTACTGGTAAAATTTTCTCAACATACACTGCTGTAGCGAAAACGAATTGGGCATATCTATGGCTAACGGCTAAAGACATTTTTTAACTCCTACATATTACTAAATGTCACTTTTCAATGTCTACTATAGGCACCTAAAATCTTAATTTTAGTGCCCAAACCTCTGGTCTATACCAGTTGCAAATAAATTTACCTGACTGCATATCAGATCCTACAAAGCACCTCGGCTCCTGAATTCAAACTGGCTAGTGATGAGTGGTAACTAGAGAACTAATTCAGAATTTGCTTCAGAAATATGCTAGGGATAAACCTAAGCCTGTGAAGAAAATTGCTTTTACTTGTCTAAAATTAAGCCACGTTAAGAAATTTGTGCCCATCACGAAAATGAAGGCCTAAATTCAGCGCACCCAACCACATTTTCCACCAAGGCTGTAAAATTGTACGGGACTATTCATATTGTGCCAGCTGAATGTACAAAGGCTTGTCCAGTTTGGGCTACAGACAGCGAACATTGTTTTCTTTGTTGTCTATATTCTTAGTATTTTAAGTTATAACTTAAAGCTAGGTTTTTTAAGTCTTTCTTGTTTAGCAACAATGTTTTTTTAATTGGATTTAAGAAACAATGCCCTAACCTTTATTTAAATTATCAATATAGTTCATGGCAGAAGAGTGGTGTGTGAAGGTTTGCTTGCTTTCTTTAAGCATATCTTTTTAAATGGCGTATCTAAACTGCACAATGTTTTTAAATACCTCAAGTTTTCATGTCAGTTAATATTTTTCACGTAAGTTACAGCTGCCCGCTGGATAACGTATCTCCACTTGCTTCAGCTCGTTTGTGTTCGGGTCACCTTCTCGGCCTTCAGAGCAAAACTGTGCCTCCGGAGGTACTGTACAACAAAATCAGCTACATGGCGTTTTCGTTTTATTCTTATTCAAATCAAAACAACTAATAAAACAAGAAAAAACCACGAAATCTCTTATTAATAACCACCAGGATCATAGCATATTAGATATCCACCTTCCACTATGCAGAACCGTCCCTACTGCAGGCAAAAAGAGACCTGATTTCTCTGCTTTCAAGGGAAGATAAAGGTGTATTAGTATTATTTTGTGCGCTCTTGCAAATGGGTAGTGCTCCTTCAAGCACGCTACTGGCACCATCTAAAAACCAACCTAAATGAAAGCTCTTTTTCAGTGTTGGAATACATTTGGCACCACAACCACCAAGTGCCCTTCCTGGTATTCACATGTTTCATGCATCCCCTCGTGGGCGTAGAGTTTCATGCTAATATATACTAGAAGAAAATCTGGCGCTGCAATCGCAAGCCGCCGTGGGTGGCGCCAATGCAGCTAGCGACGTTCCTCGCCTACTTGGCTTAGCTAGCCCCATTGCTTCTTTTTTGTCTCGAAGCCAGAAAGGTAAATTTTTTTCCTTCTGCATCGTGCATAAAGCTTTTAAATATTTACTGACAAGTAACTCATTCTAAAAGTTCCATTTTGTAATAACAAAACAAATTTCAATAACGTTTTAGAGTAATATTGTAGCTTTTTTGCAGACACAGGCAACTTTTCATCCTGTACAGGAGACATGCGAAAGACAAGTGGAACGTGCCTGGGCGGTACATGAAGGAACGCTCGCTGAAACGCGGCTCCTCTAGACAGTGGCGCCAGATTTCTCTCTATGTATATTAGTATGAAATTTTATGATCGTGTGTGACCTTTGCGGACGCACTGCTTTTTGTAGGTTCAGCGGTGAATACGGTTAGAGTGAAGAGCCGTGGCTGCGGCTCTTGTAAGGGAGCCTAATATCATATCCACAAACCATCGCGTACACGCACTGCGGGTTGACAGCAGCTGTGGTTCCACCACGCGCCTTGCGTCGTCGGAGTGCTCCCGTGTAATCTCATGTGACAGAGGCCACCTCATTACCGAAGCTCAGTTGCAACATTCAAGCTGTGCTTTCAGCGTTACTGCACAACAAAATCAGCTACTTGGCGTTTATTTTGTCATGTTTCGAGTCTAAACAAGTCATAAAACAAGCACCTTAAGCAAAAAGACAACAAAAAATAACAATAAAGCATTCACGAATAAAAACGATGAACATTAGCGTTTTCTACATTAGAGTATCAGCAGAAAGTATTACGCTGAAGAAGCAAGTGTATGACAGCTGCATCTTACCGGTACTCACCTACGGGGCAGAAACTTGGAGGCTTACTAAGAGGGTTCAACTTAAATTGAGAACGACTCAGCGGGCAATGGAGCGGAAAATGATGGGTGTAACATTAAGGGACAAGAAGAGAGCGGAGTGGGTCAGAGAGCAAACTGGTGTTAAAGACATATTAGTAGAAATTAAGAAGAAGAAATGGACGTGGGCAGGGCATGTAATGCGAAGACAAGATAACCGCTGGTCATTAAGGGTAACAGAGTGGATCCCTAGAGAAGGCAAGCGCTGCAGGGGGCGGCAGAAAGTTAGATGGGCAGATGAGATCAAGAAGTTTGCGGGGATAAATTGGCCACAGTTGGCACAGGACCGAGGTAATTGGAGAATAATGGGAGAGGCCTTCGCCCTGCAGTGGGCGTAGATAGGCTGGTGATGATGATGATGACGATGATGACATTAAAGTATACACAGGGAGGAGTGGTGGCTCCCTTCAAGTGCTGCATCTATTTGCGATAAGCCGTTCATGTCTGTCTCCTAGTCTTTCTCTGGCGATTCGGAAGGACATTTTACCTGTAAATTAAGGGAATCTCTTACACGCTTCGTTTGCAGTTTTGACCGTTTATTTCTTACCAAACGCTACAGGTTTCTTGATTTAAAGATGAGGCGTACTGTTACCAAATGTACAATTGAGATTTGGAGTTTGAAGACCGCGTAATTTTCGGGCATGCGCAGAGCGGGCCTTCATACCGCTGTATCGGGTACATGTTACGCAGGAGAGAAAAAATAGGACAATCTGCACGACAACACCAGCTTTCGGAACGCAGATAGGCAGTACAACATAATCGGGATTGCCATTTACTGAGGCTGGGATTACAGATGCGAAGTGATTAGCATTTTACATTGAGCATGGCGGCAAGTTTGTTTTATCCGCTTGAATACCGCTTTTAGAAAAGAGATTATCTTAGGAATGCTTTGTGCAGTCATTTATTTTTAGGGCAAGTTTTGCTGAAAATATAACACTGGAGGTAAGTTTTCGTTGTGTATGTTCGTACGCTTGAAATGTAGTATCGATCAATCAGACAATCACTTTATCAATACGTTCAATTATAAAACGATTGCACTATTGTTAGATTTCAATAAAAAATTTATAACAATCGTACTAAACCTCAATTCTTTTTATTTGCTAATGCTGCATTTTTTTAGCGTCTCGCACTTGATGCATTTTTTCAGATCTTCGTATGCAGTTCGTTGGAACCGTTTTATTTTTGCTGACGTTATCACTCAGCACTATGTGAAATACACTTCATGTGATCAAAAAAGACTGTGTTGGAAAATGTATTTCTGTAAAAATACGATTCCGGCCACTTTATTAGAGCGGATGGCTTTATATATAGTGTCGTTAATTTAGGATTTTAGAAGTCGCGGGCAATACCGAACGTCTGCAACAAAGGATTGCCGCGTTGTTTATCTTCCTTAGGCTCCACGTAAACTATTTTTCACATTTCCTTTTGTATTGTTCAGAAGATTATGTGTTTGCCTACATGAGACTCGGAAAGATTTTATTCCCGAACTGTTGCAGCTTGCTTTTGAAGGTTAAAAATTAAGGGGGTAACAAAAGTCGATTTAGGCAAACCGAAATTCAGAAACAATAATAATGAACAGCTCTTCGAACAAAAGCACAAAGGTGTTTTTCCAGTTTTTCTTTCAAGAAGCGCACTCAAACTTTTTGAGCGGCCAAAATTGAGTCCCCAGTATTTACCCAGGCGGCACAGAAAGTGTGCCCGAAGACTGGACCCGTCTATAGCCGCTTTCTGCATGTCCGGCCAGCATCCAGCTTCTGGCCGCCACTGATGATACGATGAGTGGCCAACATTCGGCAACCAGCGCTTCGGTATTTCTCCGGCCGCCCGAGTTCAGCAGCACAATGGCAGCTACCCGGCTGCTCAGATATTCAGTTCACTTTCGGCTGTCGATGTTGAGAAAGTCTACGGCCGGAGTACAGCTTTAGGACATCCGTTTTTCCTTCTTGAAGCAATGTTCAGCCGGCGCACGGCAAGCGACCGGCCACAGAATATCCGTACTCTTGTGGCAGTTGGTGTTCGAAAGGAGACCGGCCGGAGCGCGGCTGCCTCCCATTCGCTCTTTCAACGGTGAACCGCGGGTCCGGCTGCAAAAATTCGTTTTCTTCGGGCAACTGGTGCTATACAGGAGGCCGGCATACCACGGCTCCGGAATGTACATTTTTCATTCGGTTAGCGGTCCTCGGCCGAATTAAGGCACGCGAACGGCCCCAGAATTTTTGGCAACCGGTGTTCAAGAGGAGACCAGCCAACATAAGGTCTCAGGTTATTCGTCATTCTTTCGGTAATCGGTGTACGGCCGAACACCGTCGCGGCTCTGGACACCGAAAAGTCATGACAGACGTGTTTGAAAGGAGACACGCCGGTGTAGGATGTGTTTTTCGCTGGGTGGAGAAAGAGCTGTTAGGGAGCCGAGTGACGCAGACACGTTTTTTATTCGTGTTTTAAAGAACGAACTATGTTTTAAAGAACGAACGTCTTTGTCAAACAGTAATGAGTGTCTAGGTGAATGGGCAAGGTGCAAGGACTCACTGGACATTACAGGGAACCTTTTAGGGCATCGGAATGCCATTTATTGCCACACAAAGACTGTGCCACACCGACGGGTGAGCTAAGCCTCGCCAGTCATAGCCGCTACCACGCGTCGCCGCCGGCTTCGTCGACGCATCAGCTCGAGCCTATTCGCGCCCTCAAAAAATGGCGACCATTGAAGACATCGAATCCGGCTGAGATGTGACCTTAAAGGGCGTCGAGCAAGCGGCCGCCACGCAGGAGCTCAACCGGCGCCATGTCAAGGACTCCCCACCAAAGAAAGGCAAGGGTGCGCAAAAGCGCAAGTTTCCGGCTATTCTTCTCACAATATTACTGCGAAAAACAATGTTGCTCTGTTTAGTTGGTGATAAACGTAGAATAGGCTAAGCTCGTGCATTTGTAGTCTCAACTTCGTGCTCTGCTTCATGGGATTTGATTACTGTCTATTTAGAAACACGTGTTATTTTAAATTTGCCATAACAACAAAGCTTGTGAATGACGAAGCCTGGATGTGAATTTTGTTGCGGTGTTTGAAGGTGAGCTTAGCTACACTTCTGAAATGACTCATTTGTTTAAACATAATCGCCAGCATCCTAGCAAACACGATTTTGTCGGGTTTTCTTGCTCAACGCAGCTTGTTGAGTTCACGCACGATTTGGCTCTAGCAATAGATAAGCATAAAGTAGTTGACGGCATTTTGTGTACACCAAAAAAAAAGCATTTGGAGGTGTTTCATATCAGCTTCTTGTTAGTACATTCAAGGCTATAAACTGAATGAATCGGTTATTGCATGGATAGCCGAGTATATCTCTCTAAGACAGCAGTCGGTCGCTCTGAATGGTTGTTCGTCCGGATATGTTCCCGTGACCTCAGGAATTCCCCAAGGGTCAGTTGCGGGTCCTCTTTTCTTTCTGTTATATAAATGTTATAACTATAGGCTTCAAAACTTTGTTCAAAATGTTCGCTAATGGACTGTGTAGTTTACAGGACTATAGCGAATGAACGTCATTCTGAATACCTGCAGCATGTTTCTAATTTTAACAACCTGGTGTGCAGATTCAGAAAAGTCGTTGAATGTTAAAAAGTGTGTTAACGTCACCTTTACAAGAAAACCTTCATTCCAATTGAATACGTATACCGTAAATTACACTGCTTTAAGAACGGCCGGGAATATAAATAACTAGGAGTTTATTTAACGAGACGTTAGAGCTTAAATAGGCACGTTCACAACCCCAAAGTTACGGCTGCACGTGTTTTTGGCTTTCTGAGATAAAATTTCAGCCAACCTCCAGTTACCTTAAACAACAGCCGTATTTTACCCATGTGCGTTCAATTTTGGAGTACGCATGTGTTTTCTGGGATCCCTATTCCAAAGAGCTGGTTGCTACGCTCGAAAACATACAGAATGGGCAGTGCGATTCGTATTAGGTAATTGGCACTGTCAACTTAGCATGAGGAAAGAAAAGTAAACTTGAAAGGTAAGACGGGAAGATCAGAGACGAAACCTCAGGTTAAATTTTTTTCGTAATATCTATCATTCGAAAACTGGAATAGAAGGGGAGAAGTATATCCAAGCGCCATTCTTCATATCCCAAAGTGGGACCCCTAGCTTAAAGCAAATTATTAATTTTTTCTGTAAAGGTGACGCCTTGCGCGATTCATTTTATCTTAGATAATACGACAGTGTAATTATCTTCCACGTTTGATTGTACCAACTGTTTATGATGACGATTTTCACCAGGCTTTGTGGAAATAGTTTGTTATTTGGTCTCATATTTGATGCTTACTATTATGTATCTCCCTGGTGTAATGCATGCAAAGGCAAGCAGGTATCAAAATAAACAAATAAATAAATAAATAAATAAAATAAAAAACACACAAATTAAATAAATAAATAAATAATATAAAAATAAATAAATGAATGGATAAATAAATTTTCGGAGCCGCAAGTTCACCTCCGACGGGTTGAGAACCTTACCCACTCAAACTTGACCAATGAAATATTTATTATTTTATTCATTGCACAATGAAAGGGTTTTCTGTATGAATACTACCATTGCTATGTTATTGGTTTTAAACAAATTATGAAACTCTATACTAACGCCTTTTCTTGCGTGAACACAGAGGGATACAACTGCAGCCACCTGCAGCAAGGCGTCATTCGACCCGCGTCAAGAAATTTTTACCTTAGTAGGACATTATAGAAAAATTAGTTCTTTTAGGCTATAAAGCGGTGTGCACGTAACCCATGAAAACAACAAAAAAAATAGATGGAAATGAAAGAACCTGTTCGATCTCTCCTAGGATCACCAGAAAAGTTGATCGAGTAGAAAGTTTCTTTGCAAAAAAATGGGCAAATACTGGACATACTTTTGTGTGAAGGAAATTATATTGAATGCTTCTCAGTTTTTGTGGAGTACCAAAACTCTTCGTAAAGCATTCGCGCCGGTTTTATATACAACAAAACTGATCAAGCAACTGTTGTAAAATGAGTTGATTTAGACAGAGCAGGAAAGTTCTCAGGAAGATTGTCCTAAATAAAATTGCCTAAAAGCGGCACCCTTTTATCTTTGGGAAATTCAACAGCTTCTCGTACCCCTCCTACCCCGTTTATTGCAAGTAAGCTGCCATATAGAAGATATCAGGACCTGGACAATACATATATTCCAGCTCTACAAAGAACTGAATATTTTCTGTATTCGACAGTAAAAGAGCACAGCAATTAAAGGAACGACGATTTGGGAGCACTGTTTAATAAATGAATTTTGGTGTCAACTGACGCTGATAACTAAGCAAGGCTGTGCTGAAGGCTAGACGGCTGGTGGTTGCGCGCGGGCTAACTTTGATGTGGTTGCATTGGACCCAAAATGCTGGGTTTCTGCTGCTGCACAGCGCGACCGAGTCATCTGCTTGCGTGACATGCAGTCACCGGTCTCAGTACAGTTAACTCATTGTGGCTGAACTCCAATGCCCGTAGCACGGCCGTATTTCCGGTAGCTTTAGTCCGGCTGGAGTCCCACGACCGCGTCTCGGCTAGCCTCCGGTGGCCGTACTTCGGCCGTCTATGGGGGGCTTCGGTATGGCCGGAGCCCTACGGCTGGAGTCTGACCGTATTAACGTAAGCCGGTCGACTGGCCGACGGACACTGGCCGTTGGACAGCCATGGGAGTACGGCCGTATACGGCCAAAAGGCCACATTTAGGCACGGGCCGAACATGGCTGACGAAAAAGGCCAGAAAGAAAATCGCTGGCCAAAGTACACCGGAGTGGTTACGGCCGAACAGTCCTGTGCGGCCTGGGAATACGCTGACGACGCAGCCCTCAGGCGCCACAGAAAGTGTGTCCCAAGAGCGGCCCGTCTATGGCCGCTTTCTGGCATGTCCGGCCAGCATCCAGGTTCTGGCAGCCACTGATCACGCGATGAGCGGCCAACATTCGGCAACCAGCGCTTCGGTATTTCCCTGGCCGCCCGTGTTCAGACGCCAACGGCAGCTACCCGGCTGCCAGATATTCAGTTCACTTTCGGCTGCCGATGTTGAGAATGAGAACGGTCGAAGTAGGGCTTTATGGCTTCCGGTTTTCTTTCGGGAAGCGGTGTTCAGCCGAAGCACGGAAAACGACCGGCCACAGAATATCCATATTCTTGTGGCAGTTGGTGTTTGGAAGGATACCGGCCGGAGCGCGGCTGCCTCGTCTTCGCTTTTCAACGGTGAACCGCGCGTCTGGCAGCAGAATATGCGTTTTCTTCGGGCAACCGGTTTTATACAGGAGACAGCCCGACGCACGGCCCTACAATGTATATTTTTACTTGGATAGCGGTCCTTGGCCGAATTAGGGCAATTGAACGGCCGCAGAATTTTTGGCAACAGGTGTTCAAGAGGAGACCAGCCTACGTAAAGTTTCAGGTTATACATCATTCTTTCGGTAAGCGGAGTACTGCCGAACAACAGCACGGATCTCGGTGCCGAGAATTCATGCACAGACGTGTTTGGAAGGAGACCCGCCGGTGTAGGACAACTTTTTTCCTGGGTGAAGAAAGAGCCGTTAGTGAGGCGAATGACCAGACGCGTTTTTTATCCGCTCGGTTTTTCTACGTTTTAAATGAACTAACTTCGTTCGTCAAACAGTATTGAGTGTTCTAGGTCAACTTGCAAGTTGCAAGGACTCACTGGAACTTAACAGTTAACATTTTATACATCGGAATACCATTTATTGCCACAAGAAGGCTATGCCGCACTGGCGGGTAAGCTAAGCCTCGCCAGTCATAGCCGATACAACGCCTCGCCCCCCGGCTTCGTCGACGCATCAGCACGAGGCTTTTCGCCCCCTCAAGAAATAGAGACCATAGGAGACATTGAACTGGCAGAGATGTTCGACCCGAGGTGGGGCTGGTTGACCAAAATAAGTGGCCTTAAACGGCGTCGAGCAGGCGGCCACCACAGAGGAGCTCAACCGGCGCCATGTCGAGGACTCCCCACCAAAGAAAAGCAAGGGCGCGCAAAAGCGCAAGTTTGCGGCTATTTTTCTTACAAAAATACCGCGAAAAACAATGTTACACCAATTTCTTGGTGATAAACGTAGAAAATCAAAGCTCGTGCATTGGTAGGCTCAAATTCGTGCCCTGCTTCAAATGATTTTATGTCGGTCTATTTAGAAACATCTGTTATTTTAAATTTGCCATAACAAGAGCCTTGCGAATGACGAAGCCTGGATGTTAATTTAGATGCGGTGTTTCAAGGTGAGCTTAGCTACACTTCGGAAATGACTCATTTGGTTAAACATAATCGCCAGCATCCTAGCAAACACGGATTTCGTCGAGATTTTCTTGCTCAACGCAGCTTGTTGAGATCACGAACAATTTGGCTCTAGCAACAGATGAGCTTAAAGTAGTTGACTGCATTTTTTTTGTACTGCAAGAAAAGCATTCGGAGGTGTTTTATATCATCCGCTTGTTAGTACATTGCGGGCTATAAACTGAACGAATCGGTTATTGCACGGACAGCGAGCAAAAAAAAACGTATAAAATCAAATCTGGCCGGTTGGCTTTTTTTATAGTTGGAACGGGCACATAGCATGAGAAAAGGTTCCCGCCGTACAAATGTATCTAAATTCCCGCAAACCGTAGTATTATGCCTCTTTGGTAGACCGATTCAAAAACGGGGGTCTAAAGAAAGCCACTCGACGCCGAATGTGTTATTTAAGACTCCTGCTTGATGTGCAACAGCATGCAGAATACTTAAAAACCCATGTTTGCACTCCCCAGCAGCCCGTGGGTCGTGGCGCAGTGGTTATGATATCCGTCTCTTGATGTGTTGTAGTAGACCCAGGGTGCTTATGTGCACGTTGTGTGTCTTGTATGACGCAACATGTGTTCGAGCATTCGTCACGGGTTGCTGGCGTTGGCGCGGCAATGCGAGCAAAACAAAACGGATAAAATCAAGTTTGGCCCAGTGGCTTTTTTTCTTTTTTGGTGAAAAGCAACAAGGCCGCTTATTTAAGGGGCCGTGTGATTTGGGGGCCGCTTCGTAAGCGGGAATAGATTAGCATAACGGGAAGCGTAGAAAAATAACGGCCAGCAGCCCGCCGAACTCAAGGATGGTGATTTAGGTGGCCCTCTGTTTAGGCGGCCTTCAAGAGGGCAGCTCAAACTCCGGGCCGCGTGCTCGGTGGGCCGCGTGTTTGGCGGTCCCCTTGCGGTTGATGCCGCCTGAACTGCAGCGTATCAGCGGCTTTAAATTGACGCAGCAGCCCACCTGCATGCCGGTCGGATAACCAGGAATTGACTAATAGTGCCAAGTACATTGGAGGAGAGGCTAACAGATTCAACATGTTCACCTTGCAAAACTCGGGCTCGCAAAAGAAATAAAGCTAAATAGAAATAACAATGAAATACACTAGCAAAAACAATGAAAATCCTCAGAATGTCTGCGTTAGCAGCAGTATAATACTTGTGAGTGACCGAACACGAGTTGCACTCTTGCTGATACCAAAGTGTAGAGCAGGTCACTGAAATCAGAGGAATCAGAGCTCCTTTGGTTCTCGGGAACTGTATTCGAAACACGAAGATTTCGTTGCGTGAAAGTAATTGTCGGCGTTTGCCGTTGAATTCTTTGGATTTGATTTATATAAAATCTGATTAGGCAGATGATCATGATGATAACAATTAATGTTAGTGAAGGGCTCCATACCGTCATCCAAAGTACGTAGGCTTCAGTTTTTCTACTGACTCTCCTCATCATGTCCGGTATGTTCTATTTATTAAATGGGTATACGAGAAATGTAATTATTTTGCACCACTTGCGTATACACGAATACTGACACACAGACTTGGAAATGCAACATGTGTTTGTAAAATGCGTTCCTACTCACTAGTAAGCATTCCTGTCACGCATCAGTATCAAGAAAAAGGACAGTAGTTTTATGGTGACTGTTAATTGGAAATATGTATAGCTCCGCCCTTCTCGTCATCGCAGACTCCTAAACCGAAAGAGGGAATTGATGAAGGTTTAAAAGTTTTGCCCAATAAAACTGCAAACAAATTTACATACCCTCACACGGTAAATGTAAGATGTTTAAAACCGCTTCAAAACGGTATCGTGAAAACCTGCCCTATCAAACGACACAAATTAAGGCCACTCCTTTGCTTGATAATCGGAACTAGAAAGGAGTAATTCGGTGTCAGAACTAAACTGCTACAAGTAAGTGTGTCTACAACAGATTTATGACAACTACCATTCCATGGAACATAGACAAACAAAATAGCGCTACAAAATTAGCAGTGCCTCAAGTTTCATTAGTCGGAATACGGGTTTTTGGGTTCCTGCTGTTCTTTTGTGCCGATTCGGTCAATCAGGAGGATTAGTTTCGTGTTTTATGGCCTCAGTCTACTTACCCTAAACATTGATTCAGCTTTTTCTAATACGTGTTCTGTAAGGAAGTCAAAAGCTAGAGCGTATATTACCTTCAAATAAAACGTAGCACTAACCATCTTTTTAACTTTACGGAGTAGCTCCTTTCAAACCGACTTGATGTCAAACAAGCAGAAATATAACCACGAATCAGTGTGGGGAGTTCCAATACCGGTGGATGGGAAATATCATAATCAAATAAGGTGTGTCCAGACATCTTATGCGATTGTTCCGGTTGACCGACCGGGTCATAGGGAAAAGCATTAGTTTTTTGGTCAGGACTCCATGGGTCCCGAAAAGAAAAAAAATCGCGTAAATGCCGTAAGATTTCTTCTTACCATCATTTTTACGAATACTCTCTCCCCTCACCTAAGGCAGCCCAACAATTTCTCATGCATTTGACATAAAAGAAAAAAACCCGGAACAATTGCTACCGCAAACGTTATCTAACCAAAAAAAATTTACAGTGCAACACCTATTTCGGCATCTATAACCCTAGAAACACGCCATCGCCATTCTTTTACACCATACCTTCTATAAATGAAAACTTTAATTCATTCTTTATCCTCAGAGTGACCAACTAATGTTAACTCCGCACTGTGGCCAAGCACTGGCGAAGCACACCCACGCAAGTTCGTGCATGAAGATCCATGCAGTGGCTGTTACCAAAACAATGCAGATTTCGCCACAAAATTATTCTGACTCATGGCTCCCATATTGCGAGCATGATTGGCAGCGTGTCGCAATCTAGGCTACATTTTACAACTAAGGTGTTAGCTTGTGGCTGTAAGCTGTTGGCTGTTAGTCTGAGAAAGGGCTCAAAAAGGTTGCGGACTGGCACCTCATACTCGTAAAACCAGAAATTCTACTAACCGCCCTTGGGGCCGCTAAGTCACTAATGAAAAATTTCTGTAACCTGGAACAACAAAAAACATTTCTAAGAGCAACAAATATCGTCCACTACGGGATACTGCGTTGAAACAAAAAGCAAGAACAAATAAGACTCGCCTAAAGAGGGTTCCAAACGAAGTACTTCCGGGATTGATGGGGCAGTTATAAAACCAGTTATGGGCAAGAAATTATAAATACTGCTTCCCTCTTAGAGAGTGTTGACGATGTAGAGAACATCCGTTCTACGTCTAATGTCGACTGCCTGAACGAGATGGACCACGACTGCGCGTGAAATCACCCACTGCGGCAGCGTAAAACGCTCGACGACCAGTGATAGGGTAGAGTATAGAGATACTCTACAAACTTTCAACGAGATCATGGCACACTACGAGCTATAGAGAAGAAATACGCAGCCCCCCCAAACCAACCTTCAGCGATCACAATCCAGTGCCTTCAGAACGCTCCAAACGGGTACATTCCCCTCGAGAAGCGTATTTAGCAACTACGCACACGACATCCAACCGCACTGCACAAAATGTAGTCGCACCACATGCACCTTAAACCACATGCTCTGGCAATGCCCTGCGTTACCGCCCGGTGACTTTATACCAGAAGAAGAGTGGGAGGAATCCCTACACAGTGAAGAGTACGTGACTCAACTCTCGGCTGTCCCGATTGCTTGCGAGAGCGCGGAGAAACAAGACTTTCGCCGCCTGTGCAAGAGCAGCCCGATTCCGCAGGATGCAGTCACTAACACGGCCACGCATTTCCTGGACCTCAATAAAGTTCTCTGTCTCTCTGTCTGTCTGTCTGTATGTAGTTATGTATGTATGTATGTATGTATGTATGTATGTATGTATGTATGTAGGTATTGTATGTATGTATGTATGTATGTAGTGTATATGTATGTATGTATGATGTGTATGTATGTATGTATGTATGTATGTTGACAAGCTTAAATGGGGAGGAAGAATAATAGGGAGATGTACAAGCGAACGTAGACAATCGCCTGTCTGGGTATGCCCTAACACGATGCCGCCAGAAGGGAACCCGCAAAATAGTCCAAGGCACAGCTTGGCCTGATGAAAGAAGAGGAAGAGGAGATCTGGCTGGGGACGGAGGAGCAGGGATTTGCAGGAGCAAGGTTTCTGAGGGCTGCCCGCAAAACACGGTAGCCGTGGTCTCCTGAGGCCGTCGTTTATTACGCCCGGAAACCCAACCTCGTGTCATGACAGGTGTGTCTACTATCTCCAGCATCGACTGTGGGACGTGGTATTCTCCTTACCGATATACCAACAGCCGCCCAGAACCCGGACTAGACAACACCTCAGCATTGATAGTGCCGCGGCCCGGGAGATGTTTGTTGTATTATCGGTGTCCTTTAGATGCAAAGCATCTCTTAGTCGAGGCTCCGTCGTCGGGGGTCCGGCGTCCACACCTCTCCTCCTCTCCACAACAGCTGTGATAACGCCGCTCTCACACCCTCCTCCACTCCACACCACCTGTGCGATACCGCGCGCGCTTCTCCCTCTCTCCCCCTCTCTACACCACCTGTGTGCGCTGCTCCTCCGCCTCCCCTCCTCCTTTCACCTTCAGTTAAACAGTCGGCGTCGCTGCTTCCTTCAGTTGCTGCTTTCTGTCGAGACAACGCTGCGCCGTCCGATGAGCTGACAATGGACGCTGGCGTTCGGCAACGTGACAACGCGTCGAAACGCCAGCATCGATCAGCGGGTTCCTCGCTTCGAGAACGAGAAGCCGCAAAACGTTCCCTCCTACTCGATAAATAAAGAAGACATTTAATACGCTACTACACGTGTCTTTACTCTAACAACCAATTAACACGGTACTACTCCACGGCTTTGCATCCCCTCAGGGTTCCCAAGTGGGAAGATGGTGTACTTTTTTTGAACTGAACTGGGACGTGTTAGTTTTTCGCCCTGGCTGAACTTTGTGCATTTAGCATCAATTTAAATGACACATTCTCCTGGTCCCTGTAACTCTCTACTTCTGAACTGTTCCAGTTTTGATAAATTTTTGTGTGCGTCATCATAGAGCTTCTCAAGCGTCTGTCTCATTTCTGCGACGCGCATTCGGAGCCCTAGCTACCAATACCCCCCAAAGAGATATAATTTGATGTACTTATTTAGTGATTCAGCACGCCCACCAGTGGATGGGCACAGAAGTCGAATGCCACGTTGAACTTCAACCTTCTTTTTCTGACGAGGAGGTATTGGTGCCCTACACTTCACGGAAAGTTTATGGTTTTCTTTTATTCGCCGAGGACTTCCTAATGTAATTTCTTTTTGTTTCCAAGATAATGAAACAAATACTGAAGGTGGCACCATGGAGTTGCATAGTTAGTTAAAAACAGCATGTACTTACATGCTGATAATTTAGTTACCACATTTTAGCCGCAGTGACCCACATAGAGCCTGTGGAAACGAGAACGTGCACCCCATAACCAACATATCCGTCGTGACGACTAAACAAATCACAAAGAAAATAGATTGCGTAAAGGCACAGCACAAAACTGATTTTTTATGACGCACTTGCAATCTTTTACGGCTGGAATGCTGTACCCCCCCCCCCCAGTTTCTGTAGCCCAGTTTGTTTTAGCTAAACAAAATGTTTCTTTTGCATCCTTTAATCACGCTCACACAAAAACTCCAGACCGAACAATCACGCTGTGAGAAAAAATAGACAGGAATGTGGAGCGCGTTTAAACTATGAAAGCTGGTTCGTTGGGTAAACGCACCAGGAGTTAAATTATATCAAAGAACATCAAGGTCACCCAATATCTAATGAAGCTTTTTAACATTTCCGTAGAGTATACCCACGCGACCAGAATATCAGCTCTAGATATATATGTGGACGCAACTATAGATCGGCAGCTGCATTTAGGATCGAGCAAACACTATCCCCTACCTAATGTAGGGTTCATTCTAAGTGGTTTTAAAAGCGCATTTCGGGACAATGTGTTGGGAATAACAACCACACTTCAGAAAATCATTTTGAGGTAGGTTGACATCACAATAGGAAGCTCTACTAAGCAATAAGGCTAGGTAGTTTTTATCAGAATATTTGTCTCCGGGTGTACCCTTACACTATTAAATCAGGAAGGAACATACTCATTAGGAAGTCTATTGAGACCACTCGGAGCAGTCCAGCTCCGTCGCCATGACCTGTATTCAGGAGGGCGTTTCGAGGTGAAACAAACGTTTTCAGCAAATTACACTTTTGTTTTATTATCCTAAGGTTGAGGTATGTTTTGCCTCGAATTGCCAATACACTGCCCATGAAGCAGAAGAGATATTTTAAATATGTGGTGTTGGTGCCTAGCTTTTTTTTTATTTAAAACCTTTCTAAATGTTCGCCGCGCATGCTGTAAACCTTAAGAAATGAAGACGAGATAAAAGTGTAATGTAAGAAATATATCCCGGGACCATTTTGGAGGAACTAACAGGGTGGTTGTGTCTTGCGTGTCAAGTAGTTTCGACGTGTTCTTACGATGATGGAATGAGCTTTAACTACAAATTTACTCATCCCGCTGCTTTGTTTTACAGGAGGATAAACGTTGTCATATTTTGGGAGATGTATAAATAGTTGTTCTTGAGTAGTGGCCACGAGCAGGTATGACTAGGCAGACGCTCGAAATGCATAAATGGATACGTGTGGCGTTTTGTGCGACAATCATACACTGAAGCTTTCGTTTGAAGTCGTAGGCTTACTCATTGAAAAATAAAGTAATGTGTGCTTGTATTGGTTCTTTTACTCTACCAAAGTTTTCGTAATAAAGTACGAGTTCTTCAATTTATTGCTATACTGTCAGCCTGAACGGCCTCGCATTCTTTCCATTGAAAGAAAGCAAGAAAGGCTGAATATTGTAAAAAGGAAGACAGATACTACGTCATTACATGCATAAAATAATGCTGTGCCTTGTCCACTCCACATATCTTCGAAATTTCATCATTGTGATTTTCGGTGCTTGCGGCGAACCCCTCTGTGCCGTCTACGCCCCAAGTATGTAACGCTCCTAAGGATGTTTAGGGTAAACCAATAAAACAACACCTCACAAAATCCGCGCGAAACTTTGAAGTCCGTTAGACCATCTAACACTGGTGACTTCCAATTTAATCCATATGCACAGGCGCATAGGTGTATCTGAATCTGTTTATTGCAAATAACAACCACGTCAATCTTTAAAGAAGGAAATTGGGTGCAAAAATAGAACAACACAACGTTTTTTTTTAATTGAAAGCATTGAAAGGTGGGCTCGTACCTCCTGAAGGTACTCCCGCTGTATACGTATTATGACGTAGTGGCTGGCTACGGACCAGTATATGCCATCTTGGCATCTTTAAAGGAGCCATGAAGACAAAATACAAGTTGGGTTTAGCAGAAAGACTACTTAGTCCCAATAACAATGATACCAATATCATCGCAATCTTCGTACAAATAACGGAGATAATAAAGAAAACGTGTGAAGCAGTAGCGACCCGCTAGCCAATTTCCCGCAACTTTTCTTTGACGTCACGAAACCTTGCTTGTGCGATTGCCGGCCGCCTAACTGACCTGTCGCGACGACACATGACTGGACGTCTGTGATGGGGCCTCTAGTTGCATTTGACCACATCACTTGAATGCCAACGTGCAGTTAACGCTCTAAAAATTATGTTTTATTGTTGGCCCGTATGACGTCATTCTTGCTAATAACACGTCATGGTGGCGCAAAATATGAAACTTTTTAAATACTTTTTGCTTTTCTTTCGTTAAAAAAACATTTTTTGGGGCTGTAATGGCGCTGAGTGCGATACTGAATCCTAGTTCTTTCAAATTAAACGAAGTTGTATTTTCTCTTCATGGCTCCTTTAAATCCTTATGCTGCATTATCTCCAAACACGGACGCCTTTATTATTCGCTTCATTCGGAGAACCTGCTTCCAGGTTGTGCATTTATTCTCGGAAGCTCAGGCTTGGCAGCTCACCTCCGACACTATACCATTGAGACAGGAAGTTCGCGAAAGTAAGCGTTCATCTTTCAGAGGAGGTTGATGGTATGGTCGCGGTGGTTCGCTCAATGAGAAGACAAATGAGAATTTGGGCAGCCAAGTTAGAGCCCAGACATACAACAGGAATAACTTCGCCCTTGCGAACGCCATGATGCTTTCTCACAAAAAGGACAGCGATCAGTGACCAATTAACTCGCAATTAGCAGTGGGCAAGGCTAAGATTACAAACATAAACACAGGCAGTAGAAATGCTGTACACATGGTACTGATGTCGAGAATGCCAAAAACAGTTTCAAGAGTGCGACTGGACGTCGCTCCATGCAGGCACTGCCGCCGTGGCTTTGAGTTTTGTCTGACGACTTTCGAAGATTGATTGCTCAGTCTGGGCAGGACCTACGCTGTTTGCGCTTATTATAGGTATAAATAAAGGATAAAATTCGTTGCGGTTTAAATGTTCAGTCCTAGCTTGACAGTGATGTTTGTATTTTGTTGCCGAAGTCCAACTGGGGCAAAGAGTGCAAAAAAAAACAGCGAAGGGGGGGGTGGTGAAAGGTAGGTACTACATCAACTCTTCCTTTTGCAGTACTCGGTTGCACTGCCGAATTCCGCAGAAGACCATAGGTTGAGATTGAGAGGAGTATTACACAGAAACTGAAAATACACAAATGGTACAACAGTATTTTTACAAAATTTTGTCAGTAATTTTGTTATGGAACTATGGAATAAACTTCTCTTTTATACATCATTCCACGGCGCCTCACTCATGTGCATCTAAAGACACAGCCACTCCACTTATTGCGCGTCTCGCTTCGAATTAAATTCTTGCACAATGTTGGCGGAGCTGGAGACATGATTGGGGAGCAATGTTTTTGAGGCCAAATTTTGTACCTCCTCGTCATAGTAACATCTGGTTCACTATACGGAAAGCCCGAAGCAACACAAGGAATGATGTGGCTGCGGAGCCATATTTTGGAGATTGCGGGGGCCGCAAATGTTGCAAAATCTGTCCACTTGCATACAGAATTCGTTACGGCGTAACACACCCTTAATAGTCCGGCCACGAGCACTTGCTGAAATTACAATCGTAATGTGCGGAAAATAAACTGACGCCGGCTGACATGCGCCTTTCTGTAAAAAGATGGGCGGTCAACAACTTCTCTGTAGTAGAACCTGTCACACGGTCCCGCGTCGCCGCCAAATAGGTTCACCCTCCCCCGATCTCACGAAAAAGTAGGGGATGACCGTATGGTCGTAGGAACTTTGCGCCTGCTCAGTCCCCTTTAGTTTACAGCTGAGGATGAGTGATTACGGTTAAAGAAACACCAACAGGTCACATTATTTGTGTGAAAGAGAAGTCAGCGGTCTTACAGGTAACAAAAAACTCGATTGAAGGGTTGTTGCACGTGCAGTAGCGTTGACGCTTTTTTTCGCATGAGATGTAATTTAAAGGAACCGCGCTTAGTTTCTTAATGAATGAGAGCACCTCTTCAATTTGCCGCTTGTACGTTTACTGCAGATCCGCACGAGAAGTAATTATGCGCCGCACTGGACGACAACGTTTGTTTCAATTGGTAGAATATTCTAAGGAAGGATTGATTTTCGTATTCTTCTATGTCAAGAGGCTGCTGAAGAAACTATAGCGAACACTAATATAACGGAAGAGTGAAATCCTGTCTTATTTCTAGAAAGTCTCATGATTTTTATTTTTCACTGATGTGGTTCCAAATAAATCAGCGTTAAGCTTTTCGAACATAGCGTCTTGACAAATATAGAGGTACCATCCTCCCCTATTAAAATAAAGCAGACAAGAAACAGTGGACCTGCCCACAGTCTCGAAATGTTAGCAAGCTGTCTATAGAAGAAAACATTTCAATAGCGGTAAGCCAACGGGATATCTATATGTTCATCTTGGCGGATCTGTACGCCTTTGGCTGTACAATTACTCATCTCCGTTTCGGTACATATCTACTACGTACGTCTTTAAGTTGAAGGCTGCAGCGGGGCACCTGAGGGCACGTTTATTGGGCTATACCAATAAATACCCAGGGCGTAGTGAAAGTGTATTACACTCGCATTCTATAGGCCCTGCTTGAAGTGTCAGGCGTTATATTCTCTCGTTTTTTTAGGCGCGAAGAACCCTCAGGGGCTCGGGCTACCGGTGCCTCCGGTTGTAGTATCCTGTAGTGCTGATACTAATACACCAGGACACTCTCTTTCCAACTCCTTTGCACCAGAACGTAACGCATACTAAATGAGAAGTGTACAGTGAATAAAGCCGGTTCAAAATAAACAATCATGATTAAAAAATCTGTGCAACGCTAGCTGTCTGCTTCAGCAATCGTCAAGCACAAGCAAAACCAGTTTGAAGACGGGTTATAATTTGGGTTGTACTAAAGACCCACCGGCTCTAGACGCCAGGCCTAATCGGGTCGGGTGGTAGGTCGAAGCAAGAAAAGGCACGCCAATCTAGTGCCTGGCCCACGTTGATCACAGAGGACGAACCCCCAAAGCGAGGTGTGGGCATCGCACTGCGGTCGCGCTGACCCCTGCCACTACCCTGAACTGGGCAGATGGGACGTGCAAATTGCTTAAATCCGGTTCAAATCAAGGGAACGCTTCATTGCCCTAGCATGCGCGTGATGGCTCCTTTTAGCCGCGCTACTGCTGCAGCAAATCAGCGTGTGCCGTGTAACAAAAGAGTGACTTACAATATTTGAATACACTCATACACTGGATGCTTCCCCCCTCCCCACGTTTTACGTTAGTGGAGATGGGCTGTTTTTATAATAATTTGTCCTGTGGTCGTAGTATATGTTTGGGCCGTCACTGATTAGCACCGACATGAGACGAGGATTTCCGCACAAAGAAGTGTGTAACCGTTTCAATTTATCAGTTATGATGTACATTTTACGATTGCTCCTTGGCTACAATTCACACCTTCGCATAGACACAAGGTAGTCCTCTCGAATTAATCAAGAAGACCATTAGTAAATGTCCTCAGGCTGGATCATCGGTATAGCCCACGTTTTCTGATAGACTCCGAGCAGTGTTCGGTGGTTCTGTATCACTTTCGTGTGCGTTTGAAAATTTGACGTCTGAAACCGTTTACAATACCACCGGTACGCTCTACCAATTTTTGTTTTTACGTTCTGTTTCCTGCAATTGAAAACTAGGCAAAAGGCAGAAGAAAAAACTATGTAGGCTGCAACTGTTTAGTTACTCTTCTAAAAATACCGCGTAATATCTCATAGTTTTCTTAAGGCTGTGCGGCGGTCTTCCTACGTACAGTCGTTGCTGCCGCACAGAACGATCCCCTACAGTTATTTTGCTGGGCATGAACAACCATGGTTTAGCGCTGGAAACACACCGGTAGTGAGGTGAAGACCATGGGCGATAAATAAACGTGGACCCGCCTTTGGCTTCACGGCGTGAAGACGATTTCACGTGTCCCGCGTCATCTCTCTTAGGCTATCGCTATAAAACCTTTGCTTCAAAAATTTGTTCGCATGATACACACTCTTTCACGTAACGTTCATGCTGTTCTCTCAAGTCTAGCCATTTTTGGTCACATCCGCATTTCTTAAATTTGCCTTACAGGCTTCGAGGCTTCAGCGTCGTGAAAGCTTGTGAATTTGCGAGGAAATACTTTCAAGAGTCAAAAGTGCTGGCCGGGAAAACCGAAGAAATATTTTGTCTGCTTGTGAATTTGAGGCGGGTCATCGTAAAACAGCGTTTCGAGTTCGTTCTTGCGTGTACGCGGTAGGAGCTTAACTGCCGCTTCGCTGTAATAGCGTCAAAGTATTGAATACTGCACGTCGGTGATAATTATCGCAAAAGTAAGAAGGCAACATTAAGTTTTTATTCATCACCATGGTTATAAAGCTTGAGATAGAGAAGACAGTCGAATGCTTTAATAAAACATGCAATTATCAGGCGAAACATTTCACTGCCATTATAGCATTACAAAACTGAAAATCACGGCAATGACGCCGTTGGCATAGCACTAGAGGGTAACAAGGCAGCAGTTATGACTTCCGAGTGAAAATGAAAACAGAGATAGGAAGCTAATAGTGAAGAGCTCGAGTACTTTTCTAAAGGCAATAATTATTACAAAAACCTTTCGTGGTCTCCTGTACAAAAAAGGCACCTCGCTCGCATTAGAACCAAACTTGCAAAACTTTTAAGTAGTGTTCATAATGTTCTACCTAAAACAATCGTGTTTTTGCATTAACATAACAATTTCCCGTTACTAAATGGGAAAAACTTGATCCCTTTGGGATTTGCGGACAACATTTTCTTTCTGAGTGAGAATAAAACGCATGCAAACAATGTTTCAGAAACTACAATGGGGAACCAAGGCAACGAGGCTGCAAAAAAATATGGGCCTAAGTAATTAGGAATTAGCATACGAAAACACCCTCTTCAGTTTAGGAAACGGAAGGCTAGAAGAAGTAAAAGAATATAACTACCTCGCACAGATGGTTAGTGCAGACACTAATTACGAGAGAAAAAACGGTGCAGATTACGTACGGCATGGGGAGCATTCGGCAAGCACTCCCAAATAATCAAAAGTAAGCTACCTCTGTTACTGAAAATAAAAGAGTACAACCATTGCGTAGTGCCGTTGATGGCACACGGAGCGAAAACTTGGCACATTACCAAACAACTAGAAACAAAACGTAGGTCGGCTACACGGGCCATGGAAGGAACAGGTATAGGAATGACACTCGGGGCAGGAAACGAGATACCTGGATCAGAGAACAAACTTTAGTAAAAGATATAATAGTTTAAAAAACAAAAACTGTACTTCGGCAGGCCATGTAGAGAGCCGAATCGACAACCACTGCACAATTACGGTAGCAGAGTGTACACAAAGAGGTGGGCCTTGATTGAGGGGAAGGCCATTATCCTGAAGGAGAGATGACATAGATAAATTCGGAACTATGCTGCGGGCTCGAACAGCGCAGGACAGGAGCGGTTGGAGGTCAATCGTAGAGGCCTTCGTCCAGCAGTGAACTGCTGACGATGATATGATGATAATGTTGATGACGATTATAGCATTTATTGATCAAGTACGTATCAAAAATTTTGTTCTCTTTGATCCCAATATCAGGTTGTTGAAAGTATTCCTTCAAGGAAAGCGTCAAATAAATGGCGTATTCTTATGCCTTTCCCAGCCTACACAAACTTTCGCTTACGCAAAAGATATTGTCCATACACCCAAAATTTACTAAGCCGCGAAATTCAACCTTTGAATATACACCATATCCATATCGCTGATCGTGCTGATGTTCTGACGCTATTCAGAAAGTCCGAGTGAAACATTGGATTATCACGGCAGCCTCAAAAGAGAGAAACAAATAACACTTATAGTTAGGGGATTTCTGAGAAAAAAAATAAGGATATCAATACCCTCTTTTTGCTTCGGAACGCCACTACTACAAAACGGCAGGGCCTTGCGGATGAGCGGTATCATGGCAGCTCGCGTGTATAGATCGCACTAAGCCCATGGTCGGAAGCACGCTCTGTGGAAGTTCCGGAAGGTAAATGTTAGATGATGGGTGTGTGGAGTCACGTTATCGTAATGATTCCTTGTTGGTCTCCTTTTAGGTGGGTAAACATGGTAACATGGCCGTAAAACAGATGAATAACTAGCTGCGTTTTGCTTGAGAAATGGTATCGCAGATGTAACTGCTCCACTCACGTTACATCGACTGGGGCTGAACCAAAGTCGCAGTTGCCGCTCTCCCGTTGATCGGACGAGAATCTGGAATCCTACTTGTGGTTCAAGACCCTGTGAGAGACTCGTCTGCTTTGAACTGAACTTTTGTAAATATAAGGCAGTGGCTTTTTACGACGAGTATTTATAAAGCCTGTAGTGGCGACCGTCATGTTTTGGGAACGCTGCTCGCTTATACAAGAGTCCTATAATGGTTTTGCGGTCACGAAACGTCGACCGAAGTTTCATTCAGGGTCAAAAGCTGCCGCTAAAATCACCCCTGCAAAAGAGAAGGCTGCGCCGGCTTTCAGTGACGCTCGCAGGATAGCTTTTTCTCCAATGGCAACATGCTTGCATTGTTGTGCTCCTCGTATCCACCAGCAAAAATGCGAGCAAAGTATGCATGTTTTGTGTCAGTAGCTTAGCTGCGAGATAGAAGCAAGGCCACGGGTGTTACGAAAGTATGTTGCGGTGCTCGTTACTTGCGACAGGCCCGCCTAAGTCTCCGCTTTGTAAGGGTGGATGTTTCGCATTTCCGCATTTCCGGTTTCTGAGTGGCTTTGATTTGCCAACGAGGTAGTAGGAGATAACTAGCGCTGGAAGTAAACCTTATACAGCCCTCGGTGACGTGGTGCGCTGAGCAAATAGGTATACAAACCCCGCATGTTAGAGGGTTGGTTTAGCACTGAAGCGGTGTGATTGTATAGAGAGGCAACACCATATTAATGTTATAAAACTACAGCTGAACAGTGATCATAGAGAGCAGAAAGAAGAAGCTGAAGAAAAGGAAGTAGAATAATGGGCACGCTGAAGGTGGGAGTTGTAGATAATTATGTCCTTCGGTGACTGCTAGGCTGAGCACATATTGGCAGAGTGTCTAATCGATAAAAACTCACACGCAGAGTTCCTGCCACCCACCCATCGTAAGGACAAGTTAAAAAAACGTGCCGGCACAGCTAGCCATGCACGGCTTTTCAAAACTCCAAATAACTGAATGGATTATCAAAATGAGAACACCGCCGTTTTTGGGTGTGCCATTCAGATGAGACGAAGCTTTTACCGCTGGCTGGCCGCAGCAGGCTGTCGCCAAGCGCGGGCAGAAGAGGCTACACAAGCTCAGCACAGCTGTCCTGCAGAAGTGTTTATTTACATAACTTTGTCACAATCCAGCGATGGATGCAAGGATAAAAGAGACATTAAAAAATATCATAGACATCATACATACAGTAGCTCCAGTTTCTTCTATGTTAGGCGACGACAACTGATGTCGTGCAGGTGGGATGACTCTGTGTTACCGAGACCGTGTCTTCGGCTGTGTCAGATACGGCGGAAAGTTTTTGACTATTCGGGGGATGACGCCGACGCGGAGCTTGGGCTTTTCGCGCGGGAGATAAGCAAATTGGACACTTATTACGAGTGCATCGGTTGAATAACATCCCTGGAGTCGAACGTTTTCTCGTACACGCGCACGTGCTACTACTGGAAACTGGGACACTACGTCTCGCTTCCACGTGTCGCGCTTTTGACGGTCGCCACGAACACGGGACACGGAATCATTTTCCTATGTATTTCAATAGCGAGAACAGCAACCAGCACGCCGCACATCTGATAGATCGTACTTTACAAGGTTTTCCCTTCGCAATGAGTGAACAAAGGTACGTCGCACAACAAACCACAGCAAGATCGCTACCATAGGCACTGCCAACGCAGCCGTAGCCGCCAAAGGCGCTTGATGACGAAGATGACAATAATTAGAGGCCATCCCTTTGTATCGGAACGTCGGTTGTATGCAATCGACTTGCCTGTCTTATTTCACTCATTTGCCATACCCTTAACTAACCTAATGGGTTTGTCCCCGCACTATCTCCCCTCATCTCCCCCCACCCCGGGATTTAAACTCCCATCGGTCCCACATTCCGGCCATTTCAGCCTTTTACATCCCACTCCCTCCGCTACTTTTCTTCACTACCCTTCCAGCCGCCTCTTCGTGACCTGTATGGCTCTGAAGTTGAGGCTCCCGCTCACAACAAATATCAAGACCTCGGTCAACGTGTTTTCCCAATGTGGGCGAAATGTATGAATATATGCTCTATCGTTTCCCAATCCCTGCCGCAGCGCACAAAGGCGTCAACCGGACGCGCAGCGCCACCGCGCTGGAGCTGTAGAACCAATATAAACCTATCCCTTAGCGTTACGCAGACGTTTTGTGACCAGAAAAGAATAGAAAGCCTCTGCTTATACTAAACCGGTGAGGGTATTGGCCCAAACCTATCAGGAGGCGCAAAAAATTACGGTCACTGATTTGGAGAAGCCGCATCTGAGTGAACAATGAAAGAGCGTGTTTAGAAGACTTGATAGCTCGTGCTGGTTATTCAGGCACCTCATCGAACATAAACAGCAATGAACTGGTGCTTATTGTTATGTTCCACGAAGCTGAAACCCGAACGCAAAGAATTCTAGAGACAAACGTTGGCTAAGCAAAGCCTATAGGTTCGAAACAGTTCAACTGCTAGCTATTTGTCTGGACATTTCGCGAGAAGGAAAGAACTCGCAACACAAGCTGTAAAAAAATGCGTATGCCGTTTTTATCTTGTAAAATCTGGATGATGTTGAGGAAATTAAATTTTGTGAGAGTGCAAGGCAAATGCGGCATTGCTATCAGTATTCTCAAAGGACAGGGGACTCTATTGTGAAAAACACACTGCGACGACTGAGAGCGATGTTAAAGCAGCGCTGTTTAGCGGCAATCAAAATACATCGTAGAGAGCTTACTGCCACCAAAAGGGGATGTAATAAATGCAACGAGATGACAGAGAATGACTCTAGCAACCTCAAAGCACCAGTAGCCTTCAAGTGTCAGCCTTCCTTTTCTCACAGCTCTGTCCCATAAAAGATATTTTGAAGAGCGTTACACGAATGGACACAGAACGACATAGGACACATCCGCTGTATTTAACGTCTTTAAGAATACTCTATGTTTGAACGCTGTCACGCCGCATTGATACAGGGCCGGTATCATCCGTATTCCTGCGCCCTTGTCCTTTCCGAGCTGATCAGAATGCAAGCTTTCCTTATTCGTCTGCTTGTCTTACACCTTCGAAACATCAAAACTCCACTTTCTGCGACAAATGTCAATAAAGAGAGCGTAAAGCCTTGCTTGATTACAACCACACATTTCCTCACCACGTTGAATGACGTGAGATTACACGGGAGGGAGAACGGCCTCCGGTAGCGCTGCTGATCCAGAGCAGCCAGTTATTGGACGTAGGATTGGGGAGCTTTAGTGAGAATGAATGCAATACTTCTCCTGTCGGGAAGCAGGAATTGCAAAGCTCCTGGCGAACAACTGCAGTTTGACTATTGCAGGCCTGTTTCCGACATTGGTTTTGTTAGCAACGCGTCAGGAAATAGGTACCGCGTTGACGAACGTACCAACCTCTCTGTCGCATAGTATCGCATTAAGCCCGTCTTTTACGTGCGCCCGGGATGGCAGATATATCTTTGTGTATAAACATTATACGGCAGTCACGCGTGTACCTAATCAACAAGAAAGTCACTAAAAGAATATCATCGCCGTCTTGCTTCTACGCAGTGCAGGTTTCAATATATTCTACCTGTGTATTTCTGCTCCTTCGAAGTTCATTGATACGTCATCACAAAAAGGAGGTTTTGCGCTTGCTTTTGAAGTAGCACGGTAACATTCATTAGAGGTTGGGTATGGAAGTATGAAAGGAAGTACGCGTGTAAATTGCATGATACATGAATGGTGAAGAAATAGAACGAAAAATATAGTTTTAATTATTCCTGAGGTAAACAATTTGAGACGGAGGAAAGGGATAAGCACTGGCTTTACTAGCGCTTGTAATTGTCAGTCTAAGCTGCTCACTGCCACTATTGTATTGCAGAATAATATTTCAAGGCATAAAATGTGCGGTAAAAACTACAAGCAGCGTAAACCTTGATTGATTGATTCATTGATTGATTGATTGATTGATTGATTGATTGATTGATTGATTGATTGATTGATTGATTGATTGATTGATTGATTGATTGATTGATTGATTGATTGATTGATTGATTGATTTTAGGGTTTAACGTGCCGACGCCACGCAGGCGATGAGGCCGGCCGTAGTGGAGGTCTCCGGATTAAATTTGACCACCCGGGAATCTTTAACGTGCTCCGAAATCTCGTACACGCGGAAGATTTTGCTATTCGCCGCCGTCAGAAAAGCGGCCGCCGTGGCAGGGAATTGAACCTGCGACCTCGTGCGTAGCAGCGCAACGCCTTAGCCTGTGGGAAACCCAGAGTCCTGGCGCGTTCCCCATTCCTCGCCGCGGCCGCCGAGGCGAGGGGGGAAGACTCCTTCTCTCCCCTCGGCAGATGCGTCGCTCGCGCCGCGCCGCTGGCGTGTCGTGGCGCGGCGATCGTTGTCACGTGACCGGTTCTTCGGGGCCCCGGTGGGCCGGTCTCGGCGCGCGGAACGAAGGAAGGGCCTCTTGGGTTCCAGCGGTCAACGAGGAGAGACGTGAGTACCGGAGATCCGGCTTCCCCACCTTCCTTTGTCTACCCCCTTGCGCCTGCCTCCTGATCCTCGCCGGACGGCTGGGTCGGGACGAGCGAGAATCGGCTACGTGATTTGGTGGCACGCCAATAAACGAGAGTTTGGCCGTTCGTTGTGTTCGTGTGTTCCTTGCTGCTCTCTGCCGCACGCCGGACGGCGGTCCGTGGCGGAGTTCAGCCGAGCTAGCCTTGCGGCCGGAACCCTGGTCCCCACATTTTTGGCGCACCAACGTGGGACTCGTCTTCAGTCGAATTCGAGGTTCGCTAGCTCGAAAGGAACATGTCACACGACTATGAGTTGGCGGATTTGATGCTGTTGGCGGACCTTTGTGGTCATGCCCGGGAGCCCTCGCGATGCCCTGCATCAACAGCGTCCTCCGCAGCCGCCGACGCGGCTCGGGTCCCCCTTCTCCACGGCCCTTACGCAACCGCAGCCGCGGCTTGCGCAGCAACGGGAATCCCGGAAGGCTCCGGATTCCACGAGCGCTCTTCGTCAGACGACGCCGCGCGTTCATACTCCAGGTGCCGGGCCTACGCTGACGCGGAAGCCCCAAACAGCGCGCCTCTCGTGCCAGTCGGCTCGCAGACGCCCGTAAGCGGAGGAATGTCTGCCGACGCAGCTTCCATCGCGAACGCTCTCGCAAGCGCTATGCAGCAGGCGTTGCAGGCGGCGCGCTCACCCGAGCCCAGGGTGCAGCTACCGGTGCCGACGTACAGCGGTTACGGCGATCAGTCGAGCGCCAACGCTTTCCTGCTGGCTTTGAGCCGTTACGAGCAGGCGACCGGCATCAGCGAGAGCGCGGTGCTGCGCAGAGTCCTGCCCGCAGCCCTGGTCGACCAGGCCGCCCGGTGGTATCGGATGATAGGCCATACGGCGCGCACGATGGACGACTTTCGAACGATGTTCAGGGAAGAATTCCTGCCCATCGACTACCTACCAAGAATGCGTAGGGAGTTGGAAATGCGCACCCAAGCCCCGGATGAATCGCTCGTCGAGTACGTTCGTGCGATGCAAGAACTTTACGAGTACGCCGACCCAAATGCCCCGAGCCCGGAGCGGGTCGATCGAGTCGTCAGGCAATGCCACCCCACCTTTGCCTTGTACTTGAGGAACTGCAGTTGTAGGGACCTCAACGAGCTGGCGGCCGAAGCTCGCCGCGTGCAAGCAGCTGTCGCGGCTGCACGCGCGTATCGGCCACCGCCGCCTCCGGTGGAAACACTGGAACCAAGCTGTGCTTGGCGCGGCGTTACGGGCAGCGGACGGGCCGAGCCCGGCTCTACGTTGATACCCAGCCAGCGAGAGACGCTCGATCTTGGGCCAGAGCCCTGGACCCCTACTCGTATGGGTTGCGCTACGCGGAGGCGATACGGCCGGATTCCCTGCCAGCCCCGCGCGCAGAGCACAGAGCAAACCGGTTGGACGATCGGCCGGCGAACGCGCGCCCACTCGGGCGTCCCTACACGGGATCGGCGCTGCCGCAGTTGCCTGCACCCGCTCACAACTCGCTCCCGGAGAACCGTATGCGGCCAGCCGGTCGCGGAGCGCCCGAGCAGCCTCAATCATCGCGTCACGCAGCACGGAGCCCCGTCCGCTGCTACAAATGTCGCCAGGCCGGTCACATTGCGCGATTCTGCCCAGTCGAGCAGGGAAACGGGCTCAGCCGTCGGTGAGCCCACCGGCGGCGGATCGAAGCGCCCGAGAGGCAAGCATCGCCACCGCTCCCGCCGCGTACAGAGTCGGAGTCCCGACAAATGTGCCGGCGCCCTTTCTCGACCTCGCCGTCGCGGGGCGAGAGTTTAAGGCACTGCTGGACACCGGGGCAAGCACTTCATTAATAGGGGACGAGGCCGTTTCCCATCTCGAGCGCAAAGCCATTCGGCTGCGCGCGCGGAAGTTGCCGCTTCAGCTGGCGTGTGGTGATGCAACATCAGGCGGTGACGTACGCCTCGTCGTGCGCTGGGGCCAGCGTGTGCGGCGAATGCGTTTCGTTCACTTGCCCGGACTCACGGTCCCAGTCATTTTGGGAAGAGACTTCATGTCCAAGACTGGACTTGTCGTCGACATCGGCAACGGAGGCTATCGGGAGAACCCGTTTTCGCCGCTCAAACCGTTCGCCGAGCCGCCGCTCGCAGCGAGGCCGCTATGCGAGCAGATGGGGAGAGACTTCATGCCCAAGACTGGGCCTGTCGTCGACACGGGCAACGGAGGCAATCGGGAGAACCCGCTTTCGCCGCTCAAATCGTTCGCCGAGCCGCCGTTTTGCAGCGGAGACCGCTGATCATGCAGGCGGCCGAAACGTCCCACTCCCCCGCGCCGAGAGAAGCAGTCGTTTCTGGCGCAGCCGGTAGCCGGCGCGCGCAGCAACCCCGGAGCCCGGTCGTTGTTGCCGCCGCGGCTGATTTCTCCTGCGCCGCACGCTCTCCATCCCGTGGCCGGGACGAGAAATTGCGCGCGCTCCTAGCAGACGCTAGCGAGCTGACAGCGGCGCAGCGTGACCGCGTCTTGTCGTTGTTAGGCGACTTCGGCGAGATATTCACTGAGCAAGCAGGCTGCAGCAAGTTGGTGCAGCACTGCATAGACACCGGCGATGCTCAACCATGGAAATGCAACCCCCGTCCCGTCAGCCCCGCTAAACGGCAGGCAACTGATGAGGCGCTGGAGGAACTGCTGAAAGCAGGCATTATCCGCCGCTCGACGAGTCCTTGGGGGTTCCCAGTGGTGCTCGTTCGAAAGAAAGACGGTAGTTGGCGTTTATGCGTGGACTACCGGCGGCTGAATGCGGTCACGAAAAAGGATGCGTACCCCTTCCCGAGCGTAGGCGAGATCGTCGCGAATCTTGGTGGCGCGAAGTATTTCTCTATACTGGACGCCAGCAAGGGGTACCTTCAGGTCGAGATGCGTCCCGGCGATGAATGCAAGACTGCGTTCACTTGCCATCGGGGGCTGTACGAGTTCGTACGCATGCCCTTCGGTTTGTGCGGGAGTCCCAGCACATTCCAACGCTTGATCGACCGGGTGCTCGGTGAGGCAAAGTGGCAGCACGCCCTCGCCTATTTAGACGACATCGTCGTCTACTCCCGAACCTTCGAAGAGCACCTCTGCCACCTGAAAGACGTCCTAGGAAAACTCCGGGCGGCTGGCATCACCATCAATCCTGCCAAGGCGCAAATATGCAGCGCTCAGGTGAGCCTGCTCGGCTATCGGATCGAACGCGGGCAGGCGTCCCCCGATCCCGAGAAACTTCGGGCGATCTTGGAGTTTCCCACGCCGAAGGATGTCGCCGGAGTCCGGCGCTTCCTAGGGATGATCGGCTACTACCGCCAGTTTATCCCCGCTTGCGTGCGCCTGCAAGCACCCTTGACAAGACTGTTGAGGAAATCCGCCCCTTGGGAGTGGGGAGAGGAGCAGGAACGCAGCCTACGCCAGCTGGCGGAAGCTGTCGCAGACACTGCATCGCTGAAACTGCCGGATCTGAACAGGCCGTTCGTTATCCAGACGGATGCGAGTGACCTCGGCGTAGGGCAGTTCTCCTCCAGGCGGACGGAGAACAACTGCGACCCGTGGCTTTGCGAGCCGTGCGCTGACACCAGCAGAGCGAAACTACTCGGTCACCGAGAAGGAGTGTCTGGCCATAATCTACGCACTTCGCAAGTTTGAGATGTACGTAGAGGGGGTCAAATTCACGATCGAGACCGATCACATGGCCCTGACATGGCTTTCCCGCCTCGCGAGCCCTGCGGGAGGCTCGCGCGATGGGCCCTGACATTGCAACGCTTCGAGTACGAAGTACGCTATCGCAAAGGCGCCTCGAACGTGGTTGCCGACGCGCTGTCACGGGCGCCGGTAAACGACACCCAACCGGCCGGAGAAGCCGAGGAGGATGCGGAGAACCAGCAAACTCTCTCGGCGCGGAAGGAGCGCGATGCGCGGGACTCCCCGTGCACCGAACGCTCAGCGCACGTGCACCTCGTTGGGGGAAGACTTCCTCTCGAGGTTGCGTTCAGTCGGGAGGAGCTACTCGAGGCTCAGCAGGAGGACTTGTTTTGTCGGGAGGTGATCGCCAGTCTTAGTGAAGAGACGGACCCTCAGGCAAATCGAACACCGGAGAATGACGGGCGCCGGGAAGCTGCTGGTATTGCAGCTGGCGCGAGCTCTAATGCAGCTGGTATTGCTGCGAGTGAGCTGGAGAGTTACCTGCTTGACGCCGACGGGGGCTCTGCTGAAGTACGTGCCCGGCAAAAACGACTCGGACGAGTGTTTTAAGGCCGTGATCCCGCGCAAGCTCAGGTGTGCTGTTTTGCAGCACTACCACGACGCAGACGGTCACGGTAGCGCGCCAAAGACATGGCGGAAGCTTTGTCGGTATGCTACCTGGCCCGGCATGAAGGCACAAGTATGTAGTTACGTACGCACATGCCACGTCTGCCAAGAGCGCAAACCGCGAGGCGGTAAGGCGCCGGGCTTGCTACAGCCTATCGTGAGCACAAAGCCTTGGGAGATCCTGGCGTGCGATCTGATGGGCCCGCTGCCGCGCAGCAAGAGAGGGTACAAGTTTGTACTCGTGGTGACATGCCACTTCAGTGGGATCGCTGAACTCTATCCGCTGCGCAAAGCGACAGCACAGGAGATCCTGCAAAAGCTGTCCGAAGTGTTCTGTCGCTACGGATTCCCGGAGCGGCTGATTACCGACAACGCCACGTATTTCACATCAAGACTGTTTCGTGAAAGCGTGTGCGGCCATGGGTGTCAGGCAGCAAACAACATCGTGCTATCATCCCCAGTCGAACGTGACGGAGCGCCGCAATCGTGACGTGAAGCCACTGCTCGGAGCATATGCCAGACGGCAAAAAGACTGGGACGAGCACTTGAGCTCAATCTCCTTCGCTCTGCGCCACAAGCGTGAATCGCTGTACGGGTTTCACGCCAGCGTTCCTGATGTTCGGCAGAGAGCTGAACACGCCGACGGATACGGTTCTGGCCCGACGGCCGAACGGAGTCCCCGCGAAAGCAGCAGACGCGGCTTACGCACGGCGCTTGCGCGAGCGGTTGGCGGACGCCATCAAGGAGGCAAACCGCAGTCGCGGTAAAGCCAGGGCCGACCAGAAGGCGGCCTATGACCGAGCTCATCGAGACGTGGCGTACCAGCCGGGCGACACTGTCTTGAAACGGAACCACGCGCTAAGCGACGCTAGCGCGGGGTTCGCGGCCGGTCTCGCACCCCGATGGGTTCGGACCGTTCGTGGTCGCCGAGAAGTTCTCGCGGCTAACTACAAGCTGAGAGACCCGATTTCGGGTCGAATCAGCGGCCCCATTCACGTGGGCGAGCTGAAGCAGTACTTTCGGAGGGAAGCTACTGCCGACGCTCCAACCTCGGGCGCGCGAGACCGCGAGCTCGAGGGAGGTGCGGAGGGAAGACTCCCGACGCACCGCTACAACACCCGCAATCGGCGAGTCCGCTGACCGGGTGGGCCACCATCTCCTGAGGGTTCAAGGGCCCCCACGCCCAGGGTCCACGACGCCAGCACGCCAGGCCTGCTGCGAGCCAGCCAGCCGCTATCCTGGGGGAACGAGAGCCGAGCGGCTGTTTACGCCGAAACAGCACCCTGCCGCCCGTACAGCGAGCGAGCCGCGCGGCGGGCCGGCTCCTGCGGTCAGCTGATCGCGCCCCGCCCCCTGTGGCGGAGGCGCCCGCCGGAGGTATGCCGAGCGGCAGCCATCGCCGGCGCTTGGCTAGCCAGCCACCTGGGAGGCAGCACCACAACGCGGCCTCCTGCCCGGGTCCAGTCGGCTGGGATCGTCACCGCTGACCCCCGCAAGCGGTGGAAGCCGCCGGCGGTGCGGCAACCAAACGCACCGTCGGCGCGGGGCTGACCGCTGCGGCTGGTGGCCGCCTGGGAGCAGCCTGCTGCCTGGGCCCTGTCTTCATACGGTCCAGCCTACTTCGCCGGCGGGGCCTGCGGACCATGGGCCGGCGGACAGCGCACGCGGCCGGCGTTGAGTGCAGACGGACGAAGCGGGTCAATCGGCGGATTGTGGCGAACTATGTGCGGCGTTGGACTGTTTGAACCCCGAGGAGTGGACGATGCAGCGCAACAAGCGGTGAGACCACCGCCGGCCAGAACCCTCGGGTCCGAGGGGCTTCGGTCAAAGGGGGGAGGGATGTGGGAAACCCAGAGTCCTGGCGCGTTCCCCATTCCTCGCCGCGGCCGCCGAGGCGAGGGGGGAAGACTCCTTCTCTCCCCTCGGCAGATGCGTCGCTCGCGCCGCGCCGCTGGCGTGTCGTGGCGCGGCAATCGTTGTCACGTGACCGGTTCTTCGGGGCCCCGGTGGGCTTGTCTCGGCGCGCGGAACGAAGGAAGGGCCTCTTGGGTTCCAGCGGTCAACTACGCGAGACGTGAGTACCGGAGATCCGGCTTCCCCACCTTCCTTTGTCTACCCCCTTGCGCCTGCCTCCTGATCCTCGCCGGACGGCTGGGTCGGGACGAGCGAGAGTCGGCTACGTTATTTGGTGGCACGCCAATAAACGAGAGTTTGGCCGTTCGTTGTGTTCGTGTGTTCCTTGCTGCTCTCTGCCGCACGCCGGACGGCGGTCCGTGGCGGAGTTCAGCCGAGCTAGCCTTGCGGCCGGAACCCTGGTCCCCACAAGCCCCAGCGCCACCATAGTGGGTGACATGAGAACTTTATACAGGCTGACATCCGTTTTTGCGTACTTCGCCAGCAAAATGGCTCCAAGCTAATGACAGAAATGTAAGTTCAAGTTCAATGTGAGCAGCAAAGAGCAGCAAACGAAATAGTAAGAAAAAACCAATTTTATTGTGAATTTGCGTCAGTAAGGGCGTCCCCAGCGCCCCCATAGCCTGGTGTGAGCTGAAGCACTCAGTCGGCGGGGACGACGACGGTGACGTCGTGGACACATGCCCGTGAAGGGATTGTCCACGCTTCGGCAGGACCAAAAAAGAAGAAGTGGCAGGCTCCACGAGCCGATTACAGTGAACGCGAAATGAGAGCCGGCCACAACGGAGCGGGAACGAGGCCAGATGGGAACGAGGAAGGAGGGCCTTTGCAGTGTAGGAGTTCTGAGAGGACGGTTGGAGGAGAGCGGCGTCCAGGTGCAGATACAAAGCTCATCGGGTCCCGGGGACCCAAGCTCAGAGGGATATACTTGACGCCAGCGTCCAGCGTCCCCTGACGAGCGTCCTATTCCCCAGTGTCCTGGCCCGCGGTAGGCAGACGCGCTGCGGCGTGCACCGGTCCTGAACGACCACGGCCTGGAGATCATCGTCTACCGGCGGCTACCGGGTGCCGACTGCCCGCGGTCTTCCATGACGTGGTGCCTGGTGGTGACGAGGTTCCGGTTGCGACCATTCCTGCAAGTACCGTTCCTGTCAGAGCAGCGACGGAGCTGCATCATCAACGGCCCAGCACGCGAGACTTCCCGACGCGGCCCTCAGCGCGACGCAACCCGACACCCCGACGCCCCGAGTACTACGCCATGTTACGTTGTACTCTTTATAAACTTTTGTGTGGCACTTTTTTGGCGTTTAGATATATAGCCTTTTCTGTACATTAGTAAGACGTTTTGGGTTTGTCGATGTCACATTTGTAGACTAGTTATTCCTTTTGGGTTTTTGTTAGCTCTAATAGTCTCCCGTCTAAGTATTATTGTCTGCGTTGTACTTTGTTCTGGAATACATGCTTTCTTTGTAACCTCTCAAAGCACCCTCGTCTGATTAACTGGTGAGCGTGACTAGCCCTGTAACCACCGAACACACCCTACTCAATAACCTGCACTGGGGGTTCACTTTCCCTCCTCACACCGGCTAGCCGATGTGGCTGCTGTGCCTGGGTCTTAGTGGTGCAGTGTCTCCTCTCAGTTGTCTTCGGAGGTGAAAGAGAACTTGTTTTAAAAAAAATCCGTGTTGTAATATGTGGAGTGACATGGGTACTGCTTTGAAGGTAGTCAGGCGTGAAGGATAGGGATGGTTGATTGTGTGTTCGGCAAGCGAGGTTTAGGAAGGCGTGTGATTGTAGGACGCGCCAGACGTGGCCTTTGTTGTTTGATAGTTCTTGTCCGCCGAAGGGTAGACTAGGTGAGAGATGAGCTAATGTGATGTGATATGCTACAAAACAATTAATCTCTTTCAGATCCTCTCTGTGGGTTAACTTAAATGTAGCGCCCACCCAGGTGATTAGGGCTCGGGTCCACTCGCGAGCGGCCTTGTTCTGGTCGATGTGAGAGTGTACCGGTGTTTTAACGAGTTCTGGCAGGGCCGCAGGGAGATGTGTGTTCTAAAATGTTAGCGCTGCTTTTGAGTTTAGGCAGACATGTTTTTCAAGAGGTTAGAAATCTTTCGATAAGGCCACCTCGGGAATCCGTGTGAGAAGAGCCCCTGAGTGCATAATGCGCGTTTAGGTCGCATAAAAGTATGAATGGTGCGTGTAACTGATCTGCAAGACCCTAAAAGTGTGAGCTCGAGAGCTGGGAATCAGGAGGGGTGTAAATGTGGAATACTATTAATAACGTATAGAAAATATTGTGACAACCTTAAGGACGAACTCTAATTAAATAGTGTGACACGCCAGGGACTTTCGGGCAATGACGGTCATACCTCCGGAAGATGTACCACCACCATCCCTCTTCTTCCTAAATACCAGGTAACTATTTGAAAAGTTTGTATGCTTGGAATTTAAATGTATTTCTTGTAGAAACATGACACTTGGGTAATTGGAGTGCCGTATCTCGTACACATCGCCGAGAGTTTTAAGAAGGCCTCTACATTTTCATTGTGTAATGTTTTCTCTTCCATTATCTAGTGTGAGAGCTACTAATGTGTGTACGTTTATGTGTTGTCTTTGGGTGCCGTAACTCTCCTCTTTTTTTGATTGTCAGGAGGCTTTAGCTTCGGGACATGTTCCTTGCGGCGAACCGCAGACTGTAGCGGTCCGACGGCGATTTCGTCGTTGGATGTCCTTGGAATGCCTGACTTATCACTCGCCTTACACCGCGAACCCTTTTGGGTGTGATTTGCCGGACTCGGAACTTCCGAGGGCGCAAGCAACGCCTCGTATGACACAGGCGGTGCTGCGGGGTAATGATCAGCCAGCAGTTCCTCCGTCTCCATCTCCTGCGTACCCTCACCAGTGGTTTGAGACGATGGAGAGGAAGGGGGGGATGTAGCATCACTCCCAGCAGACATGGCTGTTTCCGCAACCGATGCTGGCTGAGCAAGCGTTGTTGGCCGGGATGGGCCGCCAGAGGAAGGACTGCGGGGGGAGGCGTTGGGACCATGTCAGACTCGCTGAACTGGGTCCCAGTAGAAACCAAACGCAGCTCCGCCCCTGGCATGCTGCTTTGGCGTACTTGCCCAGAGGGAAAGAAGCGAAACTCTTCCACGCCTCTGGGAAGGGGATGTTCACTGTGACCTTGATGTTGAGCATGTTTTTTCTCAGTTTAAATATTTCGCACTTTCGGGAGTACGCGGAGTGCGGTCCCTGGCCGTTTGTACAAATGAAATTTTGTGAAGGCAGTTTTCTGAGGAATGATCATGTACTGCACATTTCGCGCATGACAGTCGACTACCGCAGGCGTAGTGCCGAGCCCAAACCGCTGCCATTTATAACAACGGCGCGGGTTTGGGATGAATGCTCTTACAGGGCGAAGAATGGAGGCAGCATTTACTGATTCAAAAACGGTGGGACGGTCGAAAATCTACATTTCATAATTTGTTGGAATTTTCTTGATTTTTTGAGGAGTCATGATACGCCTATCTGCTTGCTGACCTAGGTTTTTAGGGCCTTCCAAAAGATCGGTCTCAGTTTTATTCATCATATCTGGCTCAGAGATCACACCGTGTGAGCTATTAAGGCTGCGGTGGGGTGTGACCCTCTGATGTCCAGCTCTGCGATGCGAGTTTGAGTCAAGAGGTTTGTAGCTTGTTCTTTGTTGTTGATTTGTACAACTTCTGCGGTTCTGCGTTTTGTGGCTTTGTGAGATTTACCAACGATGACTTCAAGATATTTGGAGATGACAAAGACAGACTTCGTGGCTAGGGGGTTCGACGTGCCAACTGACTCTATTATCAAAAAGGTAGGATTGTTGTCCGGCTTTGGGAAACTCGTGCTTCGCAAAGCAGGAAAAAGTACTTCGGCGCGGCCCTTTTGAGGGGGCAGATCTTTGGATTTAGAAAATTTAGAAACCATGTGGCATGTAAAAAAGCAAGGGACAGTTGTACTTTCGTCGTCAGTGTTACCCTGATAGCTGAGGAGGTCCCGAAACTCCCTGCCTGCTAAACAGAAAGAGAGCTCATCTTCCGGAGCTTGACCTGGGTTCCGACGGCCACCATTCGTAGTTTTTAACCCTCCAACTTTAAGCACGTTGTCACTAGGTTACAACCTATGCTTGGGGCCTCACGTCCACGGTGTCGCCAATACCATCACTAAGATTACTAAAGGTGTCCCGTGAATGAAGGATACTTGGGAAGCGGTCCGTGATGTTGATCCTGTGTTCACGAGCGGAATTTCTTTGGACGGGTGGGGTGAGGTGTACTTGGCTTTGTCATCGCAGATCAGCACGCCCACAGAAAATGCGGTGGTGTGGCCTGCTCATGGTTCACAGGGCACATGTACTCAAATGGAGTATGGTATAGAGGTGGCCAGGCCCTTGTAACAGCGGGCGTGAGGGCCTCCCCCAAGAGACGCCATCGGATAAGTGTGTGCGTGTTGCTACAAATATGTTCTTTATTTGATTGAACCGCAATGATCAAACCCAGACCGCCAACAATCTAAGTCCCGAACTCGGATGACAACGGACCAACCCCTTCCGAGATTGGACTTGGATGCGACTCTGTTTGCGGTGAAAATAATCTGTCGCGTTTCAAGCAACTTTGCCGTGAAATGAAGGGGCGCTTGAAATATTTTTTTGCGGGGCAAAACTAAACAATATGAATTTTTTGTGTATACACCACGACAAACCAATCTAATTGGCAATGGGACATCAAAAGAGTAGTTCAATGCCTTCATTAGAAATATTGAGGAGAAAAAAAGAAGTTGAATGGTGGGTACGTTACAGAAACAATCTAAGTTTACAAAAAAAGAGTGGCTTGTTTTAAGTTATGGTTCTCCGTATGAAGGCAGCTACCCCAGAGAAGGTAATTATATCTTAAGCGTTACGAAAATGAAATGTACTGCGCCATACGAACCCCTCTTAACTTCAGCTGGGAGCAAGGTAGTGGGGCTCAAGTTTATGATGCATCTGTGCTAATTCTTATATAGTATTGCTCATTGAGCCACACTTCTATAAAGGTGCGTTTTTAGCTGTTCTGTCTAAAATTTTCAAAACGGCCCTCATGACATTTTAGTGCAGTAAAAAACGAAACACTTAAGGTTGTTGTGAAAAAGACTTTCCTCAGCGTACAAAACTGCAAATTAAAACTGGGAAGTAAGCACTGTGTACTGATCAGCTGTCAGGCCGCTAGAACATTAGGGGAACCAATTACTTTGGAGCACATGGTTTTTCTAACGCTCGCCAGAAAGTCATACGAACGGCGATTTAAATTTTCACCTTTAGCTGAAAACCACCCCCGTAGGACGGATGCCACCCCGCGTTCTCGAGCTCAGCAATGCTAACCCTCAGTCAGTCCTAGGAATGCTACGACCTACGCACCTAGTTGCAGCCGCAAGGTAGCGGCCTAGTTATCTTCGTCGTTCAAGGTGAATGGCACCAAACCGTCTGGTGTATAAGTGTTCTGGCACCAAAACGTCTGGTGTCTGCTGTTAGAGATAAAACGAATAACTAAGAACAGTTGTGTTCCTGTGGGATTTCAACCCGGGTCGCAAGATCAGGCGGTAAGCGCACTAAACGCATCTATATCCCGGAACCTTGCCACAAGAGAACCGAAATTATCCTGCAACGTGCTGTCTGAAAATTAGACGCAGCGACACGTGAAGATTACCTACATGCATAGCAGGCCTAACTGTGGACAATCTGCCAGGTGAGTTGTTGCCAGTCGGCCTATGAGTGTATTTTTTTCGAAAAGCGAAGGCACGAAAAAAAAGAAAGTCAGGCAAATGCAATGTAGCAGTAAGGAATCCTTGGATAATCGCTAAGCATTGGCCTTCGTGGCGCGCAGGAGGGCTTCGATTACAGTAATATGTATTAAAGGTTCATCACTTGTCCTTGACTTACTTACCTATTGTTCCTGTCAGAATCATAATAAGGAACAAAACCGTTCGGAAAAGCAGTTATTAGGTGCGGAGTATCTTAGGACAGCCCAATGCCCGTACGCGTCTGTGCCCATAGCATTTACAATTGTGAACAATCACACAGGCCCCGGCAGGATTCGAGCCTGTGCTTGGTACACCAAAACGAGTTAGTTTCGGTAATCTTACCCGTTGGGCTACGAGCGTGAGTTGGTTCCCGCGAGTCAGACGGCTTACTCCGTCGCCTCTAACGGTTCGGAGTACCTAAGGACCTCCCAATGTACGTCTACGTCCATCATTGCGCACATCATCATCAAGCAAAAATCAAGCAGAACTTGATTTGAGCCGTGAGTTGCCGTTTTATTTATTGAATAATCAAGGTGGAACTCACGGCTCAAATCGAATGACGGTCGGGGCGCAAATCGGATGTCACTCGGGCCGCAACGTCGATGTCATTTCGCGTCCCTGTACTCCGCATCTTCACCAAAATCTAAGGAATGGAGATGTGGCCATTTTTTTTCGTTGTTTCTCTCTTTGTAATAAGAGGAAGCACGCTGGAGAAACGAGAACAGCTATTGGCCAGGTGGGGCCATAGGTGAAGTAATAAAAACACCACTTGTGTTTCCTTAGTCGTTCGTATCCTCTTACCGCGGTTCACCTTTCCAAACTCCCGTGAGCGAAAATATATCGTTCTACCGTTCGAAAGCGTTTTTAGAACAAGCATTGAAAATGGCGCTAGCGTGAGTACAAGAACGTTTGTTATCCGGAATTCCCATAAATGTACTTGCGGCAGTATCCCAGGCGGCACAGAAAGTGTGCCCCAAGACCGGCCCGTCTATGGCCGCTTTCTGGCATGTCCGGCCAGAATCCAGGTTCTGGCAGCCACTGATCATGCGTTGAACGGCCAACATTCGGCAACCAGCGCTTCGGCATTTTTCCGTCCGCCCGTGTCCGGACGCACAACGGCAGCTAACCGGCTGCCAGATATTCAGTTCTCTTACGGCTGCCGATGTTGAGAAAGAGAACGGCCGAACTACGGCCTTAGGGCATCCGTTTTTTCTTCGGGAAGCGGTAATCAGCCGAAGCACGGCAAGCGACCGGCCACAGAATATGCGTATTCTTGCGGCAGTTGGTGTTCGAAAGGAGACCGGCCGGAGCGCGGCTACCGTGCATTCGTTGTTTCAACGGTGAACCGCGCGTCCGGCGGACGTACGGCCCCAGAATATACGTTTTTCATTCGGTTAGCTGTCCTCGGCCGAATTACGGCAAGCGAATGGCCACAGAATATTTGGCAACCGGTGTTCAAGAGGAGACCGGCCTGTGTAAGGTATCTGGTTATACGTCATTTTTTCGGCAAACGGCATACAGCCGAACAACGGCTCGCGCCTGGGCGCCGAGAATTCATGCACAGACGTGTTTGGAAGGAGACCGACCGGTTTTTTTCTGGGAAGAGAAAAAGCCGTTAGGGAGCCGAACGACGGGGACGCGTTTTTCATCCGCTCCGTGTTTCTACGTTTTAAATGAACGAACATCGTTTGTCAAACAGTAATGAGTGTTCTCGGTGAACGGGCAAGGTGCAAGGACTCACTGGACATTAGCAGGGAACCTTTTAGGCCATCGAAATGTCATTTATTGCCACAAGAAGACTGTGCCACACCGACGGGTGAGCTAAGCCTCGCCAGTCATCGCCGCTACCACGCCTCTGCCGCCGGCTTCGTCGACATATCAGCTCGAGGCTATTCGCCCGCTCAAGAAATGGAGAGCATTGGAGACATCGACCCGCCAGAGATGTCCGATCTGAGGTGGAGATGGTTCACCAAAATAACTGGCCTTCAAGGGCGTCGAGCAAGCGGCCACCACGCAGGAGCTAAACCGCCACCATGTCAAGGACTCCCCACCAAAAAAAGGCAAGTGCGAGCAAAAGCGCAAGTTATTCTGCTTAAAATTAAACTGCGACAAGCAATGTTGCACTATGTTGTTGGTGATAAACGTAGAAGAGACTCGCTCGTGCATTGGTAGGATGAACTTCATGCCCTGCACTATGTTACTTCAGGGGATTTTACGACTGCCTATTTAGAAAAAAAAATATTTTAAATTTGCGATAACAACAGAGCCTTGTCACTGACGAAGCCTAACTGTTAATTTAGTTCCGATGTTTGAAGGTGAGCTTAGCTACTCTTGGGATATGACTCATTTGGGTAAACATAATCGCCAGCATCCTAGCAAACACGGCTTTTGTCAGGATTTTCTTGCTCAACGCAGATTGTTGAGTTCACGCACGATTTGGCTCTTGCAATAGATAAGCTTAAAGTGGTTGACTGTATATTCTTGGACTGCAAAAAAGCAAATGATGGTGTTGCATATCACCTTCTGCGTAGTACATTTCATCCTATGAACTGAATGAATCGGTTTTTGCATTGTTATTACTATTGGCCCTATAGCTTTGTTCAAAAGTACTGTGTAGTTAACCGGACTATAGCGAATGAACGTGATTCCGTATACCTGCAGCTTTATTCGAATTTAATAACATCCTGGTGTGCTGATTCACAAAAGTTTTTGGATGTTAAACAGTGAGTTAACGCCACCTTCACAAGAAAACCTTCATTCCAATTGGATACGTATACCGTAAATTATGCTGCTGTGACAACGGCCGAGGAATATAAATACCTAGGAGTTTATTTACGGAGTGGTTAGAGGTTAAATAGGCAGGTTCACACCATAAAAGTTACGGCTGCATATGTTTTTGGCTTTCTGAGACGAAATTTCAATGAACCTCCATCTAACTGAAAAGAACAACCGTATTTCACTCATGTGCGCTCAATCTTGGAGTACGCATGTGTTTTCGTGGATCCCTACACCAAAGATCTCGTTGATACGCTCGAAAACATACAGAATATGTCAGTGCGATCGGTATAGGTAATTGGCACGCTCAACTTAGCAAGAGAGAAAGTAAAAGTAAACTGCAATGGCAGGACGTGAAAGATCACAGACGAAACCACAGGTTGAACTTTTTTCGTAATATCTATCATTCGAAAACTGTTGTAGAAGGGGAGAAGTATGTCCAAGCGCCATTCTACATATCGCAAAGTGGGACCGCTAGCTTAAAGCAAATTATTAACTTTCCTTTAAAGGTGACGCCTTGCGCGATTCATTTTATTTTACATCAATACTGCAGTGTAATTATCTTCGACGTATGATTGCATTAACTGTTTATATTGACGATTTTCAGCGCGCTTTGTAGAATTATTTTATTATTTTGTCTCATGTTTAATGCTTAGTGTTATGTATCTCCCTTCTGTAATGCATGCAAAGGCAAGCAGGCATCAAATAAATAAATAAATAAATAAATGAATAAATAAACAAAACAATGACTAAATAAATGAAAAAATAAATAAACAAATAAAATAAATAAATAAATAAATAAACTTCCAGAGGCGCAAGTTTGCCTCCGACGGGTTGAGAACCCTACGCATTCAACATTGACCAATAAAATATTTATTGCCCTATTCGTTGCAGTATGCAAGGTTTCCTGTATGTATGCTACCATTGCTATGTTATTGGTTTGAAACAAATTATGTAACTCTAATTTTACGCCTTTCCTTGCGTGAACACAAAGGGATACAACTGCAGCCACCTGAAGCAGGGCGTCATTCGCGACGCGTCTAGAATTTTTTGAACGTAGTATGACATTAGAAGAAAATTAAGCTCTTTTGGACTAAGTGGTGTGGACGTATACTCATGAAAACAACATTAAAATAGATTGAAAATGAAAGTACTTGTTCGCTCCTTCTTAGGATCAGCCCTGCGCAAGATCATCAGAAAAGTTGATCGTGTAGAAAATGTCTTTGCAAGAAAAATGGGCAAAAACTGGACATACTTTTTTGGGAAGGAGTTATATTAAATGCTCCTTAGTGTTTTGTTGAGAACCAAAACGCTTCGTAAAGGCATTCACGCCGGTTTTATATACATCAAAATTGGTCAAGCAACTGTTATAAAAATAGTTTATGTAGTCATAGCATGAAAGTGTTCCGGAATATTGCCCTAAAAGAAATTGGCTAAAAGCGGCGCAATTTATCTCTCTGAAATTCAACCCACTAAAGTATGCGCCCTCCGCCGCCCCCCCCCCCCCCTCCTCTTTCCCCTTTTATTACAGGTAAGCCGCCCCACAGAGGATATCTAAGAACCTGGACAATACATCTATTCAAGCTCTACAAAGAACTGAATATTTTCTGTGTTCGGCAGTAAATGAGGCACAGCAATTAAAGGAACGACAATTTGTGAGCACTGTTTAATAAATGAATTTTGCTGTCAACTGAGGCTGGTAATTAAGCAAGGCTGCATGAAAGCTTGACTGCTGGTGGTTGCGCGCGAGCTCACTTTGATGTGGCTGCTTTGGACCCAAAATTCTGGGTTTGTGCTGCTTCTGCACTGCGCGAATGAGTCATCTGCTTGCACGACATGCAGTGACCGGCCTGAGTACAGCTAACGTACTGTGGCTGAACTCCAATGCCCGTAGCACACGGCCGTATTTCCGGTAGCTGTAGTCCGGCTGGAGTCGGACGACCGCATTCTCGGCTGTCCTCCGGCGGACGTACTTCGGCCGTACACGGGTGGCTTTGGAATGGCCGGAGCCCTACGGCTGGAATCTGGCCGTATGACCGTAAGCCGGTCGACTGGCCGACGGACACTGGCCGTTGGACAGCCATGGGAGTACGGCCGTATACGGCCAAAAGGCCCACATTTGGACATGGGCCGAACATGGCTGCCGGAAAACGGCCGGAATCAAAATCACCGGCCAAAGTACACCGGCCTGTCTTAGGCCGAACAGTCCTGTGCTACCTGGGATCCCGCTTTTATACATGCTGCTGGTTTTCATTCTTTGTAGGTTCTTAGCTTGTGTGCGCCTCCACGAAAATTCAAAAGTAGTCGAAATATGGTGTCCACACTGAACTACTCACAGAAGCCGTGTAGCGTTTGAAGTGCAACTAAGAATACGAAGACTGGCTAATTGGGTTTTTTTATGTCCTAGCCGTTACTCAGAGTGAAAGGGAAGATTTATCAGAGTGGTAAAAGCTCTGAGCTGTAGAATCAAAAAGAAAAACGCCGGTTCGTTTGACTCTGTACAAAGAAAATGTATTTGTTAGATTACAGGTTGTGCTTGCTGATTAATATTGGCGCGACCTTATTATAGCAGGCGAAATTCTCCGACCGGCTAACGGGGGTGTTTCTTGTGCGGGTATGTACAGACTGGGGAACGGAGTCGAAAGAAGAAGTCCAAGCTCGTCTGTAGTAGCCGCGGCATCGCCAGCGAATGCCTGCACAAGTTCGCCTTCTTAATAAACGCGTTTTATTTTCTTACAGGAGCTCATCGCTGCAATATTATCAAGGAATATTTACTGTTTCTGCATACAACGCTTCTATGACTTCGACAGTTTTCTTCATTCGGAAACTTGACATCTGAAATATTAACCAGATTGTAGCTGTAGAACGCAAAATTAGGCGTCAAAAATTTACGCACATCAGTAACAGCCGTTTTTCTGTTTACTTGCACAATCCTGAGTAGTGTGCTTCTGCGTGTGCATTATTACCGGCATTTGAGAACCCGCACTCTTTCCAGATCATTTTAACAATTAGCACTTGGGCAGGGTTGTTTGATGATATATAAATGCCATCCTGTCACTTCCAGTGTGACAGCGACTTTACTCATGTCAAATGTAGAACTACAAAATACGTGAGAACTCCTTGCGAACCAGCGAACGCAGAAACTCCCAAATTCTCAACAGTAGCTTAACTATAATTAAACTATCTTTAGCGAAACAGAAGGTGGAAGACATGTGCAAAAAATAGTTTTTTAGAACCAGTCAATGCCTCCGTTATAACAGTTACTTCCTAAATAAACGCCACTGAAAACATACACTAAGCACGATAGGTATGTAATTCTCACACTCTATAAAATACGCAGGAGATAACGAGGTTGGGCTCACTCTCTGGCCCTTGTTTCCTCTTCTCAAGGCAAGGTCAGCCCGTGGTGCCATTGCTTCATATCCTCTTGTCTCTGTACTAGGAGACGCGTGTGTAAATACTGCCTGTCATATAACGTACGCTCCAGGAGACCTTTAGGCAAACCTCCCTTCGCACCTTGTCCAGGAGGGCTCCTTCATCCGAAACGCTTTTGGCCTTACCCCGTGCGTGTCCGTTATTTGCACGGCATGCCCTCTTGAGCCACCTTCACCAGCTCATTTTGCTTCAAACAATTAAAACACTGCTTCGACGTCCACTCCTTGTCAGTGGCGGAAAAGATTAGCTATTTAAGCCTGGTGTTGTAATTATTTTGTGAACTTTTGAGTTGTTTTGTAGGATACACACCATCACATCATTGAGTAGGCAGCGGACCGCCTATTGAATATTTTTATGGTGCATAAAGCTAGCTGGTTTTTGTTCTCAAGTTAAGCGAAAAAGATAACCGATTGAATACCAAAAAGTCAAACTCAAAACCAGCATATTTTTTTGGTTTGAAACAAGCTCAAGAAGACAAACCCTTGTCTTTAGGGTAAGAGTAAATACGGCTTTGATGAACATGCGCCGGTTAGAAATTTTACTCATTCATTACAGCCCACAAAGCAGCCGCTTATCTTTTGTGCAGTTCTCCTCTAGACCGTTTGTTAATTATTTGGTTTTCTTCAGCGCTCTATTTTGTTCAATTAAAATAAAAGCCGGTATGTATGGTTGGAATTCACAGTGACCACTTTCGCGCAAAGAGCAGCGCAGACGTGAATAGTATTCGTCCATTATTTTATATTTAATTGTGGTATTCTGCGCGCACCGCTTAGGCCGACGTTTTATTTCTGAAAATAAAAAAAAATTAATAAAATAATAAACTTCCTATGAAGGGCCTAACCTGATCCATAGTACGAGCCCTACGGTCAGCAATGAAACACTTCTTCTACGTCGCTAAAATGATCGGCACATTTATGCTTAAATAGCTATTCTTTTCCGCCACTGGCAAGGAGCGGACGTCAAAGCAGTGCTTCAGCAAAGATCGGAGCTTTCGAATTCACTGCTGCCAAATACGAGTGGTGGCAGGCTGGCGCAAGGGATGATAATCGTAGACCACGTTATCGTCCTACATGAAAAGGTGTTGGGGCGCCCACGGCCGGCACACTTCCTCGTCAACTGCAGTGAACGGCGCTCTCGTCAGAATATGCGCTCGCAAAAGGGGGGCCTTGTAACCGGGATTTCCGGCTCAGGCAGTGTTGGGTGGACCGACTTTATATCGACTTCTCAGTACCCGAGGGTTCTGCTGAACGGCAAATAGTGACATATTAACGTCCTTGGGTACTCATCGTTAAAGTTGTGTTCGGTGCAGCTATCGGTGGCTCCTACTGAGATAAAAATGCCTTGGATAGGCGCTTCACCGTGTTGGAAATAACTGTCATGATAGGGGCTCTTCGTTGCGCATCGTATTGATAGCGCAAAGCATTCTCGGTGTTCCCCAGCGCGGAGGTACTCCGGTCACACCGTTTTGACCCGTTGACATCAACCACGGGACGTGTCCAACAAGAGTGCCAGTGAAAGGTCCCGCGTCGTTTGCCTCCTTTAGTTGGCGTCACATTCTCCCTCGTTTGATTGTCCATTACGCCGAAAAAGTTATTATTCATAGGGTAAAAAGAGCCTCATCGCTGGTGAAAATAAGATGATCAAAGCATTTAAATGTGAGTATTGCTTAATATGCCACACAGTGGGTCTGACTCCAGTGGCTCACAAAAATAACGAGTTGTAAAAAACAGTGCATCTACTCTAGAGGCAGTGCCGGAGAACAATTAGGGGTAGAAAACTAAACACGCAAGAAAAGAGAACCATTTTTTGTTACTACGGGCCGTTTTGTTATTTGAACCCACGTTACAAAATTATGCGGCCCTGATTTGCACCCGTCGTCTACAATTGGTGGAAGGGGGCGCGTCTGCGGTACAGTGGAACTCCATCTCCTTGACATGGAATTAATACACAAATATGTGAAGTATATCTCATTCAAATATAGAAATGAGCAAAAAAATTGCGTGCCGGATGGCTATTGGAACGAATAGCCAATTCCGACACATTGAAAAAATAAATACGAAATTCACGGAGGAAGTGATTCTAGTACTTGTTTCGAGAAAGCGGGGGAGTGGAATGCCAACTGGGCAAAGATCCCTGCGTTAGTGTTCACTGGTCAGAGGATCACTGCAGGACAATGCGATGTCCTCTACTAGGCAATACAGTTAATTTTTTTAGGAAGGGGACTGGGTCAGCTAGCGCGGCCACCTAGAACACTTGCGAGGGGATGTGTGTAATTATTGCTTCCACTTAAACGTCAAACGTTTACAGACCACGCTGCTCTTTCACTCTGCCATACGTCAAGCCAATTCTTTGTAGAGTGGATTAGCAGTTTCGCAATTCTTCTTATTTTACCGTGGTCTAACTGCTTGCGCACCACATTTTCGGACCGTTGATTTTTGTAATAAGAGAAACTGCTCAAGCAGACATCTTGTGTATTGGTCTTATGGTGTATTAGTGTTTGTTTCTTTCTTCAATTTTGGACACCGTTTTTAATTTGGCGTTTTCTTTCTGACATTTTAAACAACACTGTTGCGTGTATCTTGTATAAAGAAACGCTCGCTCTTTCGTGCACCTCGAATGCACCTTACTTTCTTTATCCTATAAAGATGTTAACGTTTATGAGACATGCAAGCATTTTATTCTAGTTTAAAGAACATTCATAATTCATTGTTTACCTTTTGTTCATGTTAGTTGAAGGAAAGGAGATACACACCTACATTTTTGTTTTGAATTAACCCAACAAACCCTATTTTCTTTAGGACTACAACATAACAGTGGATGCTGTGGTCCGGGCGTTCACCAGTATTCCAGTTTTGAATTTCTAAAAACGGTCCTTCTAAAACAATTCTGGGGCCACACTATCTTTGAGGACGAAAAACATAACGCAGGTATTCTGACAGTCAATACAGGAAGCCAAAGGAGGGCTTGAGGGGGCGGACAATTACTTAGAGGGGCACATCTGGTGCAGCTTGCGGAAAGCTTCAGTACAGCTTTCATCGCTGCGATTAAAAAAACACACTTTAACAGCACAAAAAAAATAGCGGAGAAACGTCAGTGATAGCAAGGAACGTGCAGATGCGAGAAAACATCCCTCTATGCTTTTCAGTGGAGAGCACCACGTTCGAACTGGTGCAACACGACTTGACCTTTATGATCCATGGCCTAGGGGCAATACTATGAGCTTTAGAATGCTATGGGCAATACGGCAAGGCTGCTTGGAAATCTGAAGGAGCTTTAGAAAAATGATGCGGATTCCATTTTAAGCAGAAGTAGCATTAAAATGGGAATGGTGATGCATGATTTCACTCAGAAAATGTTCTGCAGATGAGCCCTGGTACTATAAGTCTTATCTTCTAAGTCGTCGGAGCTTAATTAACGTTTTGCTTTGTAGAGCAGCCGACCCTGGGCATAAAACCGAGGCTTGGTTTTAAAGCCATGGATGCTGCTACAGGTGCTATGAGCACCACGTTGTATCGAAGCAATAAAAGCCAAATGGGCTTTTTTTTCTATACCAAGGAACAAAGGATAGACTGAAAGGTACGCAAAAGATTAAAGACAGAAGAACATAGCACGGTTAAATGGAACTAAGCAATGATGGCTGCGTGTATTGACGAGACGGACATACAAAACCTCACCATAAACTATTTCTGGAAACAATGTCCTAAGTTAAAATAAACATACAGTTTTCTTTAAAAACATTGCCGAAGCGACACTTTTATTCGGTTAAAGTAGCCTAAGGGCATGTACACGTAGCCCTTGGGTTCTGATTTCTTTTCGGAGGGAGGACACCATTATTGCATCACTGAAGCTGCGAGCTATGCTACTTTTGTGCTCTGCTTGGGGACTGCATCAGCCGTTATCGATAAAGCCGAAATAGGAGCAAACGGTACGGCCGAACTGATAGAAAAGATTGTTTAACAGACGGCACTGTACATTTAAAAGTATCCATTTATTGAACTATGCATGGCACATAGCAATTACGATGAGGGAGACGTCGGCCGTAGTTCGGCAGAGAAGATTGATTGTCAGAAGGATTAGCGTTAAATGCGCATCATCCAACTTCTTACACTATCGAATTAAAAGTGAGAGAGCACGAGGGAAAAACTCCGGTCAAATGAGCGAGAAATAAACCGTAATTTTCAAGTTAGTCAAATTGAACACTTTGGTCACTTCTGCTTTCTGCGTGGCGTTCGTAATGTTTGTTTCCGCCCAGGGAAGTGTGCTGCGTTGTTGTCCGCTTTAGAAATTTGGTCCTCAAATTGACACCATATTTATTACAGTAAAAGAACTTCAAGGTTTGCTTCAGGTGAACCAAATAGACAACTTCAACCTACGGGCGTCACATGGATAAAAGCACTGCGAGCGCATGGGCCCATCGGTTTCATCACTGTTGCGCCTTTATCAGGCGCTCTTTATTGGCTATTTGCAATACAGTGCCCCTAAACTGTGTAACCTTCGGCGATCGTCATTACGCGTGCTTCAAAGTGCACAGGCACAAGCCCTACGAATCTGTTTGCGGTTGCCTCGATGCACATCTGCACGTGGAACGATCGCAGAAGCGCGAGTCTCCCCAATTCAAGTCTACCTCGCGCAAGATCCTCTCCGTGTGCACCTCCGACATGTGACAAGACATGAGTGCCATCTACTGTCGAGTCTCTTCAGGGACCGGCCGAATTCAAACTACTCCCGAAGTATTTCGGCGCAGCTACATTTGATTCCCTTCAGATTTGCAGTCGCCAAAATATCAGAAGTGCCTCTATGAGTTGTACCTGATCTACAGGTGCGGTTGTCGATTCCTAGAATCGGAAAAAAATCCCACATGGCGTCTCCCGTCTTAGGACAGCTTTCACTATTTTACATCAGTGAAGTGTTCGGAGAGGCTTCGCATGTTTTTGTTGACGGCTCGGTCACGGCGTCTTCGTCGGCAGCGGCAGTGGTTATGCTTGGGAAGGACCTGACCCAACGTTTCAAGATTGCTTACAGGACGTTGTCTACCCCAGCAGAACTGGTCGGTTTACGCGAAGCGCTCCGCATCATTTCTTGTGAAGGGGCCACCGCAGTGGAATATTTTGTGACTGCAAACCAGCGCTGCAGGTACTAAGGTACCCAATGAAGCGAGGCGCGTACGATCAGCTGACCACTGATGTCGCTATCGTGTTTAAAGAGTTGAACAAACAGGGCACACGGTGGTGTTTCAGTGGATACCAAGTCACTGTGGCATCGCTGGAAATGAGTTTGGCGGATGCAGAAGCACAGCAGGCACACCACAATGGAACTCTCCTGTCTATACCGATAACAAGGCAAGATGCTAACGCGATACTCTATGGAGCACGTAAACAAGCTGCAGCCTTGCATTCGTCGGACCCGCAGAATCGCCATGAACGCCTTCACAAGCTCGATCCAGAGCGAAAGTTCTGGGTCAGTCATGCTCCTCGTCTTCGCCGAAGTCAAGAGACATTGCGACACAGGCTGCGTCTTGGAGTAGCATTGACTCGGAAGTATCCACACAATCGGACCAGACGACAGCCCAGACTGCCTTCTGTGCGGTTGTCCTGAGACTATCGAACATTTGCTTAGTGCTTGTCCAAAGTACTCTAGTGAGCGAATGAACCTTGAGACAGCTTTACTACGCTTGGACACTCCCCTCTGTCCGAACAAAATATTTTGGGCACGTGGGCTGACAACAGGAAGCAAAGCCTAGCCGTTAAAGCCCTGCTTAGATTTCTTGGTGACTCCTCTTTGGATTCTCGCCTCTAGGTTGCGACAAAATTGAACAGACTGCGAAATAAATTCTTAGCAGTTTCTTTTTTTTTATGGATGATAGTCATGTGCTAAAAAGTGAACTGTAGTCATCTGATTCAGCGCCCCTTTGTACGTGAGACGTTTACTGGTTTTACTGCTTGTACATAGTTCATTTGTCGCTTTCATTTTCATTTCCCATACCTTCCATATTCATTCCTTTCTCATTCTGTCTTCAGCACCCTCCCCCCAGAGGGAAGTAGCAGGCTCAAAATCAATTTCTCAGGCCGACCTCTTCTCCTTTTCAATAAACATTTACACTCTCTCTCTCTCTCAAGTTGTCCACAACAAAGATATGTCTTCCCGGTAAGTAATTCGAAAAATCAGGTCAGGGAACTAAAAAAATGTCTACAGAAAACAATATAAAAATATTTCTTTCGCGCAAGAAAGCGGTTACAATTTAGCACAAATTAAACCACAGAACTATTGTTTCAAACGCGTTTTCGGGCACACACGCACAAAAAGCAGACAAAAAAGGCATTATAAAAGCAACTAAACGGACACGTTCCGTCCCTTAATAAAGAAAACTGTAAAACACGCGAATATTATTTGTAAACACGCCATGCGGACCAACTGAGGCGTTCGTCTCTGTTTGGCTTTTGCTTCCGCCAGACAAAGTTCGGTTTCGCACGACGCTCACAGTACGCTTACCTCACGCTCACGAGCCCGCGCACGACTGTCGTCGCGAGAGTGTGCCCGTATAATGACCTGCTCTTCGGCCGAACCAATCACCCGCGGCCAACCCAGATCCTTGCCAACGTGAATTCATGTCAAGGTCATCGACAGAGCTTCCTAAAAAGATTTACTGTATGGCATCTACCGGGCAGCTCCTAATACCGAACTAATAAACAGTGCCCTACCCATACACCTGATAACGTAAATTTAGGCCACCATCCTTATCGGAGCTGCTAAAGGCGGGGTTTGCAGTATGGCGTTAGGCATACAGCTCTACGACCAAACAATTCACCCGTGGCCTGGTCATTTACCAAATGCAAATTCAAGTCATCATCCTAAGCAGAGCACCTGAACGTAGTCTTTACAGTATGGCCTTTACCACACAACTCCTCCGACGAACGAATCACCCGTGGCCTACACACAAACCCGCAAGCATGAATTCAGCTGGTCAGCTGGTACCGCTCTTCGGCAAAATTAATAACCAGTCGTCTACACATATCGATGCAAACGTGAATTAAGGTCATCATCAGCATCATCATAGACTTCTTGTTCATCGTCGTCATGAAAATTAGATATTCCTTATGTGGGCTCAACTGTGGGCTGTTTACATACACATCGCACGTTCAGGGGAGTTATTTCAAGCTTCGCTTGGAAACGGGCTTACTCACCTGCATGGGTGGCTGGACGCGGGTTCGATTACCCGCTGAGGCGGTCGCTATTCTGATGGAGGCAAAATGCAAAAAAACTCCCGTGTTTATGCGATTCCGGTCCCGCTAAAGATCCCCAGAGGGTCAAAAGTAATCCGGAGCAGTCCACAACGACGCGTGACATCGCCTGCGTTGCGTAGGTGCGTTATGCCCTAAAAAAAACAATCAATCAATAAAAACTCCCTTTTCGCTAGTAATTTACAGTCAGAATCTAGAAATCAGGCATGCACAAAATTATAATTTGCTCAACAGAACAGATGTATTCACTTTTGCTTTTATAAGACCTCATACGCACACAGCGGCGCCCTATATTCACGCCTGCGCAAATACACGGAGTGTCGCACCTACACGAACGACGGCACAGCTGCGCCGGCCTCAGACGGACTTTGCGCCACCCAACCTCACGCAATGTGATGTCGTCTGACTTGAACTTAAACTCACTCCACATCACTCGGTCTGAAACTCACTCGGACTCAGCCTTGTCCAATTACTCAGGCCCAAACTCACCCAGGATTTATAAGACATAGACTCACTCTGGCTCATACGTAGTCAAACTCCTCTGTCTCACCCTCACTTGGAGTCACTGGGCCTCAAAGTCAATCGGGTTCAACTTCACTCTGGTTGAAGCGCATGATACCACACAGTTCCGAAACTTACTCAATGTCAAACTCATGCGGGAGTTTGAGCCAAATGAGGCTGAATGACTGTACTGACGAGTTATGCAGCCGAACTCTGCTTTCAAGTCTAGGTCATAATATAGGAAATCAGCACCGACAACTTTCCCAAGGCACCTCGCGAGTGGCTGAAGTATACTTTTTTATTCAGGACCGAATGTCTCGATATTAGTATTTTTGTACCTGCAACAACGCAAACGCAATTCAATTTTTCCGAAAGTGGGACATAATAAAGATCCTAAAGAAATGCCCATCAGCTAGCAATCCCAGGCTTACAAGCTCACTAACGGAAAACTAAACTCAATAAGCTCATTCCTGGAATGTACTCACGAGCAGAATTTAGGAAGAAAAATAAAGGAGCTATCACGACCGAATTTTCAAAAAAACTAACCACAAAAAAGGCATACCAACAAAACGTCCTTACAATGCATTTGTATCTTAGGAAACGCCATTTCATTCAGGAACACTTCCACAGAAATAAAAGCACAGACAGCAATATTAGAGAAGTGCCTAGACATTATGGAGTACAAGCATGAGGTATGTAGAGGGAACCCACAACATGGAAAAACACCTGTAAGGTCTCTGTCATTAATCGGGAGGACAAGGGCGCGCACTTTTTATGAATTTAAATTCCGGAGACTCGGTGGGGTTGTTCGGGAATATAATTGGTAGGATGCTGTTAAACCATTACGTAGGTAGTATTGAAGCTACTTCGGACATGTGGTGGATATATAGCTTTTTAAATAGTGGGAATTTGTCTTTCTTTCATATTTTATTATAGACAAAACCCCATGTTTTTAATCAAAGCAACTTTGTAACAAGTACTTGCTTTTGCTTTTATTGGTGCATTCATACTGGCCAAAATATACCACCTATCAATAGCTCTCAAGGTCATCCTAGCCTTCCTGCGCAACTCATCTCAGTCATTTGCCAACACTACGTTCTTGCAGCTCGCCTGCAATCTGGCAATCCAGAAACAACAACAATCAGAAAATTGGGGTTTAATCAATCGAAAGTTGCGGCGAAGAGAAAAAAACTTCTAGCAATATTGCCCCAGTGACGCACATGCTTGTCTAAATATTTTCGCAACGCTCTCCATAAAGGCTTCTTGGAAACCTACAGTGGCGAGGAGTTATATAAACAAACAAACGTCTTGTATCACGTAAACGACATAGCCCTGAAATCAAACTCTCCGCCTACGGTCATGCTGCCGAATCATCGGTTTTCTAAACGTAACATTTGAAGTAGTTTGGTGCTCTTTGCCTTCGCCTATTCGAGGAAGATTTTCTAGATGCGCGGAGATATTACTTGTCAGACGAAAATAGATTCGCCAAGTAGGTAGTGTTATTAGAACGGGAGTAATTAAATATTCTACTTCTCCTCGTTTATACATTTTCTTTACCTTGGAGTTGACTGTAAGTCAAGGGCATATAGCAGCAAGGTTGCGCATACCATTTTATACCACGGAGTTGGTTCTTGAAGGTGAGATTTTCTGGTTGTTGCGATTTTTAGTGAACTTGAAACCGCTGGGCACAAAACAACTTTATTTTCACTTCGGTGTGTAATAACTCGCCAAACTCTTTCGCGTTGACGAGATGGGCACCGGCACTATTTAAATGACTGGCATCAGCCTTTGTTTATGGCTGCCAAACAACGTGGTTCTTTGCGGATATAATTAGTTTGTTTTTATTCAAGATACCGCACAGGCCCATGTGGGACATTGAGTGATATGAAGCACGTAATATTACCAGAAGGAGCGGAGAAGTTGTGTACACCATTAGGCAAGACTAACCACCTATAAAAAGTCAAGTGTATCAATCAAACATACACACACACCGGCACGCACACACACACACACACACAAACACACACGCACCTAAATGTATGCGCACCCACAAGGTAGGTTTTATAAGCAAACATCAAAACATCAGGTCGCGTTAACAAAAATTGTGTATGTTTTCCACAGAAATGTGCATATAATTTAAAATTAAAAAAATTTACAGGACACACTAATCCTACAGTAGCAATTTGAATTTGCACATTTGCCCAAGGCGAGAAACAGATTTCGAGTAAAACGTACAAGCACACTAAATTTGTGGGAAACTATCCGATGCAAAACAACCAGGTACGAGGCGCCAAAAGATTGCGTGGCATAACATTGATGCGATGTGATCGGGAAGATCCTTAGAAGGCGTATAACACGTGGGAGGGCTGACGAGTAGAAGCGTGTGTGCACTGTAAAAGCGTGGAAAGCTGTAGTGGTCGTGCAGCTGACGTGACATGATAGATGAATATCAACGATCCAACGATACTGTTGGCGAAGCGCAAACATATTCTGGGCAAGGCAGTATGACTGCCAGGGAGCGAGGGCAGTGCAATCACTGGAGGCAGCATTTGTGTTCAATATGTGTGATGCTACAATGGCTCTTATAATTTTTTTTGTGAAGCGAGCAGCTCAGTTTTGGATGGATTCATTTATATGTATAAGTTACCTATGATGTTGTTACCAAATAGACGAAAAAAACTCCAGGTGTGGGAAAAGAAAAAAAAAAGTCTCCGAACATTTGATGGGGCGTGCTGTAAATTATGTTGTGAGTAATCAAGTGATCGAGATGCATTTTGCAAAAATGCTGGAGATGTTTCCATACGAAAAAAAATGAGGGGTTAGAATGATGCCTAGATATTTGTAATTCGACGATCGCATCAGTGAGTTACCATTTAGGTGAAGGGAAAGCATTAGTTACAACATCTACGGCTAAACATCAGTACTTTACGTTTGTTTAGGCTTCGTTCGATTAGGGATGTGTTACGCCAGCTGGAAAGAAAATTAAGATCGTTTTGGAGGGCAAGATAATTCCTCATAGAAGGTATTTTGTGTTACATAATGCACTAATCAGAAAATAGCTACACGCGTGATTTTATATATCGGGGCAAGTGATAGATAATTTTTGAAGAAAAGTAAAGCACCTGTAACACTTTCTTGTGACACACCGGACATCACATAAGAAGATGAAAAATAGAAGTTTCTGCAAATACACTTCTGTAAATATACTTCTTTTGCCGAAGTCTGAAGAAGTCTGAAATTCTTTTTATAAAATAAACTTTCACTTTCACTAAAAAAAGACATGACGCCATAATAATTTTAACAAAATTCTGCAAAGAGGTGATAAATATGATATTAATTATTTTCATTTTCAAAGAGGTTCAAATGATCAATTCCTTTAGACGGGATGATATTTTTCGGGCGTTTCGACGGGTAACATAAATAAACATGATTGATCCTGCGGAGAAACCGGTGTGTTGAATTTGGAATACAAAACCAAGACTTGCGTAGGCTGTTCTCCCAAACAAGAAATACGAGGTGGACAAACAAACAGATTAGCATCAAAGCTGTATTGCAATAAAAGAACACGGTATATTTGTCTGATTTTATAAGACCGAGAGTGGGACGCAATCAGCCCTCTATCATAACCCGAGACGCGTGCTCTCTGACGTTAGCGCTATCTCTGTGCAAGTGACGAACATGATACAACAAATTTAGCATGTCTTATGCGGCATGCATGTCCATCGTTTGTGTCGAAGGGATGTAAAGATGGTGACAAGCATTTCCCAGTGAACACGCAACATACAATATTGTGAGAAAGCGTAATATTTCCGCACGTATTGGGTACACAACGCCTAAAATCACCATCTCCGGGACGAAGTTGTTCCTTCTCTATACCTTGTGCGCATAAACTCGCAATATCAGGTGCGCCCTCCAAGGCTTAGAAAATTACTTATTGCACAGTAGGTTGTCTAACATAAAATTTTGCTCCCCATTTTGCACCCGCCACTTTCAGGTTGCCTATGCGACGTGTTCTGGGTCTTGGAAGTGAACAACAACCATTTACCTTAAAAAGGAAGTTACTTTGAAAAAAAAATGATTTTAAATGCTTTGCAACCGGCTAACCGAGACCCCATCCGAGTTACTGTTTTGCCTTCTCCCGGGATATTTATTAGGCCATAAATTTAGCAAGCAGGCGTTGATGCGCGAAAGGCTAGATAAGAGCTGTGGGGGAAATATATACCGCAAAAAACACTGCAGGAACCTAACGTTTCAAAAATACAGACAATGGACTCCAGCAGGATACCGGACCACTCGCATACCTTACACTAAGGGCCGATGTATCCGTGCCGCATTAATGAAGTTTGAATTAAAGTACCCCCTGCCCCTTGCCTCCACTTTGTAAAGTGCCCCCTTGTCCACTTAGTAAAGAGCGTGCAGTATGCTTATGAGCCACTCAATGCACCGGAGCCGGACGAACGCACGGGGCTGCAATGCTTTTGCTTTGTTTGAGCGATAAACAGGCGGGGCGAGTTTTTACGGCCGAACTGGGAACGCGACTCCCAGGTTCAAGCATTCGAATGGATAAGTATAAACACTTTTGATATCATGTGTTGTTGTAATTTAATATTAATATACTTATCTGAAGTGTGTTAACCCACAGCGCGTGATCCAATAATTTTGCGTACTGCGTGTCTCACTGCATTGTTTTGTGGGTTTGTGCTGCCCAAAGAATATTTCGGATGTTGAAAACTCATCGCTATCCCGCATGCCGGTGCATCTTTTTGACTTCAAGGTTCACAACGTTTTGGCAGACGAGACAAGTGGTACATACCACTGTGAGAAAATCAAGGGAAGAGGATAAGTGCTCAATCAGAACTGCTTTCTTTATAACGAACGTGGGGATTTATTTTCTGAAGTCTCTGAAATAATAGCAATGCATATTAGTCCTAAATATTTACAACCAAAATTCGATACAGAGATATAGACTATTTACATTATGGGAGAATGCTGCCTTCCCACTTATAGAATTTGGCGTTCCCGATGGCACCAATGAAAGATGCTTGTACATGTGGTTCGTTACATTCAATACCCGAACAGAGTCCGCCAGTTTCTTCTGTGAGCAGGTCTGGTATTTTTTTTATGGCGCTGCAACTTGCAAAATAATGCCTGTACTTGAAACAGTTAATACTGCACCTGGTCGTCGTGCTGCGCTTTAACCGACTTGAGTGGGTTGGCTTACTCTATTACTGACCAGAAGAGCGGTGGATGTCTCACAGAATGGCAGTCTTCGCATTCAAGTCCCTTGTAATTCTGTATGCACCAATTGCACTTCCTTATAGTTCGTTGAGATTTGGCAGAGCCGTCCATTTTATTTCAGCAGAGAAAAAAAACACCACGTCCCGAACTGTGAGTATATTTTTTCTACCTGTAGATGCACCATGACTGTACCCTACAACAGGGCTTCTCTCGTGAATTCTTCTGAGCGTTGACGGGGGGACCAAACACAGCCTGTTGCTAGGGTGTTCACTATCCCGATGTTATGAAGAGGCCCAGCCATGACGTTGAATCCGTGTGGTAAAGACGTTTATTAAGTCTGTTAAAATACCTTAATTCAGTGTGGAAGCCGTTGTATCAGTTTGTTAAAAGTTAATTACCTCAGTGTTCAATTTACCTTACAAGGGTGTTCTTCTAATCAAGGGCAGTACCTGCCCAATTAAGCTTTTTCAAAAAAGCGTACGAGTACCAATGGACGCTCTCAATAAAATGCTATAAGGTATGTCCAGGAAAGAATTTATTTTTATTTCCAGTATTGCGGCGAACTGCCAATCACATGGCGACAGTTCTTTTAGGAGACACAAGGTCAGTTTAAAAAATGAAATTCGTTCGGTATAATGATAACAGCGGTGTGTCCGCTTACGCGTTAGGTTGTACCGTGGTGTAGACCGCTGAGGTCAACCCTTTGATATAGGAGTGGCAAGTTGTAACCAACGCTTCCTTTTTATCAAATAATTGGCACCCAAGACTGTTCCAGAAGTGTGGAAAACGTCCAAGGGAATAAAATCGGCGACAATAGAAGCAGACAAGCTGAACACTGAGAAGGCTTGGATGTGTGTGTGTGTGTGTTCCTGGAATACAGACAGAAGAGGCGATACAAGAATTGAGACAGCCTGTTTTCGAACATGAAAAAATTTAGCCCTCTGCGCTTAATATTCTCGGTAAAAGGCTTTGAAGGTACGTTGGGCTTGCTGTGAACGTAGACTTTCACGAGAAGACGGCACAAAAAAAAAACGTTCCTGCGTTTTTGCAGCCGCCCTTTCCATAGGGCCCATTCCCCGTGCAAGCCGGGTGAACTTCCAATGCGTTGCAGCCCCACACAAGGGCCGAGCGCCAGGCCAGGGAGTCGCTTGTACCTATTTTACCGGTAGGTGCCAGGCGCCACTAAGGCACCCGAATGCACATGGTGCCTTCCGCAGCCATCGTTGATGCTCAACTTGCAACCGCCAGGGACAGGACATGCCGCCAGACTCTTTCACCCCGGCAATGGCGCAACGCGGCATGACGGGCCGGGGCCCCGCCAGATGGACAAGGGTCAGGGGCCCCTCGCGATGGTAAAGCAGCTTTCAAGGCGTAGGTTCCCCTTTCAAGGGTCCGCACTCGACCAGGGACGCCTGTACCCATTCAAAGAAACTGGTGGGTGCCCGGTGGTTCCAGAGAGGCTGCAAGCAAGACAAGTTGAACCATGACATCTTTCCAAGAGTAAAAAATAAAAGGGGAGAATGGAAGACAAGCTGTAGTTACCCACAAAGATAAATCCTCCATGGCGTCAACGGAGATGGCGTGCTGCAAATAACCGCCTCGGCAACGTTTCGGGTTCAGCGCTCGAGCAAAACATCCCTAGTAGGACAATAAGTCTTGAGAGCTTTTGTGCTCAATGGCACTTACACAAAGAGCGCAATCCTCACAGAAGCACCCACTTAAGACGCTCTGTGCCATCCCACTTTCAAGGGTATTGTTTCAAACCGGCGGGCCAACTTTTATAGCTTCGAAACAATAAACTGCTTAGAAGGGAGATAAAAGCACACGTAGAATGGACGAGGGCTTCTAATGCGCTCGTCGAGTTTATTTTCGTTTCTTTGTTTAAATCCTTCGCGCTCTTTTTATTTTTTCAAGCCATGAACCAGCTCGCCCAAGAAAGGCTTTCATTACAGACATTTGTATTCGCTTTAAAAGATATTCTTCGTAGCAACCTCCGACTTCTCAATGTAAATGACGGCCCAGACGGGCACGAAAATATCTCATCTCAGTGCATCAGCTTGAGATGGGCCCCCTGTCACGCTTTCACAACGCAGTTGGCGCAATTTTTGTGGATATTTGAAGTTTCTTAAAGGACCTAATTAATCAAGACTACTTCCAAAACAGTGAAAGATAATACGGATGAAAACACTGGACAACGGTAAACGAATATCTGTTGCATGGACATGACACCTTACATATGTAGTCCACCCACTTGGCGTTTGAGTAAACATGCACTATTGGGAGCAAAAAGATTTGCGCAACATGTCAAGATAATGAAATCTTTGAAGCAGTTTTAAGAAAACGAAGCAGGCAACTGCAGTTGTACACGTTCCTTCGCCTTTGTGACTATTATCTTTCGTTTTTAACAAGAGCAGGCTAGAGCAACGCACGGTAGTCTTGTGCAGATCTTATGCAAACGGTATTTTATTGGTTTTTATTAAAAGCTTTATGAAGGCAGTCGCGATGGTTTCTGGAGGATGAAATGTATGCCGGATTCGATAATAAAATAACAAAAAAACCGTAGGAGTGGTCTACGGTTATTCTCGTATAGGTATAAAAATCGTACACTTTCTTCGGTTATTTCACTTGGGCTTATTTAGCGGAAGAAGCTTCACGACGCCACCTGTGAGGTAAGCAAGGCCACGTAGTATTTGATCGCTTGAAGAAGCGTGCGTTGATGTTTTTCACGCAACCTGACCCGTTTACGCATGAGTCAGATGCTCTTATACGTTATCTCTTGCGCTCATCGCCTATGTTTTTCTTTCTCACACCATTCCATTCCCTCTATAGCCGAATTCAGGCCGGCTGTCTCGTCCTCACCCACCCTTCAGCTACCACATTGCGGTGTGACTTCGGACGCTTTGCACACTTGGGCGGGCTACCATTCATGAAAAAAAAACGTCTAAATGCCACGCTGCTTTGTTCAGGTATAACAACGTTACTGGGCAAAAGCCTCTATTCCCGTAGTTTCTTGTCGCGTCCATCCGGCAAAAAGATTTTTTTCCAGTCCGTACCAGTCAACACAATTCGTCTTGTTTTTATCTTCACACGGGACGCGTAAAAATTATGAGTGAACAAAACGGGGGCCTCTCGGCGGAAAGCAGGAGAAGCAAGTTTTAACTTTACCTTCAAACCGACCAGAAAAGCGGAGAACATATCCCTGAAGATGATCTAGGGTCACCGAAGTGAAATATGTTCCTAAACTGAACAACTGTTGACCAACAGCTTTAAATCCCGTTTTAAGCTCATTATTGGGGTACGTAGGAAAACGTTCAATATCAGTGCCACATTCTGCAGTGTTTTTAGGAATGTGTCACAGTCGGAAATATGAATGATTTCACAATTACTTGAAACGCAGCCTTTACGATTGTCCTGAGCGTGGTTCCTAATAGAGACATTGTCACTATATACCCTACAGCTTTTCACATGCAGGAGATTCGTACACCAGAACCATGGTTAGTTTGGGGGCTGCCGGTCTATACTCAATTACAAATCTTCTTTAAATATTAGTTATGATTATAAGCAATTATTTGGAAAATCAAAGAAAAGAATTGTAATGAAATGAGCAATTGCTTTTGCGAAAATCACGAGGATTCCTTGGCAAAATGACGGATTTTGCATTAACAGTCAAACTAATTTGCAGGAAAAGGGTCTGTCTCGGCAACGCAGAACACCTAACAACATTCAATGCACTGTTAAGAGGTACTCCAGGTGTCCGTCTAAGCTCCTTGTGGTAAAAGTAACGCGTATTCAGCAGAACTCCATGGTTTTCCACAATGCCTGAGCACCTAATTCAATTAAGACAAAAGCGGTGTAATATTACCTGATTTTTACTGAGGCCTGATAAGGCGAGCCGTTAGCGAGGCGGTTCTACAGATATAGCTCGCCCAGCTACAACGTACTGAGTTTTTTTAACGCAATACTTCGCAGTGGGGCTAGCCCGCAATATTATACATACCTATTAGTTAATGCCCTGTAGCCCGCATACTCACTGCGCCCAAACCCAAACAAGTTGCGGCCTAATAGCATCACAAACATTTCCTTTGCCTGAACGTATAGCGGCTGTGTAGCAAGAGTCGGCACCGTCGGCACCTCCTCGGTACCCAACTTAACTCGTGTTGTTGCAGCAAAGTGCTTTTCTTGGAGGCCTAAGTTGGCCTCACCACACGCTAATACCGCCCGACTTCTTGCAGAACCTGTCAAGCAGAATAAGAAAATTAGCTGAAAGCGCTAGGACTGCCTTTGGAAGCGCTTTGGCTTGTCAAAAGGACATTCATGTCCAGATACAATTGCAGAGAACGGGTATCTGCCTTGAGGAGTGCTAAAGTATGCTTTCGTTGATATGCTCCTCAAAACTCATTCTTGCGCTTATATTGAATGAGAACCGAGACGATGCTACCCACTTGCCAAAACCTTGTGAACGACCCTCAGACGTCCCGCACAAGCAGTAGCTGACTCCGGCAGTATCGCAACAGGCTTCATATTGCTTCCGAATAAATATTAAAACATCAATAGGTAAAGTTATGGACTGTGTTATATTAAAATTATGGATTGTGTTAGAATGAAATTCTAACACCAAACTATTAACCAGAGCACACGAAATAAAAATACGGTAAATATAATACTGGTGCACACTAGTATGTTTGGAAATGCACGTACCGCAACTTTAGTCTAATAAATGCACGCATCAATTTCATGTAGATGAAAGCAAATCGCCTATTTGTGTCTTCTAGTTCTATTTTCAGGATAGCGTTTCTTTTGTCCGTGACTGTACATAGGGGCGATACGTACATACGCATCTACCACAGGTTTTCTGTGTGTAGATATACATACAAAATTGCTTAAAAGTTACACGCGGTGTTGAGTTAATCAAGAAATTCACCCGTTTAGGGGTTTCAAACCGAGAACTGTTTTCTGTGCCTGAAAAACTCAGACCATACCCATACTTGGCATCGAGCATGCTATACGTAGTTTCACCTGTATGCAACACAACGCGAACTCATTTGCGTGACGACAAGTTTTTATAAACAACGAACCAAATAAGGACCATACACTCAACGGTTTCAGCTGGGACTTGCCACCCACTCCGCATCTTGCCACGCCACTGCGTCTTGCAAAATTGTTGGCCTCTTCTCGAAAGATGCGACCTCATCAAGAAGCACAAGGACCAAATCACGCGGAAATTGTTGAAGCATTCCGAATCACCACGAGAGGGGATAAGTGCGTCAGCAACCATCGGTCACCTTAACGGCGAAAGAGATGCTATATTTGAAAGGATGAGCAGTACCCAGAGTGGTGTGATTAGTTGGCGCGCGGCAAAAAGAAAAAATGCTTACGCTGTCTGCATATCTTGTGTTTGTTTTTGTATCTTGTTTGTATAGCGTATATATTTGCGTTTGCAATAAACATGCTCAGTTGTTGTCAGCGCTCGTGTGTGTGTTCTCCCTCGTCCTTCGTTTTTTGCGCTGTTTTGCTTCAGTTCATTAAAACATCAATAGGTAAAGTTATGAACTGCGTTATGTTAAAGTTATGGATTGTGTTAGAATGAAATTCTAACACAAAACTATGAACCAGAGCACACAGAAATCAAAATACTGGTAAATATAATACTGGTGCACTACTAGTATGTTTGGAAATGCACGTACCGCAACTTTAGTCTAATAAATGCACGCATCAATTTCATGTAGATGAAAGCAAATCGCCTATTTGTGTCTTCTAGTTCTATTTTCAGGATAGCGTTTCTTTTGTCCGTGACTGTACATAGGGCGATACGTACATACGCATCTACCACAGGTTTTCTGTGTGTAGATATACATACAAAATTGCTTAAAAGTTACACGCGGTGTTGAGTTAATCAAGAAATTCACCCGTTTAGGGGTTTCAAACCGAGAACTGTTTTCTGTGCCTGACCCATACTTGGCATCGAGCATGCTATACGTAGTTTCACCTGTATGCAACACAACGCGAACTCATTTGCGTGACGACAAGTTTTTATAAACAACGAACCAAATAAGGACCATACACTCAACGGTTTCAGCTGGGACTACACTCTTAGTCAATTCCTGGTTATACGACCCGCATGCAGGCGGGCCACCGCGTCAATTTAAAGCCGCTTATATAGCGGTGGTTCAGGCGGCCTCGAGCGCAAGCGGCCCGACAAACACGCGGCCCACCGAACACGCGGCCCGGCGTTTAAGCGGCCCTCGCGAGGGCCGCCTAACCAGAGGGCCACGTAAACCCCGGGCCGTGTGTTCGGCGGGCCGCTGGCCGCAATTTTTCTACGCGGCCCGTTACGCTAATCTAGTCCCGCTTACGAAGCGGCCCCCAAATCATACGGCCCCTAAAATAAGCGGCCTTGTGGCTTTCCACCAAAAAAAAAAAAAAAAAATCCACACGGCCAGAATTGATTTCATCCGTTTTTTTTGCGCTCACATTGACAGGCGAACGCCAGCACCCCGTGACGAATGCTCTGACATATGCTACATCATGCGAGACATTTAAGCACATAGACGTAACCCTACGGAGAATCGAACCTGGGTCCATTATATACAACACATCAAGAGGCAGATATCATTACCACTGCGCCACGACCCACGGGCTGCTGGGCAGTGCAAACATGGGCTTATCAGTATTCTGCATGCTGTTGCGCGTCAAGCAGGAGTCTTAAATAACACATTCGGCGGCGAGTGGCTTTCTTTACACCACCGTTTTTGAATCGCTCTACCAAAGAGGCATAATACTACGGTTTGAGGGAATTTAAGTACACTGTTACGAGCGGAAACCTTTTGTCATGCTGTGTGCTCGTTCCAACAGTATGATGCGCTGTGCGGGGATTAATTCCATCGATGCAAAGGGAATCGATAACAGGTATTCTGCCTGGATACCAAAATTATTCTTGGCCATTGGCGGAAAGTGTCCCCTATGACAATGCTTGCAAATAGCTAACACGTAAGGCGCACTGTTGTACTGCAAATCAGAGCTGTATCGTCACGAGTGGCAAGTATACCAAGCATGAAATGGTGTACTCAATCTTTTCTGCTCGTCGTAGCTCTTCTGATGGTGCGGTTACATGCCTTGACCTTTGTTTTTGTAATAGGAGGGCGGTAGTAAATTACGCATCTGGTAATGTAACGAACCAATATTAAATCACTCACTCCACCTAACCTTGTGTCGCGATGCCTGCAGCATTGCTGCGTTCACGCCCAGGTAAAGAGCCGTCGGAAGGCCAGATACTGCGTTTTCTTTTATGGATCGCGAGCACACAAATATCTTAGCGTTTTCTTGCGCAGACCGGACAAGCGCTCGGCCGTGTAACTTGTAACGCCCTGCATTTCCAGAAAAATGCAGGTTTCGCAGATGTTCCACCTTTAATCGTTATAACATCGTAAATGGAGACCATTAGTGAAACGAAATTTTGAAAACTAAAAAATAAAAAAAACATTAAAAAATGTCAGAAAATGGCGGACCGTAACACCCTGCATTTCCACAATAATGCAGATTTAGCGGAAATTCCGCTTTTAATCTTTATCATCGCGTAGATGGAGATAATTGGTCGAAATGAATTTTGAAAAACTAAATAACAAGGAAAGTATAAAAACTACGGAAAATGCTGAGCTTTTTAACGCCCTTCATTTACAAAAAATGCAGATTTGGCGCAAGTAACACCTGTGATTATTATAATAGGGTAAATCGCGATAATTGGACGGACAGGACTTACAAAAACCAAGAAAATTGGCTCTAAAAGATTCACACTCAAGAGAAGCGGCATAGGAATGCTGCGCATTAGTAGACATTTCTCTGAATTTATGCGGTATTTTTTAAGTGGCCTCGTTTCATTCGCTCTTCCATTATGAGCGAGTTATTATTGTACGCGGAAGCGCAAGGTCGCGGTTCAGCATTTTCAACATTTTCAAGGCAGTTCACCAAAGCCATAGCACCTGGGCATGAGCGCACCCTTGTGCATGGAAAGTTAAGATCATATAAAACAATGCTACAAACAAATGGGTTGCAATAGCTGCAATTACCCTAAAACATTTTTAATTTCTGCCCTTCTGGAACATCTTCATGACCTCAGTTTTCATGCAATGAGGTTTTACCTTTATAATCTCAGTGTTTTGCCACCTGATTTATCAGGCCTCAATGCACATACCACGAAATAAAAAAACTACCTATATTCATAATGCTATGTTACAAGCAAGGCTGTAAAGAAAGTATCTGTATACCTTAAACCTATCCGGATCTTGAAGTGATAGTCTACTCATACAAGCTTGGGACACGAACAGAGAACTGAGTTGGGTATGTAAATGTTAAGTATTTTGTCATTCTCGAATTCATGGCCATGCACAAGTGTGAGATGAAAATTACATAAATTGCACCATGTCCAAGGAACGATGTTTTCTTTTTATTTGATATCCAAAATACAAATGTGAACACAAAAGACTTATACTGAAAAAATAAAAATATTATCAGATTGCCCTTATGGAACACACAAATGAAATTTTTTTGAGGAAGAGCAAATAACGACCTCTCAAGATAACATTATTGTTTTCATTTATGGAATTTTCAGCAGCTTGCTGCTTACAAAACAGGGTGGAAACTCGTCTTTTTTGCAGGCTACTGCTGCTATAACGTCCAACGTTTGGCCTAAAGCTGGTGGGTATCTCATGTCCTTAATGTAATACATTACCAAACAAAGAAAAAGTACATTCTTCGGGCTTCAATTATGGTCCAGGTACACCACTTCCGATTATGCAGATGGCCTTTGTAGAATCGCCCCAAGCAATCTTTAGCCTGGGAGCTGCTGCTTCTGGAATTTTGTCGCACTGGAATGGAAACAGGGTTGTAAACATTTCAAAAACTTTGAGTCACGGGTAGCAATGTGTTGTGTTGGCACTGCGTGAAGAAAAGAAATGGCAGGTGAATAAGTGACCAGGTACAAAAGGGTTGCATTATTTATCGGCGGTAACAGTATAGCCTGAAGCGGCGCAGCAGAAGTACCACCAATGCGTTAGCAGATATGTGAAAATATAATAAATCAGGCAAGTGCATCGCTGTAGTTTAAACAATTATTTCTTTCTCAGTGCTCGTAGATTCAAACGCTCTCCAAGGAGACGTTTTCTTCATATACATAGGAAGGCCGAGCGCTTTTTCAGTGCAAAGGCATGCGAGAAAACGTTGCCATAATTTTATTTGACGGAGACGCGTCAATTGCACGTCGAAAAGAAACTCTGTTCACTGTTACATGCGTAGGGTAATGTGCCCTAGTTTGTTTTTATGAAACAATTTCCACCAATAGTATGGTGCAAAACATTTTATTAAAGATGGAACAAGATTGCTAGTAATATCTTTTGATAAAGCATAGGTAAACTGCGCGCACCAAACAAGAGCCAGCGCATCTTTAACATTAAAACATTAGAAGCCACCGCTTCGAGCGACCTCCACGCCGGCGACGCGCCGCGTTTGCGCTGCCAATGCTATCGCGTTTCAGCAAACCGCGAGTTGACACTCAAGACAGAGAGAGAGAGAGAGAGAACAAACTTTATTTTCCGCAGGACCTAAGTCCAGGACCTAATTTCAAAGTTCAAGTCACCGGATCCACGTAGTACTCCAGACAGACGACAGCTGTGGCGAACGCACCAAGATGGGGGCTGGTGTTACTCCTGAATGTTGCATCATGTGAAAACTTTACCACTTAGACGCACCGTAATGAAGTTTACAAATCGCCACAGAACTAAGGCTACTCAACGTGCCAGAAAAGTCACTAGCCGAAACGACGACGCGAAAACCTAGTTACAAAAAAACGTTACAAAACTTTTCGCTACGCCTACCGAAAATGACAAGCAGTGGCCATGGAATATTGAAAAATACAAAATTGAAACTGTGTTTCATGTGCCTTGACCTGGACAATGAAACGCGTGGAAAAATGCAATTTCTTTATGACACCACGGTACTCATTACGGCAACGGAAGTACCTCACATGTGCAAGCGTTTTCATTTTTGGATGCAGAGCATCTGATTCACTCGCCTTGTCCCTCCGGCGTCGTCGGCGTTGTCCGCCCCTCCCCCATTCTCCTCGCCGCGCAAGCTGCGCTCTCTGCCGCTCACCCCCTCTCCTCTCCGATAGCGAACACTCTCTCGCGAGGGGCATTGGATTGGATTCGATTGGATTGGCTTGGCTTGGATTGGATTTGGATTGCATTGGATTAAAGTGGATTGTGTTGGATTGTGTTGCGTCATAGCCGCGGCAGACGCGCTGGGGCCGGCGCATGTGCGGTTTCTCTCTTCCGCGGTTTCCTCTCCTTCGGGCCCGCTGCGCATATAACCGGTGTGCCGTTCTCCGGCGAAGCAACATCCACGCTTGGCTCAAGCACCTAGAGTCCACACCGCTTTACAAGTACGCCAACGTCGTCATCAACTGGGACCGGCTTACGCAGTCCCCTCAACGTTATGCGCGCTATAAAACGCGGTCTCTTCGCCGCTACGCCTATGCGTCGCATCTACACAGGGGTTCCCGCGAGGGGAGGTGGGAGTTTTCACCTGGATCCCAAAACGGCCGCCACACAGGGAAACCGAATCCTCTCTATAAAGCACGTCAAGTTTACCGTACGGCCCCGGGTATCGGAGAACAATTTTGGCGCGGGTTTCTTACGACTACGAAAAAGGCATAATTTCATGGCCCTTACTAGTTGTCTGCAAACACTAATTCTTACAGTCTGCGCCCTCCCCCCCTCTAAAAAAAAACAAGAAATCCAGGGACTTACCTATCCTTTCATGTTCAACCGGGCTATGCCCGCAATACACACACCAGCCGGCTTGACATGGCGCCGCTGCTTAGCTTGCGTGACTGGTGGCCCTAATAAACCCATCCGATTTACACCACCCCAGAAGCACACATTTGATGTCAGCGAAAGCGAATGTGGTCAAGAAAGTGTGAACGCTTGGAACTAAGTATGAACTACATAGAGCAAGAGACAAAGCGCGGGCCCCCAACTTGCTCCGCGATGAAATTCCTCGCACGTGCGGGATAGAGACAAAGCACCGTACCACAACTCACCGCGCGCAAACTTTTTTCCGCTCCTACTGCGCATGTGCGTGCGAGATATTTGTGAATGTTTTTCGGCTTTCGACGCGTCGTCGGGCGCGCGTTGTCGGCCACCGCAAAAGAAGCGCGCGGGCGATTGTGTGAGGAGGAATACGCGCATGCGCCGCAAGCCACACATATCACTCGGAGCTTCACGATTGCCCCTCTTTTTTATTTTATTCCTGTCGTCAGGCTGTCTGCTAGTTTATAGCCAGTGACACGGGCCGTTGGCGCAGCATATAAGCGTGATGCAACCACCTGAGGTTTTTTCACGGAAAAGAAGTCTGTCAGGGCCTCTTATATCACGGTATGGGAACTGCCCACCGCATATAAATAGTACGCCATCCGGGACGCGACTAAGAGTGTATAGGCTGAGCAACCCGTACTTCTGCGCGCAAGTCTGAGTGTAAACGCTGAGCTGAAGGGTTGTCGGTCTGCACTCAAGCCACTCCGAATGTTTACTCCAACTTCTTGCAAAGATCTCTGAAAATGCCTTGAGCAATTTGTGTCAGCCACGCCGTATTGACTTCCTGGAATAAAACAAACCATACTATCCTACATACAAGGGGGACGATTCTTATATCTCAAAGCAGCTACAGAAAGCCTATGACGTTATGGGTCCTTCATAGTTTCCAAAATATCCAAAGGTAACTGGGAGCATTTGACTATCTGGCCTAAAGGGCTGGATATCGATTAACATATGCAAAACCCACCATAAAAAAGAGACCCGAAGAATAGACCGGGCGCACTAAAGCCGGCTTAACATAAAAACACACATGCACTGCTGTGAAAACGTGTATAGAGCGGCACTATAAGCCCTTTTTTATCAACGTGAAAGCCTTACGACGTGTTTTATTTGTAATTTTATTACGGGGAACCGGCTTTTTACGTGCACGAGAAGCATGCTCTGGAAGGTGCATGCAGTGTTGTACGGACCGGCGTTCTTGGAACTAGTTATTTTCGGAGGAACGGAGTAACGTAGCGATAACAATAAGGGTTGGTGGAACTGTAACGGTAACTCGTTAGTTTTATGTAGGAACGGCCGGAACGGCGTTTCTTCTTCAAACGTTAGGTCGCTAGGTTTGGCTGTTGTTGATGCCACGGCTGCAGTACAAAAATCAACAAGTCGCTACTGTGTTTCTCTTTCCATAAGCTGGCCTATTGGTCCGCCCTACAGCGAAATGCGCTTCCTGGAAGGTCAAGGGCAGAAAAATAACCACGCAGCGGGCGGGAGCTTGTGCTAGCTGTCATGCGCGGTTAGCGTACGCGGCGGCGTTCGGCGGGCAAATAGCGCAGCCACAAGAATTCTTTTCAAGTTTCATAGTTTGTCTTGGGAGGCCAAGATGCACGTCTAGTCGATAGAATTGTTCCCTTCCATGGAAAAATTGTCTAAGTCCGAGCGGCACCGCAGGTCCTTTGTGAAGCCATCGTATCTGTATATTGTCGGGGTAACTACCGCATTAGTGCGCTCAAGGCGCGGGTGCATTGTTGTAGGGGGAGTTTCGCTTCCGGTGAGGTCATACAAAGGATCACCGGCTTTGGGCGCGCCGCAGTATCTCGGGATGTTGTACTGCTCGGAGGGTCAGAGTACGCGCGCAGTTGGTCACGGCGTGGTCTACCGCCGATCTGGCGGAAATGAGTCGAGGGGGGTGCCAGGTCCTTTTGTATTGCACGCGTCGTATCAACAAAGAACAGGAAGTCCGTCATTGTTGGGCATAATTTGATCGCGCGCCGAATGGACAATACCTGAGAGAGGCCTCCCCAAGGTCGACGGCCAGCGTTCAGAGTTGCTTAATTTGGTCACGTTCAACCTGTGTTACATTTGTGCTTTGGTGAATACGTGGGTGTGAGCGTAAGAGTGTGGATCACGCAATTGTTTGTGTACAAATCTTTGGGTTTTGTTAACGTGGCCAATTAGCGGTCCAGTGTGTGTTGGTTCCTAGGTCCTCGGGGCGTGGTTTTTGTGTAATAAAACCGATGTGTTTGGTGTTCTTGGACAGTCAGAGCGACAGTTTAAAAGTCGATATAAGCCTCGTGCACTGGTATGGTGGCGCCAATAAATTTGGACCAGTAGCGCCCGCAGTCGATCAGCTCCGCATCTTTTGCTCGTCCCGTGCTGCGCCGCTCCGCGAATACGGCACGCAGGGCCCGCGTGACCACGCGAAGTCGGGGCCGTGCGCGAACTCTTCTGCGGTTTCCAATTAATAGGAAGCCATGAGAAATACTACAAAATAAAGGCTACTTCACCCGCGGAAAAAAAATACTACACCCCAGAAACTACATCATCGGGATCATTAAAGAAATTCAGACCGAAACAGGGCCGCCTATTTAGCCCTGGAACATGGTGTGATGCAAATGAAGGGTTTTAAAGAAGTGCGGCTAGGGGTAAGCGAAAATATAGAATAGAATTTTAATTGGTCTGCATTTTTTGCCGATACCCCCGAACACAATCTGTGCAATGCCTGACATTCGCTCAATACCGCGCAATGGGAGAGCGAAGTTAACGCGTCGTTAACTTGCTATGTCGAAAATTAAACCTTATTTACAACAATCACACGAATAATGGAACAAAGCTTCCAAAAACCTAGAAGTAGAACCCGATGAAAGCAAAAAATTATTAAAACGCACCAAACCCTAACGCCAGTCATGTGTACAAAAGGGCATAATTAGCGAAGTTAACACATTTGTCGTATAATAGCGTAAATGTGTTATTTGTATCAGAAAAACAAAAATATTAAGAGCTAGAAATGAAGTAATAAAACAAAAGAAAACCAATTCGCCGCACTCACCTGTTTTATAATGGGTTCCGAAATGACAAACCAGAAAAAAGCAAACTAAAAAACGAAAAAAAAATCGGAAAAGCACCAATCTGGCTGCAATTAAAATTCTTAAGATAAACAGAAGCGGCGTAGGAATCGATGCACAGCAGACGTACAATTCGCAGTAAATTCCGTGTCTTTTGTTGATATTTCACGCACATTGTTCTTTGTTTCGTTTGTGTTCTTGCCGGCTCTGTTTTTTTATTTTTATTTTTATTTCTACCGCTTTAGGGGCATGTAGGCTGTCTGCCCCGGGAGGGGCTAACACACGGCGACGGTGGCTATTTGCATGAGTAGCCACGAGAGCCAAGCAGAAATTGTCCACGGATTCCTACGGGCGGGGGATAAGCCATCAGTGCGTCCAACGCAGGACAGAGCAGCGGATAAAGCGCTTATTTAAATGTTATTATAAAGAGCGCATTTGAAACTGTCGAATCAAACGTTGAGGTGATCAGATGGCTTCTCGGAGCACAGCATGCGCTCTCCTAATAACATTCAAGTAACAAAAAATAAATAATTTATTCTTTGACGATGTTCCAGTCCTGTTTTTGTAACTGTTCAGCCATCCGCAAACATTGAAGTAGGCAGAATTGTTAATTTTTCACCCGTAAATGCGCCGTTCTGTGATGCATTGGCAGCTGCGGCGTCTGACTTTGCCGGCCCCGTACAAGCAAAATACGCCGCCGTGGCTGCCAGGAGGCGCTGCCTGTGCCGCTCAAGTAGTAGCGCACTAGCCCTATGGGGTAGCTTGAGTCCGGTCACTTGACCGAACGAGAGTGAACGAGGAGCCCCTAGTGAGATAGGTATGTTTAGCTGAGATCATTTAGGCATTTCTCTTTTTATGCCAACTTTGTATAACAGGAGCGCAGTTAGACATGTCTGTACTTTGTCCGGTGCTCCGTGAAAAAATTCGTCTAGGAGCGCTTCCTTGGATCATTTTCGTCTTCAGATAATCTGCTGCCGGCGGTGTTCATATTCGTATAAAATAGGTAGTTCGATGTAACTTCTAATTTTCTCACTTTATTTCGCCTCAGGATTATCCGACACCGTATTTTAATTTTTTAAATAGAAACGTAACGTGAATGTAACGACACGTTCCAATTTTCAAAAGTGCAACGGGAACGCATTCCTTTCGCAATAAAAGGACTTGTAACGGGAACTCGTGTCACCGTTGGGAAGGAATAGGAACGAGCTTTTGTTCCTGTTTTAGAGGAACGCATACAACACTTGGTGCATGACACAATACCACTACAGATTGTCGCGAAGACCAACCCTCTACAGCACCACTGCTCGTAACGAGTCCGTAACAGTAGTGATAAAAGGTTGAAGCAAGAAGGTCATGTGCTGCTTCTGTTTCTGTGATTACGCCCACAAAATATTTAAATATAGCAAAAGAAGCGTGCTTTTTTCTGTCATTGAAACCGCAAGTACCATGAATAAATTTTCGTGTTTATCGTGGCGCTTGCTTGTGTCGACGCCAATTCATCCTATTGTATTTATTGAGCAGGGAAAGGAGTCGTGAAGTTGCGGTGGCCACCATTAGGCAGACCACACTCTCCAATGCAACCCCGTTGCGAGTCGTCAATATGTTCTCAGCCATACAAATGTGATAAAATAGTTGGGCCACCGTTTCTGAGCACAGAACAAATATTCTATGGCAACCAAGCACACTTACGGAAGGATAGATAGAGAATCAACAGCAGCCGTCGTTCAAATGACCCCATCCTCCTCAAACGGCCGTAAAACGGTTATTGTTTAAGGGCAATTACCTGGTATCAATAAATTTTGCCAGCTTGTCATAACGACTAGCAGTGGTGTTATTTGTCACAGCAAAGACTTGCATTAGGGCAAGGATCCTATCATTGAGTTAGGCTTTGTAGGTCGTTCCTGCTAAGTTGTACATTTTCCTCGTCGTAAAATGTTTATTCCACACCGTACCCTGGAAAACTTTGCTTGTCTAATAAACCTCATAATCACTTAGAGAAGACGTAACTTCTCGCACAGCCTAGGAAACAATCAACCGCGCAATTTGGGGTCGTAACCAAAACAGCTATTTGTGTTGCCGCGAGAATAAAAAGAAACGTATAACAATAAATGAAGGCAAATGTGACTTTATGTGATGTATAACCTAACTGGCTCGTGCTTGCGTTTAGTGCTGCACGTGTGGGGCTGCGACGTCGAACAAGATAAAAAATGAACGATGTCTCATAGAATGTCCTAAGAATATAGGAAGACCGTACAAGGCGGCGTCGCATAGCTCCCATGGCTCACTAACTGTACACCTGCCTCTCTCCAGAAATAAAAATGTTCACCAATAATGTTCCTGGTTATTATTCGAAATACTATGTGTTTGTTTGCTTCCGCCCAACAAGATTACGAACAAAAAGTTGCTCTGAATACAGTGTAGTAGCCGGAATCGCTTCCCATTGCTTCACCCGCCGCGGTGGCTCAGTTGCTAAGGCGTTGCGCTGCTGAGCACAAGGTCAAGGGTTCGATTGCCGGCCGCGGTGGCCGCTTTTCTGATGGAGGCGAAAAGCAAAACGCCCTTATGTACGAGATTTCGGCGCACGTTAAAGATCCCGTGTTGGTCAAAATTAATCCGGTGCCCTCGACTACGGCACGCCTCATCGCCTGCGTTGCGTCGGCGCATTATACCGTACAATCAATCAACCAATCAATCTCTTCCCCATGCTTCGGTTGTTAACATCAGAGCTGTTATGCCGAGGTTTTCCGTCTGTCGCACCGAAAAAAAAAACCTCCAAACCTCACGAGAAAGGGTGATTAGGGAGATACCGAAAATCGAATCAGGTAAATTTACGCCTTTAAATCGTTGACCTAAGCACTGCGCCACCGCAACATTCCTTGGGGGAACTGGTTTGCAGCGGGGGTAAACAGCTTGTGCTGCGAATTGGAAAGAAAAATAATGTGTCTGGTCAGCATAGTTAGGAAAAAGAGGGTCTATATCGATAGGGATAAGAAAAATGGGGTTCGGTCGGCACCAGAATCCCGGGACGCTCGCCGCCGAGTCTGTACACAAAGCAGCCGCGTCGGCAGATTGCCTCGAAAGCGCGTCATCCCTATTTCATATTTGCGCGCTTTCGAGGCGCTTTTTCAACAAAAGTGCTACGAGTTGTGCCGCGCCTCCGCAGATGGCGCCACGGGTCCCGCGACTGAGAGAAGACGCAGTGAAACATCCCCCTCGTGAGGGGCACGATCAAATGCAGAGCATTTCCGGGGGCGCACGGCGTTAATAGTTTGCGTTACGTTAATGTTGCTGCACTTGTGGCAACTGCTGATGAGAGAGCGCTCGTCAGCAGTAATTTGAATGAGTCAACGATATAAGGCACATTCGTAGCGTCCCATTCTGTGTCGGCTTTGTGGCGCAGTGGGTAGAGCACCATGTACATTGCGTTCCGCCCGCAGGGTCGAGGGATCGAAACCGGGCGCCGGATAGTATTTTTTTTATATAGTAGGGAGGGGTGCGGTGCGGACTACGGACGTCAACGCGGGTGACACCGTGAGTTACTGAAATGCTCTGCATTTAAAAGTCGCAGGCCATCTTCAATAGCATGACACCTAAGGACGGGCGAAGCATGCAGTGTAAAAATGTATTCTCGACGCCTTGACTTTTTTGCCCACATCGTCTATCAGATTGAGCAACCATCGCATTCCAGACGCACATTTTTCTTTGGGTTCGTAACTTCGCCGTTGGCTTTGGACTTGCCCGCGGGTTCGAGCACTATCTACATGCTCTAATTTGGGAGAAATGGCAAAGCCTGCGGACGAATAGATCCGGGACTGAAGTCATGAAGAACTTTCACCGGCAAGTTTGCAAACTTAAGGGACATGCAGGAGCTAGGTCTCTGAGGAAGGGAGATACGGCGCCAGCTCTGCTGTTTCTCTACACCGGGCACAAGGGCAAGCAGTAGCAAGTTTTGTAGCGTAGTCTTAGTGCTTGTTTAAACACAATGTTTACTAGTGACATTTTGATTTTAAAGTCAATGACCAGTAGTGTTATGCCTACACTGTCGGACGTTTCATCACAAATACGTACAGGCAGTATTAACTTTGAGAAAAGGATTTCTTGTGGTCATAGGTGAAGGCAGAAGCGCACGTTAGAGCAACTCCCCAACAAGCGCCAATAAAACAGCCTCCAAGGGGGGGGGGGGAAGGGGTGTTATAAATTTTATTGCTTTTACAAATGCAAAAGTGCCTAACAAGCGATTTGGTAATTGTTTGTTGCCTAATTATTCAGAATGAAAGCCTAATAAAGTCGAATTGATCTTCATACAGTGGTCAGAGCTTGGTTACTGCGTTCACGCGTGTACAGAGAAACATGTAGACAGCTACAACAGTGCTGATGTTGTTGTTACCTTACCCCGGTATTCTCAATCCCCCCTCCACTCGAGCCTCAAAACGAGAGATCCTTGAAAGTTATTATCGCATGTAAAAGCATTGTGGTATCCTCAACTCAGCAGAAGGAAGGAAACACATCAAGTATGGGAAAGACTGGAAATATGGCCATAAGCTGTGTTGAAAATAAAGTTGCTCTAGCCTATGTAGCGCTGGCAAAAACGTGGATGCGGTGAGAAGCATAAATTAGTTTATTCAAGACTATGAAAACCGTGTCTAGACGATTCCTAATGTTGCAGTATATCTGCGAAAATCTAAAATATTCTCACACGTGGAATTGCGAATGGGTTACGTTTTGTGTCAAGCTTTGCGATGTTTTAGCCTGAGGGTAGATGTACCCTGAATATGTCCTCGTCTTTTGCGATAATGTCTTCATAAGAACGGTGCTATGTGTCTGAGTTATAATCTCCACGTCGTAACCGTAGCGGCCGCGCCCGCTGACGGTGCTTTTACCTTAAGCTCAACTGCCCGCAGTGGGGCCTCTTTATGTTTTCTTTCACTTTAGAATGAGGCGTATTTCACTTGGCAAACAGATGTCATAGAGTTCGCTGTGCTAGACGTTTAAGACTTTATCGTAGCAGAACAAAAATGTATGGTATAGAGAAACGTGCGCATTGGGCAATGGTGCTGGCGTTGGTGGTGCCAGAAATGTCCTTTCATTGTTATGGTCGTTATGCATATCCCAATAGTTGTTCCTTAAATCTCGGTACTTTTCCTTCCATGTGTTACTGTAAGTGAGGGGCTTGGGCAATCGCGGTAGCTACCGACACAGTGCCGCAATACGGTTGCAGGTGTTGCAGTTAGGATGCTCGAGTTGCTCTTGTGGGCTTCCAGGGGGGCAATTACTTGGCCTAGTTTTTTGTTTTGAATTTGTTTTCTTCCTTTTCCAATCAGGGTAATAGCTAGAAGCGGGGGAGTGAGACGATATGTGCCTTTTTTCATTCTTGTTTTTCGCTCGTCTAAGCAAAAATATTTGCTATTACACCAAACCTGCTTAGCTGGTTCCGCAATTAACATCCGACAATTGCTGCTGCAGTAATCACACCATGCCCCTAACAACCGGGCACTACACGTTCACTGGCCACTCCATCTGTATGTTCGAACAAAATCTCGGCTATGTGCATATAGTCACTCGTTTCATTTGTTTGTTACCCCAGCGAATATTCTTTACGCAACTTTATGCAGATGCCTGTATCCCATCTCCGCAGAAGGCCTCTCGCCACACCCTCGAAGTTGACGTTTCAAAAAGAACGTCAAGAGGGAGAAATTGTATTCTTCTCAGTCAATTTCCCTTCGGAATATTTATTTTATTAATTGCAAAAACACTAAATATAGACACCACTCAGTTTATTTTTTCTCCCGCTATATCAGATTTCGAACAAAAAATACCACGGCCTTGAGGACCTGTGTAGTTAAAGCGCATGTGCATTGCTCTAAAAATCAAAACTTTCTCTTTGAATATACAAAACCCAAGGCTGCCGGTAAAATTCTCGCTGCAAACTTGTGGTATTTTTGTTGCATCTGTAGTTTGTAGGTGATGTACTACCCTGATACTGTATACTGCCTTTTCCTAAACTGTGCACGTGCTACATACTGGGACATCCTCCAGGAAACACAAAGGCGCTTGTGCTCAGCATGTTTTATTAAAATATTTTTTCGTATGTTCTCCTGGCGTCCCGTCCTGCGCATTTTTTAATGTGATGCCGTCTGTAGATATCTCGGTTACGTATTCGCGATGCGGATGTTGAGTGCGTCCCACCATGAGGAATTTCTGCATGGTTGTTGAGTGCACAGTCACGTATGTGTGAAGCCCCCTCCACGACCGCGACTCTGTAAAAATATTCTTTGACTTACTTTATTTTGTCAATACCGTTGTCTCACATTCTGAGATTTATTCGCAGTGAGCAATCATCTTTAGAACAAAACACAAGCACAATTCAACAAATCAGGACACCCATTTGTTTTGAGATTTTGTGAGGTACATGCAAAGAACGGTCAAGTTCATTTCAACAAGTCACCGTGCGTGGAAAAAGAGAACATAGACGCGCTCCAAACGGCACTGCGCAATGCCGCCATGGCAGCCACTTAAGTGGCGATTCAACGGTGCTGCTATTGATCCTTGGGCATCCCCACTGTTGGTGCCACCGTTGTATTATGCCGTGCGTAGTGTAGAAAGCTGACCAACAACATGCTCACAAAGGAAAAAGACATCACCTGAAGAGCATTGCATCCTTACACCGGCGTCATACGAACATTCAAGTCGGTTTGAGTGTTGTTTAATCGTGGTAGGAAAATCTGCGGTGTGTCGCCTGAAAGGTTATGTAGCAGAACATAAAGTATCCCTTAAGAACAGTCTGCAACATGAAGCAGGCTTGTACGAAAGTGGAGTCTTCATGCCTCTACCACCACCATAGGGCTACATTCCGAGGTGCGTAGCCACATCGTCGACGGGAAGACAATTTCCCTTGATTTGGAGCCCCAGTGTTCGATTGTGTTGGTGCAACAAGGGGACGTTATTGGTGTTGGTCAAATATCTTGGACTGGGAGTGAGTCTAGTCCAATGCCGCTCGATATTCTCAACTTTGATGCTGTGAGAATCTGACTGGGTGGCTTTAAAAAATCTACAACACACGCATACCCAGAAACAGTAACCTTTCTGCAGAGCAGGTGACATGCATACGAATCAGTGTAACGTGTGGCATTGGTGCACACAAGTAGCACGGCCATTTGCCTTTCACTATGCCTCACACGGTTCGGTTCCTGTCCCTGAATCTGTTTTTCATTGAGCTCATTTTGAGGCCACCGTCTGCTGTCAATGTCGGGTTCTTTCTTGTGACAAATATAATGCTTTGACAATAATGAATTCACAGTTTATGTTGCACATCTGAGATATTGGAAATTGACATTGATCGAAATTAGGGTGATGTTCACGGAGCCAGCCTGGACAGCTTCCCATTTACAGCTTCATAACCGATCGGCTATACGAGAGCAAAATATGCACTGCGCACAGAAGTTTGCCGTTTTCAAATAAGCCGGGCATAAAGCACGCTCGCGACCTATATTCGCGTTCTCTTATGGTCAGTGAAGTGTATTTGCCAGGTTTCTGTATTTGTTTCGATTGCTTAGACTGGCTAAGGTTTGACCATTTTATCTTTTATCTTGTCGATGAAGCAGTATTTAGTTTTTAAAGCGTGAAATAATACAATGCGACATTTTCGGCGGCCGCAACAACTAACGGCAGTGCCACGTACAAGAGATGTGATGTGATTTCATGATAACCAAGATTTTAATTCAAACCAGTTCCAATTTTGATTCTGTTCAGTGACAGGTTTGGCATCCGACGTTATTGTTGGGTGGGAAGTCGCAATATCTCAGTAACCGGCGTTCCGCGCTTCTGTAATGTTGGAATAATGCGGCAAATAGGCCCACCAGCAAGGCTTGCAATGGTAACGAACGCGAGCAGAGCGTACGCAAAGGATGAACCCCCTCTCCGTTGCTTGATATGCCCAAACGCGATGCGCTTTGCCCCAAATTTGCAGTTTTCCTGGCTCACGCCTGTATTGTAAGGAGCAGGCAAAGGTCGACTGATTCGGCACTGTGCCTGCATGCAGTCGGTGCATATGACAACACCAAGCCAACGAGAACTTGGCAGCGCGTCCGTGTGAGTATGCACATGCTCTGTGTAAGTGCTCATGGAACAATAAACGTTGCGCTCAAAAATAGGGAATTCAGTAAGGAAAACATAACCCGAAAACAAATAAATCAACTGCAAAAAAGCAAAAAATAAAAAAAAGACAATGCACCTAATTATTCAGACCGCTGGTCCATAAGCCTTCGCTGTTAGTAACGGAAATATAAAGTGCAGTTTTTATCACCTCTTCACATTATTTATTTATTTTTTATTCCAAACACCGGAGTTGATTATTTTTTGTTTAAAGCCCGCGCAGCAGGAGTCCTCCCACAATCATACAAATATATAATCTCCACCGATTGCACTCTTTAGGCTGAAAAGCGATATCAAAAATGTGGTCGTGCTGCTGACAGCGGTGGTAGTTCTCCCACCGCAAAAAGTGCTTCTTGCTTCTGGGGTTTTACGCTGTAAAACACACTTTTCGGTAAATGTATTTACGTAGTACCTATATTAACTTCGATGACTCTTATCTTGCCTCTAACTGACGTTAGATTTTTCTTATAGCGAACCATTCAGTGAAGCGTCGCTGGTGCGAATGTGTGAAACTTCTACGACTCAGAGCTTGGTGCATTCTACAAACTAACAAACTAACGCCCCATTCTTCCAGGCGCAAATCGTGTCGTGGCTAAGTTGCAATTAAGCAAACGAACGGCGACTGCCTGCCGGCTGTCAGCCGACAAAACCCTGGACCAACTGATTTTGTTGGAGAGTCGGTGAACCATGCAGTAGCGCAGGGAAGCCAATTCATTTCAACTGAATATTATACGAAACATCATTGGAAATCGGCGAAGAGGGGGAAGGAGGGAGTAAAGCACTGTAGAACTGATTTTTATAATTATGTTTCGCAAACGCAGCGATAGTGTTCGAAACTCGGCTTAAAGATTCCAAACAATTTTTCACCATGTAAACCCCAAATATTTACAAATCCTATCAGCATTCCTTTTACTTAAGTGCGAAGGCTACTGCAATTTTCGCAGAGCAACGCGCTGCTAATTATGAAAAAACAGTGTACAGAAAACGTCAGAGTAAAACCTATTGAAGATGCCAGTGCACAATAAACAGTGAAGAGTTTGAAAGTGAGTCAGGAAATTAGGTGCCCCTCCGCTCGGCGAAGCAGGATGTACGTTCGCAAACAGCCCACTTAAACGGGGTCCCCATTCATGTGGCCTTTTTGTCCAGATGCATAAATTCCAACTTGGCGGGTTCGCATTTATGAAGAAGTATCACCAGCAAAGATGGGAGCAGTTCAAAGAGTACACAAAACAAAACATATTTGTTTTTAATTTGCCATTGAACATACTTCCTAGCCATTCAGCTGAACGAAACTTGGGAGGGGTGTACCTTTGTTCTCGCGGACGCCGACGCTCCATCATATCTCGCTCTTGATCTTTAGAGCGAACGACAGGCGTCGGTCACATCGTCAGTGAAACGGGCAATGCAGGTCCGTTATCAGGTGATTACGGAAATTGTGAAGGGTGCATCGGTGCTGGCGCAGGGCATAAAACTGGTGAAAAAAATTGGCTGGTGATTACGATACTCCCTGCTGTGATATGTGGGCGCAGCAGCAGTACGACGAATCAGCATTCACTTGTGGGTTCTCTCGACAGCAGCGATGATGAGCATCGGCGGAGGGAAGTGCATGTCAGGAAGGGACCACGAACTGCGTCTTGAACTTGCACGCCCCCATCCCGCTTCGCCAAGCGTCCTGCCGTCGGGCGTCTGGTACGTGCAAAGCATACTGCCTCCTCTGCTGCATTACCACACAGTTTCGGTGAACGCTGTCTAGCGCCGCCACAGCGAACCGCCCTCCCACCCAATCTCGCGACACTCTCCTCATTTGGTTTCTTTCACCGTCCTCTTTTTTTTCACTCCTCTCTTTCACTCGGTTACGGCGACAACGTGGCGCAGTCCAGAGACGGCCGCCAAAGGAGTCGCCGTAAAAGGAGTCGGCGCGAGATTGAGGAGGGCGGAAGTGGTGCTGAGTGCAGAAGTTTTACTGGAATGAACATGCCGAGGGTTAGGCATATGCAGATTCACTGTTATAATTATCTGCCATGATTGCGCTGCCATTGATAATCGCCACGCCACCAGTGGAAGAATATTAGTTCATCTCGGCAAGGTTAGTGCGTTCTTTACGTCAAGTCAGCGTGTAATCATACACTTATTGTAGGGATCGTGTATTGCTAATGTTTGAGGCAAAGATCTTCGAGCCGTCGTTGTGTTCAGACCGCCGAACGACATTCGCATAGTAAACTTTGGTACACAGTTTTGCACATCCTTCTCTGTCGCGGCTACCTCATATAAAAACGTTTGTTATGGTTCCGATAGGCCCAAATCTAGCTTATAAAAATAGAACTCTATTTTTTCTCCCATATAGGGAATTACACCGAGCTGGCTTTGAACCTCCTCCGGACTATTACTGCTCATTTTTTTGAGTCAACCTCATTGGTGGGCTACCAGAGGGAGGTTTTATGCTAGCGAGCCCGATTTTGTGGGTTTGCATACAGTACCAGACAGGAGGCTTCCTGATTGAGATGAATCAAAATGCCCGTAAGTCAAAATAAATTGTACTAAAAACGATCAGTTATTCTAAATTGGTCTCTAGCATTCCACTATATATGGCCATATAAACAACGTTAGTAAGACACCCTGAACTCGTTCGGCTCTGGTGGTGTCAATTGACCCCATCACATGAACGTTCCTCTAGCGGATAAAGAACAATACCAGAACTGCTAGATTTTTGAAGCATTGTCTTTCAATGATGCCTATTGGGATAGATATCACTGTTGCTTCAATTTATTGTAGCTACTAGCTACAAAAAAAAAAAGCTCCGGTGAAGTCGAAATTGCGACAGTAAGACTGAAAAAAATGCCTGTCTCAGTTTTTTCCCAAACTTGTAAATGTATAAAAACGTGCACTGCAAAGCTGATTTTTTGTGTGTAGGTTTATGTAGTTATAAAGTATAGAAAATTGTGCAAAAGTGATGGGATTGCCCTTAAAAAAGTTTTATTTGCCAGATGTTCTAATTATTTCTTCTTTAATAAATCTGTTGTTACTTTTAGTTCCAGCTCTACTTTTTATTTGTGGGGTTATGGGACCCTGAAATTTAGGAAAACACACCGAACACCCTGTTTTGCTCGAAATAAAAAAACTCACGGCTGAAAGGGTTAAACTTGAGTGTTGATGTTTTACAGAAACAGCTCCTGCTGGTCATATTCTTGCGTCGCTGTTGCATCATTTGTAATAGGCTAGGAATATGAAAATTTATAGTTCTGTTACTTCGACTCCAGGATACCTAAGTCCTCCGGAAGATGTAGTGAAACGGATATCTTAAAGGAGCCATGAAGAGAAATACAATTTCATTTAATTTGAAAGAACTAGGATTCAGTATCTCAGTCAGCTTGATTACAGCCACAAAATATGTTTTTTTAACGAAGAAAAAGCAAGAAGAATTTAAAAACTTTCAAATTTTGCGCCCCAGTGACGTGTTATGAGCAAGAATGACGTTATACGGGCCAACAATAAAACATAATTTTCAGTGCGTTAACTGCACGTTAGCATTCAAGTGATGCGGTCAAATGAAACTAGAGGCCCCATTACAGACGTCCAGTCATGTGTCGTCGCGACAGGTCAGTTAGGCGGCCGCCAATCCCACAAACAAGTTTCTGTGACGTCATAGAAAAGTTGCGGGAAATTGGCTAGGGGGCCGCGACTGCTTCACACGTTTTCTTTAATATCTCCGTTATTTGTTCGAAGGCTGCGATGATATTCATATCATTGTTATCAGGATTAAGCAGCCTTTCTAATAAACCCAACTTGTTTTTTGTCTTCATGGCTCCTTTAAGTGCTGGATTGTGCAACAAATGCCGGTCTTTTGTGTGGAATCGATGTGTTTGAGATGCCTAATTTGAGATGATTAACGTTTATGTAATAATATTGTGCTTCTCTTGCTTTTTTCGCGATCAGAGAATTCAGCTGTCTGTCCATGCACATAGTCTAGCTACAAGAAAGCAACAACAAGAAAGAATCGATGGCAAATACGAAAAAGAATCTCAATAAAGTGCAATATGCAAAAAGGGACAACATCGTGTGCTGATCTCTGAGCGATCGTTGAAAAAGGAGCTTCTCTTTCCCTTACTCTTCTCTTCTCTCTTCTCGCGTTCTCTTCTCTCTTTCCTTTTTTCTCTCATCTTTTCCCTTTTTACACAAACAAAAGAAAATATTCTTTCAGGCGTTTCCTGGGTTGTGGTTTCTTTTCTCTGAAATTTATAACCGCTTTAAATTAAACTTTTTTTGAGTGCTTCAAAAAAACGTGTGGAACAGTTTGCCCTGTGGTGAGAACAAGCACTGGGGTAACTCCATTTATTTAAACGCTGATTCATATTTAACAGCTAGCTCGAACTACCCATCGCGCATGATCGATAACTCTTGCAGCCCCTTTAACTCCTCACCAGGCATGCGTTAGCAAGCCTGTTTAACTTATCTTTATCAGTAATGCTTGTGATAAAAAAACTAGACAAAGCCTACGTGGCCACATTTCTAAAAGCTTTGAACAAACATGAAGACAGAAAGAAATACTCACCCACAGGCACAATATATTAAAACATTTTTCAAGTAGACGAGCTGCCTAGAACACCTCGACGTTTACGTAATATTCGCACCCCTCAATAAGCATCAGTTTTACAAAAAAGTGCATCATTACAAGAGTAATTGGTGTATTTATTTTTTTCTGCGATTTATCTCATATTCTTTATTAATCTTAAAAGCATGGATGGCATACAGCGCTCCTTTTTTGGCGACGACATGACGAGTGTGTATCAAACGCAGTGATAGTCATATCGCGCCACTCTTTAATAGGAAGTACACATGGGGGTTTGTTACTTCTGACCTCAGGGACTCGGCTTCTGCGCGCTAATTTGCAGCTCCTGCTTTTCGACATGTATTAAGGGACGACATACTGCCCTTCGACCTCTCCTCTTCAATTCTTAATTGAAGGTTACAACAATATTCCTATCGTTTCTAAAATTTCCTCTTTACGACACTAAATATGAGCGAAGGACCTTAATTCGCAAACGGTCCTGGCAGTCAGAAAGCTTACACCATAACGGGGTTCTATTTCTCGCTTTCCAACCGGCATAACGTCAAATACGCGGAAAACCGTATCCATCTTGCTTTCTTTATCTTAGTTACATAGTTAGTACTTAGTTACACGAGAAGCCTTCATTCGTCTAATATGAGGAGAAATGACAAGGTAGTGCCCAGCCATAGAAAGGATTTTGTAAATACCAGAACCTGGAATGCATTGATGTCGACCCTGGCCGCCTAGTTTGAGAGCGACGCAATCGACCCTGCCGTGATGACTTATCCGCGGGAACCGTTATCTTGCTCGTCATGAGCGGCTCGATAGTGGAGGAAGAAGCGGCCATTTGTTTTCGATGGCGGTTTCTACAAAATTATGATCAGCAATCAGGTACTCTAAGCCGGCAATCCTACATATCTCAAGAGAGGAAATATGCTGGTAGTTGTCAGCCGTTATAGCCCGTGGATTCGCCCCCAAAAGCGAAGCCCTGAGATTGCCTGATCTTGACAGCATACCAGCCCGGAATTGCCGGGAATGGACCACCTCTTCACACTGCTCGCAGCTTCCCCTACGGGCAGGTACAGGGTCACGCCACATAAAATATGCCACCAATTATCGCCTGACCCGGCAGTGATTCAATCTGCAATTTCCTCCCGCGTAAACAAATGTTCGTGTATGGCAAATTCTGCAAAAATCTTTCCCCATCCCATTTGTCTGTCAGTACTCTTACCGAAAGCGCTACCCACCAGAGTGCCACATGCGCCAACAACTCGCAGATTTGGCGAGCATGCTATGGCAGCAGTGCCCACATGGGGGCGAACTAGATCGCGTTTTATTATTAGTGAGAAGTGCTACACTGTACTACCCCGCTCCAGTCCAAAGCGCAGCTCCTGGCCCAAATCTTGTCGACGACTCTGCAGATTCGTGACGCTCTTGGCAGGTGGTTAAGAGCTGACGTTAGCAGATCAATAATGTTTAGAACGGCTATGTCTCTCAAGGAGCAATTTCTTAACTATTTATTACACAGGAAAAGAGTGTCCTGAATGCCAATTGTTTTTTAAACGAGAATATGGCGATTTAAATCAATACTTTTAGGGTAACGTAATTCTACACACGAAAGCGCGGCTTTCACTTCACATTCCGATTCCAGAGCAACCGCTTCACCACACGCACGGCGAAAACAACAGCCCGAACCAATTGCATAGTTGCTTACCTTATATAGCACAAAACGTCCGAAAAGCCCAACTACGGCTGCTTGTTTAAATTCACCATCAAACAATGGCTCAAATAGCAGACTTAAATTTCAGCCTGTTACGCGCGTCAACGTGTTTTCTCGTGAATAGAGCAATAATTGTCTTATTTTTGAACAGTGGGGCAAAGAAGTACTGAAAAGTTTATGCCCCTCGCATAAAATTTCTAGAACAAATATTGCTTCGATCAAAATGTTCTGCCGAAAGCAGGCTTCAGCTTTGAATTTTACCTTGTTATTTCACTATAAAAAAGAACGGAAAGAGCGACATCAAAGATATCGTTAAAACTGTCTATTTACGAATTATGGTTTTGACAGACATGACAATATCGCCAATTCAAGTAGTAATTTTTAAAATTCTACTGATTTCATTTGGCCTATCGGTATTTACGAATATAAGGTATAATAAGGTTACCCTGCACGAAGTACAGCCCGTAAATTTGCAATCGTGCTTTGTTCATGCATTATAATTTCAAAGGTAACGGAAGCAATACCTGCGTTTGGGGGATTTCCCGTTTCTTAAGGCAACGACGTGAAAGAACATTGCCGCCGTTTTCGTTGTGCAGCAAATGCACTTAGGCATCTGCTTTTGACGTCTTTCTAGGGTTTTGAGCAACGTTTAGGGCAGGCGTGCCATGTTATTATTCGTCGTTATGCCAGACCACGAAATACCATCGGGATTTCAGTTTCATCAAAGCTAGTTCGTTGAAGAGCAGATGAGTGTTTATGCCCTTAAAATGGCGGCATCATCTCTGCTAGAGAGGAGGATTTACCCGTAACTCAAGAAGCCGTCTCATACTCCGCACAAGAAAGCGAGATTCTTTTCGCAATCAAAACGGTTGCTGGTGACTAAAAGTTCTTAAGGCGATAATGAAGAAGTTCAAAGGCATGGGTAGCCTGTCTTGCGTGTTTTTATAAATCACGCGGGTGAAATAATCGAACTAATTAGTTTTGTCTTCCAAAAGGTAACGCTAATGGCACTGAAAATGTTATGCCATTCATGAGTTCACACGAGGCAAAACTGACCAAACACTCATAAAAATATTTCACCAGCACCGTTTCATTCCCGATCTCGAGTCATCCGGGAATAAAAAGCGAGCTTTATAATGTTCCTCCGCATTAACACAGTCGTGAAGATAATTGGTATACTTTTTAGAAACACCTGCAGTAGCATCATATTTACGTCCGCTCCCACAAATTTTCACAGCTCCTATTCCTGTGTCCCCAGATGGGCTCTTCCCCTCAATGCTTCTCTCGTTACTTCATCGGTTAAATTTCATGCTTCTCGGCTTTGAGCACTCTCTGATAGACTATGTGGCAGTGTTTCTGTTGTCCACTGCGTCAGTTTAACGCGCACAGAAGCTCTTTCTCCAGATTTCAGCCACCCATAACGTCAAACACCGTCACCCAGGTAATTCACGCCGTTCGTTTGAATAAGAAAGATTAAGCTTAAACGCAATTTTCCCGTCACATGCAAGTGCACTAAAGTCTTGTTTGGTCTAGTAAAATGCCTATTGTATGCGTTTCGCTATTTTAGTACGACGACGCATTCTTGGTAATATTTGACAAACGTAACCATTTATACTTTGCGCAGATGTTCTTTGGCAATTCACGTGTATTGCAGTTGAAATTTTTTAACGCGTGCAGGAAATGATGACATCAATATCCGATTCGACAACCACACCTAAATATTTGCACTCTAACGAATATCAGTCACAAAGAAGGTGGTGTGCGGTTCCACGTATTCTATTCCTAAACCGCCTATAGCAAAGAAGAATAACGGATTCCCTGTTATCCGAGAATATTTTAAAATTTTTGTTACGGTAAATAAAAACAATTCTATATCTTCTGCACAATTCTTTAGTGTGTGTGGCACTTATTTCTTTTGCTTTCATTGCAAAGAGATCAGATTGATGAGGACACCTTGCTTCGGTTGAAACCAGTATCACAGGGTTTCGGTCCCCTGGTACATCTTGGAAATTTGCTTTGGGTTTCTGACCTATTCAGTAGGGACAATTGCTCCCTTTTCTTGGAACTTTGGCTCTCGGTCAATTTTGGCCGCCTCACCAGTATCGTTTTTTGTCACCTAATCACAGGTTGCAAATAATCGTGGCGTGATGGCGTGCACCCTTTAAACGTGTTACTATAGCGAACTGAGTGGGCGTTGCTCCAAAATGTCCGCTTTAACCAATTTTGCATTATGTAAAACTATTGCGTGAACAATTACTATAATAGATATTTCCTGTAACAGACTTAGCAGGTTTTCTTCTAGAACAATGATCTGCAAATCTTGTCAAGGAAGTTTCCGAAGGTGATTGGCGTGTTGTTGGTACTTTCTACTTCCATCGTCGAGATTCTTCATCAAAAAAGCAGCGTCAACTGCTATTGACGGCTCCGATCCGTGTTAGTGGGACTTCGTAATAAGTTGTTCCTCTACAGCGGAAGGGTGTTTTCCCCATATTTCTGAAATTCCGTTTCCGGGTCGATTGTCCTAGTTTGGTAATCTGTTTTTTTTTACTCCCCGATAACAATTTCACTTTTAAGCCGCAACCGGCACGGTTGCAAGCGGAAGCTCGGCCAAACTTAATGGTAGATCCGCGAAGACAAACTTCAAGATTTTGAGTTGGGATTTCAATCCGCGGTTTCATTAGCCGACTGATTCATGACACAATGCTTTTCACGTTCCTCGCCTTGCCTCTTTTAAACGGCTTCAATTTTAACGTTTGTTTGGTTCTAATAGTGTGCTCACGAAACAAAACGTTTTACAATTACCATAGCTTCGCTTCGGAGTGCAAACCTTTCGCCTCAAACGGACCCATTTGCTTTGTTTTTTTTTTACTTCCGTGCCATGTAGTTTTTTTCCACTCTATCTTCTATTGTTCAAATTGCGTGGGAAATGTTTTCTACCATATCAGTTTTCCTCTTCCGCAAATGGGAGATTTTTCCAGGAATTCCACGCAATGTCTGCTTCGAGGCCTTCAGTCTTGGTTAAGTGCACAGCCTCGCGTTAAATGTCATCGCCTGTAATCTCAGCACAAACATGTTCTCTGTTCGTTGCCGTTAGCGAATTGCAAATGTTGGCATGTCGCTTTGTTCACAAATAAAAAAAACATTGAGAATTCTAGTGCGGAAACTCGACGTCGGTTGCTAAGTTCTCTGAAGTGCCCGCTTTCACAATAATTTATGCGTCACGGGAGTCAATAATGTCATCCTCTATGTACACCAAACAAAGTTTGTTCGGACGCCCCTGATAATATAGTTTGCGCCTTGTAGAGCCGCTCTAATTTCTGTTCCCGTAATTCGCTTCAGCTTACTCAACGTCCAATACCTACGACTCCGTTTTTTTTGTCTACCCGCTCTAGCGCCTCTGGACAGTTACCTGCCGGTAATGTATTCTACAGCTTTATTCATTACGCACTTCCGGGAAGTATTTCTTTCGTACCGTGCGTTTTTTGCGTGAACTTCAATAGGTTACCCTAACTGGGTACTTTCCTTGGCTTGATCCCTACGTTTTTATATGCTCTGAACGTGAAGCTGCGACAGACGAGGCTCAATTGAAGCGTTCCTGGAGCAGACAAAAAATTCGTCCCGCAGAAGCGCCCGACGGTGAGCAGGCACCTCCACCCAGGGAACGCTGGGCGAATTCCGCTCGCAATCTGCAGTGTGCTCCGTGAGTGAAAGGCTCTGCCTCCCCTCCCCCCCCCCCCGCCCCCGCCCCGCCACGTTGGGAATTTCTCTTCCCACACGCCGCAAAAGAATCGTTGGCTGGAAGAGGTAGAAAGATTTGTTTCAAAACGCGCTTCCTAAGAGCGGTGTTTTTCTCCCAACTGTTTAGAAACATTACCAAACGTGTCTTTGAAAACTTCAATAAATAAGCACAAAATCATGCCGCTGCAAGTGGTTGACTGCAAAATACAGAGTTGGCATTTTATAGTTCAGCCTCATAAATAAAGCTAACTAGCGTCAATTTTGGATTCATGAGAACACTTCAAAGGAGTGTAATAAAGCATAAGGGTTATGTTGTGTATTTCTGAAGTTTAATCGGTCTCGGAGGCACATGTGGCCAGTAAAAGTACTTTTTGTGTGCGTTCACCGCCCTCCACACTCTCGTGTATTTTTTCTAGGCGCTAGATTCATTAGTCCAGATTTTTTGGGGACAAAAAGTGCTGCAAGGAAAGAGCAGAAACTCTCACATTGCACAAATAATCTAGCTGCCGCACAGAGGAACTGTCCTTAGTGCTGTGGTACAGTACAACAGCCGTAAACGTTTGCAAGTGCGTCCTAAATAACTATCATTATTCGATTCTATATTTAACCCAACACTCTCTGCTGTGTGTTGTTCTTGTTTGTCTCAGTTGGTTTTAGCCTTAAAATATGCCCTCCCGTTTTTTCAGAAACCTTTATTTTCCTTTCTGGTCGCTTGATTCAATGTCTGTTTTGCCACCCTCTTAGAAGACCATCTTTTGGTTGTGTTAAAAACTTAACCAGGGCATGTTCTGTGTTTGTTTCTTTCTGTGAGGATGAAAACACTTAAAACATTCGGATTTTCTGGAAGAATGAAAAAAGCCCTTATGATTTCTGCGGAGTGATGAGCTCGACTGCACCTTCCTTTAAAAAGCCAGCTTTAATTTTTAAGGTGCCGTCTGATCTAACCTAAATCGATTAGGCCAAGGTCCTGGAACAATTCATCACGGGCACCAAATCTTAGGAGCCTAAGGTTCTATTACAAGAAAACAGTTTTGAAAGCTTACGTACCTAATGCAGGTCTGATAATAAATATTCCGGCTGTGAAATACATTTCTCTTGCACATGTTCCTAAAATGTAGTGACTAAGTGAACACCAAAAAGAGCTACCGTATTTACTGTCACTAAATCGCCACTCGCGTAATGATCGTACCCATGCAGTTTGTCATCAAAACTCGATTTTTTGTTTCCGACGCAATGATGGGAACCCCAAACGTGCCACAGCGTTATGTCTTATGAGTGCCAAGCCTAATTGGACACGGTTGATCTCTCCACTGAGTCCTCTTCTTTCAAAGCGGACATTGCTACGTTTACGGTAAAAAAACTCTCACTACATGCACGTATGTACTCACGAAGGAAAAAATAACGCGCTGGGATTGCTGCGTCGGCTTCTATGTACGTTTAGATGTCCCACATTTTGACAGCGGCGACCGCTTATTTCTCGACTGTTGTCACCCGACAGCAAACTCGTTCCGGCGCGTTGCCATAATTCTTGAAGAACGTAGTTTCAACCCACTTTGCAGAGTTGCTGGCGGCGGGGCGTGCAGTTCTTGGTTCTGGTTTGCTGCGGTGGCATGTCGCCATGGGGCGGTATGCAAGTTTGGACGGCGCGTGTAAGCATCTGGCTGTCGACTACGCGCTACTGCACGGCAGCACGCGGCGGGCAGGCATTTCGGCGTCGATGAGACCCGCATAAAGTACTTGAAAAATCAGCGGGAGAGGCTGGTAACTACTAACAAGACACGCCGCGCCATCCGCGAATACAAAACAGGCAAGTTCCCTCAGGTTGAAGACGCGATCATGAATACGTGAGGGAATTGCGCAAGAATGACTATGCAGTATTGCTCTAAATGATACAGACAGACAGAGGCTTGGGAAGTTGACAGGAAGATGGTATGACCGAAACAGACTTTCGTGCTAGCTCCTTTTCGAAGACTCGTTTCATGCGACGAAAGGGACTGTCACTGACGCGGTGGACGTCGTTGTGCAATCGACGTCCGTCCGCATATAGAGACAACGTGATAGGCTTTCATCGCGTCATCAGGAGGATCCGCCAAAAGAACTGCTTTTTGGTGCTGAAAATAGGCGACGCCCACCACACTCCACTTATATTCGACATGCCCAAAACACAACAGTAAACGTGACGGGTGCTCGGAGTCTCCTTGTGGGAACGTCTGTTGCAGAGAAGAAACGATACACCGCTATGCTCGCAGTGACGCCGGACAGACGGAAGCTCCACCAAGTGTTACACTCGAAGGGAAGACCACACCGAAGGGAAAATTTCCCTGAGGAATCCACATCCGCTCAAGCCAAAGGGTGGACGAGCTTAGAACTCATGGTCGACTGGATCAAGGCTCTCTGGGGCCTAAGACCTGGGCTGCTCCTTTTGGGGGATAGCTTCCGAGGCCACCTCATCGACAGTGTTTGTGCTGAACTCGAGGAGCTGCGCATGGAGATGGTCGTTATCCCTGGGGCCTCACATCGCTGCTGCAGCCTCACGAAAATAAGTGGAGGCTGCGCGCAGCGTGGATGCCGGAGGGCCAACATGTCTTGACGCCTTCTGGTAGAATCAGAAGGACATTCATGGAAGTGCTTAGCTCTTGGACTTACATGCTTGGAGCGCTATCTCCGACCAGCTCTTGGCCACGAAGTTTAAGAAGACCGCAATCTCTAACGCACTGGACCGAACAGAAACTGACTTTATGTGGGGATGAGGATGACTCATGCGATGACACTGCCGGTTCAGCATTGAGTCTTGCGGTGGTGACAGCGACGACACAGACAAGGAGAAAAGTGAGAGGTCCGGAGGGGCTCGTCCAATCACTTCTTTTGTCCCCGATTTCGTCCTATCCCGTCTTTTTTTTTCGCGGCGTTCATTCTGCCACATTTCTTTTGTCCGGTCTGTGTGCACGGTTTTGCAGTTTTAAATCAGGGGTCGTACTTGAAAAAGAAAACAAAAAATAAATGAAAGGTCTATGTGCAGTCCATTGGATGTGTGCATTTATTCAAAATGAGCCGTATTTACTATTTTTTTAGTTATCTCCGTGAGTGTATTCATGCGAGGTATTCATGAATACGCCAATTTACCATCGCACCTCAGTCTCCAGTGGATACTAAACCATGGCGGCGGTCATACTTGTGACACAGCAGAGGGTGCTAAGAATCCCTGGATCCGGGCAGGCCGTCATAGGAATCTGACCCTGGCATGGTTTAACGCAAAACCTTTATCTAGCGAGGCGATTCTATAGGGATAGCTCAAGGAATTAGAAGGCATTAAATTGGATGGGATAGGGCATAGCGAAGTCAGGAGGACAGGTGAGCTTTGACCGTACTGAAGAAAGGAGACGTCCTATGTTACCATGGTGCCGGTTGAGACAAGAGAACTGGCTGTGGGGTTTCTAGTCAATAAAAGCATAGGTGGCAACATAGAAGAATACTATAGCATTATGTAAAGGGTATCCGTCTTGCAATTTGGCTTAATAATGGGTACAAATTTAGGGTGGCATATTGCTGCTTGCCTACATCCAGCCACGACGACCAGCTAGTTAAACAATTGTATGAAGATGTGGAATCGACAATGGCTCAAGTTTTACTTTCTGCATTTCGGCAATAATGGCATTAACGACACAGTATACCGTTGTTATAGGAGACTTCGATGCTAAAGTAGGCAAGAAGCAGGTTGGATGCGAGGCCGTTGGGAAGTATGGTATGGGTTATAGAAATACCAGAGGGGACTTTTTTGTCATATTCGCAAAATGGAATAATGTACACATAATTACTGCCTTCTTCTTCAAGGAGGAGAGCCAATAGTGGACGTGGAGGATCCCGAATGGGGAAGGTAAAATGAAATAAACTTCATACTACGTGATTACCCTGGCGTCGTGGAGGATGTGGAGGCCTGTCTGAAGGGTGAGCTCTAGTGACCACCGTATGGTAAGATCTCAAATTAGGCTAGATGCAACGAGGGACCGTAACTGTTGGAAAAGACCGTGTCTAGAGTGCCGTCCGACGGTATTATAAGCATTCCACTATATCGACGTCTACCGGCGTTTTGTGAGAAAATTGCCGCGTCTGGCAGTACATCGCCCTAGACCACGTAGTTCTAAGCAACCTAACCTAAATATAACATGCGATGACCTAACGCACACAAAGAAATCCTTTAAAACACCAAAACTCACCTAAGGCATAAAATTTACACTTCAATTATTAATAAAAAAACAACCGAGGCAAGAGGTGGTCTCGAAGCAACGACCTTGGGATCAAGAAACTAAGATGGATCCTCGACACTACAACGACAGACGGTTAGGACTGTGCTAGCTTAGTCCTAAATATTCGAATATCGTTGGACGGCACTCTAGCCATGCCTGCAGCAATCAGCTAGAGTGCCGTCGGACGGCACTCTAGACACTGCGGTTGGAAAAATCAGAAAAGAAGGTGAGGTGGTCATTAGCAGCTGCCTGCTGATAGTGCAATCACCGTCATTGTAGAATTCCATCCGTCATTAAAGAAACCCCCCCTCGTCTCGCGGTCCTAGCTTCCGTTCTTCTTCAATATGGTGCCGTGAGCAGGATCAAATGATACCACAGTTGAAGAAGTGAGTGCGGACTGCCCCAAAACGATGACGGGAGTGAACGCAACGATGTGACTAGACTGCTGCTCCAGACCATTGACCGAAAGCGTCTGCGGAGAAAACCAAAGGACGCGAGGACGCGCCAAACGTGTAGCAGACCCCACGATCTCAACGATTTACCTATTCTTCGCGGATGTCTCGCGGAGACCACTGAAAGACGAGGACACCGGCTTCGAAATTGTCTTCGAAACCGGCTACGACCACGCAGACATTAATGACGTCGAGATTGAATCTGTAAAGCCTTTGCCAAAGAAGAAGCCTAATCCGACAGGACGTAAAAGCACTGATCGGGACATAAAATCACGCCTGACGGTCGAGACATCATTAATCGGTGAGCTAATTTTCCTGAAAAAATTTTATTGGAAAAATTTGAAATCCTGAAGAAACTGGACAGTGAAATGAAATAGCTTGTCAAACTGGATGATTTAGAGAAAGAATATGAAGAATCAAATGAATTGGAAGATTCGATCCTGCTGACAAAATTTAGAATAAAGCGATTGTTGCCGGAGTTACAAAAATATTCTAGCAATGACACTATAGCAATAGCTTCCGAACAAGACAACAGCACCATAAAGAACAAAGAGTCAGCACTGAAGAACAGAGGCACTCTAGCAAAACGATAGGCGGCACCTTCGAAGGACGATCGTCCGGAGCCCCATGTCAACGAACGAGCTGGTACTTTCAAAGAACAACATAATGCCTCAATCGACAAAGCAGCCGCTCCTCAGGCTCGCTCAGATGAACTGACTACAGCATTTTCGCAGTTGACGCTGCAAACGATGAACCGGCGTCGTTACCTCGAATGACTATAACGAGGGATTGAAGTGACAACACTACACCGGAGGTACCACTTCTGCGCAAGATTTCTACGAGATTAAGAAGTGTTCAGCGCACAACGAAAGACTTCATAGAACTCCAAAGGCGAACCAAAGAACAGTGCAGAAACATCGACAGATTGACGCAGTTACAGGCGCAACCATTGATCGTTCAAGTATATGTTGCCATCATGAAAACACGACTTCGGAGGGGATTTTATTGAATAGCGCAAAACGTGAAGATTGGATAACCCCGATGCCAAGACAACGACGGCGAAAATGGCGAAACCGGACAACATTTTGACAGGCAGGTACAAGTAGCACAAATAAGGCTCAACCCAAACATGTGATCAAGAACAAAGTGAGACTAAAAGCAAAATGAAAGGCCTCTTGTCGATAGACGTGTATACACCTGAAGAGATACATTCGTTACTTGAGTTTCCTTAGGACCCGACAGTCAACCCGACGCCCATGCCGCATGAAGTTTGTACGAGTTCTGCAAGGTTGTCATCCAGGACGGATGACGGTGCAATCGAGTCAATTACCCTGCTCAGACTCTGCAAGGCGCAGCTATCACAAATGCACCAAGCATCGATGGAAACGAAAGTATAGACTATACTAACACACGGGGGCTACGACGTTCGTGACAAGGATTTTGAGCACACTGAACTGATCACGGGACATTAAACGAAAGTGTTAAAAGACGAGTGCTTGATGACCGTTGAAAACTGCAATCCTTCACGTCATGCCCATTCTCCTCCATCATTTATCGCGTGGCTGGGAGGATGTTGGAAAAATCAGAAAGGAAGAAAAGGTGGCCATTAGCTGCTACCTGCTTATAGTGCTATCACCGTCATTGTAGAATTCCATCCGCCATAAGAAGGACCCCCACGTCCCGCGGTCCTAGCCTCAGTTCTTCTTCAATAGTAACAAGCTAGTACGAAAAAAGCCAATGAATGAGCTGACAATAAAAGAGAAAGGTGAATGACTCAGGCTCGCACTGCAGAACCGATATTCAGGTCTAACCGAGCAAGCAGCCAGAGACACTTTTACATGCATTAACTTGGAGTGTACATTATAAATCAGAGGTGCGATGGCTAGGCAGGATACTGGTAAACTTTCCCAGGAGACAAAAAATTAATTAGTAAACGGGGAAACTGAGATAATCTCCATTCCAGCTGGAAATATAGATCTAGCGGAGCTTTCCCAGTTAATAAATGGGTGCAAGATGGCTGACATAAGCAAATATAGTATAAAGAGAATCAAGTTTGTTGTAACGAACGGAAGCAGCCTGAAAGCAGTGCAGAGGCGTCTAGCCATGGGGAATAATAATATGTATGCACTTAAATGCAAGCAAGGCAATGACATCACAAATAGGAATAAAATAGTTACAGTAGCCGAGGAGATCTATAGAAATTTGTACAGTACCCGCGACATCCAGGATAGTACCGACCCAGGAAGTAGTTCCGAGAAGATAGACTTTCCACAAGTAACAGAAGAAGCAAACAAGGCTTTGAAAGAAATGCAAAGGGGCAATGCACTTGGCGAGGATCAGAGAACAGCAGGTCTCTTGAAGGATGGGGGGCACGTTGTACTAGAAAAACTAGCAAACCTGTATACTCAACGCCTGATGACCGCTAGTGTTGCAGAATCTTGGAAGAATGCGACCATCATCATAATCCGTAAGAAAGATGAATTGAAGGACATGCAAAATAAAGGAGGATCAGCTTACTGCCAGTCGTATACAAGGTACTTACCAAGGTACTATCTAACAAAATATATTCCAACTTTATTTTAGTCAACGTAACGAACAGGCATGGTTTAGTAAAGGCTATTCAACAATGGACCAAATTCACATGATCAATGACGTGATGAAGATTGTTCGGTGTATACTGAACCCCTATATATAGCCTTCATAGAAAACGAGAAAGCAATGTACTCAGTCGAAAACTCAGTAGTCATTTAGGCATTGTTGAATCAGGATGAAGACGAGCATTACCTAATAAAACTAGAGGACACCTACAATGGGTCCACCGCTACTATCATCATACATAATTTGAGCATTAAAATACATATTAGGAAGTGTGTCAGATAAGGAGAAACAATCTCTCCCATAATATTCACAGCGTTTTTACAAGAGGTATTCAGAACACTGTATTGATATCGATTGGGCGTAAGTGTTCATGGTGAATACCTTCGTAGCCGTCTAAGTACCTCTGGGGAAGAATTGCAAAGCATGATTACCGCAATGGAAATGCAGAGTAGAACCGGGGGCATCAAAACATTCTGCAGAAACCTAAGTAATGCTTAATAAACTCGGGAGAGCCTCGCGCTTTGGGTGTAGAGGCACTGGAAGTGGCATTTAGAAGGGGGAGGTCGAACGCCTCGTGTGGGGAAAGGACAGGAAGTGCAGTTGAAATAACACAAAAACGGGATGGGGTTCAATTACAACGCGTGTCTGCCCCGCAAACGGACCCCTTCATTCAGGTCATTTTCATTAGACCTGTACGTCCAGCAAATGTCCAGAGGCTCAGTAAAGTTTTTTTTCATGTCGCTCGAAGGCGTTATGCGTTTTTGAAAGGACGTGACGTGTGAAGGTAGACCGCTCTGTCTTTGTTCGGAGAGACCGGTACGGTACCAGTTACGGTTGTGTATTTGTGGGTCGGTCGACACTGCACGGGGGCAGGGAAGGGAAGCCACCTGGAGCCATCTGGTCTGTTTCTGCCGAAACGCCGATACCAGGTTCACCAGTCGCGGACGTCAGGAGTGACCGCTCTGCCGAAACTGGCTTTCTTTAGAAGGACCTGGAGGCTTCAGGGGATGTCTTCGGGAAGAGGTGGGTCCGGCTTGGGGTCGTTTCTTTAAGGTGACGGTGTCGCCACATTTTTCGGATACGGCCTGCAACGACGGGTTTTTTTGGGGCAGATTCGGGAAGTGGGGCGAACGTTGCAAGAGAGTTTTAGGAGGTACGAAATGACACAAATGCCAAACGACGGGACGTCTCGTTCTCTGGGTTGGACTGGTGGCGGGGGCTTTATTCTAAAAGAATTGTGGTATCATTTATTTTGGCGAGGTTGTCTATGGCTCGTCTAATTGCACTGGAGATGTATTCATGAGGATCTGGATAGTGCACTGCGCTGATTTCCTCTGCATTGTCAGTGTATATGACGACTTTAGAGGGATTCTTTTTCTCTTGATGGACGATAGATTCCTCTTAAGCAGGGAGATGGCCAGTAGAATGGCTTGAAGGTCTGCTGTAAGTGGATTGATTTCTGATTCCGTAGAGACGGTATTGTACTCTGTCAAACTCTGGATCGTGGACGTGGTGTATCCAGCACTCAAGCCAATATATCTACTTAGGCCAACTTGTGACCCTGGATCCAAACCACGAGGCAAAGATAATTAGAACGATAAGAACGCGCCCAGGCAGCACAGGACTGTTCGGCCTAAATCAAGCTGGTGTACTTTGACCGGTGATTTTCTACCCGGCCTTTTTCCGGCAGCCATGTTCTGCCCGTGTCCAAATGTCGGCCTTTTGGCCGTATACGGCCGTACTCCCATGGCTGTCTAACGGCCAGTGTCTGTCGGCCAGTCGAACGGCTTACGTTCATACGGCCAGATTCCAGCCGTAGGGATCCGGCAATTCCAAAGCCATCCGTTTACGGCCGAAGAATGGCCACCGGACGACCGCCGAGATGCGGTTGACGGAATCCAGCCGGCGTAAAGCAGCCGAAATACGGCCGTGCTACGGGCATTGGAGTTCAGCCACAGTACGTTAACTGTTCTGAGGGCGGTCACTGCATGTCGCGCAAGCAGATGACTCAGTCGCGCTGTGCGGCAGCACAAACGCAGCATTTGGGGTCAAATGCAGCCACATCAAAGTGAACCCGCGCGCAACGACCAGCCGTCCAAATTTCAGCGCAGCCTTGCCTAATTATCAGCGCCAGTTGACACCAAAATTTATTTATTAGCAGTGCTCAGAAATCGTCGTTCATTTAACTGCTGTGCCTCTTTTATTGTCGAATACTGAAAATGTTCAGTACTTTAAAGAGCTGGAATAGATGTATTGTCAGGTCCTGATATCTTCTGTGGGGCGGCTTACCTGCAATAAACGGGGAAGAAGGGAGCGGGGGGCGATGGACGGCTGTTGAATTTTACAAAGATGAAAGTGCCGCTTTTAGACAATTTCATTGAGGACAATCTTCCTGGGCACTTTCATGCTCTGAATAAATGAACTATTAATATTACAACAGTTGCTTGACCAGTTTTGTTGTATATAAAACCGGCGCGAATGCCTTTACGAAACGTTTTGGTACTCCACAAAAAATATAATTTCTTCACACAAAAAGAATGTCTAGTATTTGCCATTTTTTTGCAAAGAAATTTTCTTTTCGATCAACTTTTCTGATGATCTTTCACAGGGCTGATCCTAGGAGAGATCGAACAAGTGCTTTCATTTTCCATCTATTTTTATGTTGTTGTCATGAGTTACGTGCACACCACTTAATATCCCAAAAGAACTTAATTTTCCTCTAACGTCGTACTACGGTAAAAAAATTCTAGACGCGTTGCGAATGACGCCTTGCTTCAATGGTGGCCGTTGTATCTCGTGTGTGTTCACGCAAGAAAAGGCGAAACTAGAGTTTCATATTTGTTTAAAACCATGACATAGCATGGTAGTATTCTCAACCCGGATGAGACGAGCTTGCGGCTCCGCAATATTTATTTATTTAATTTTTATATTTGTTTTCATTAGTATGATATTTGTATTATATATTGTATAAACCTGCTTGTTTTGCATGCATTAGCAGGGAGATAACAACACTAAGCACCAAACATGAGACGAAATAATATTTCCACAAAGCGCGGTGAAAATCGTCCATTATGAACAGTTGGTACAATCATGATGGAAGATAATTACACTCTCGTATTGATCTAAGATAAAATGAATCGCGCAAGGCGTCCCCTTTAAAGGAAAGTTAATAATTTGCTTTAAGCTAGCGGTCCCACTTTGGGACATGTATAATGGCGCTCGGATATACTTCTCCCCTTTTATTCCAGTTTCCGAATGCTAGATATTACGAAAAAATTTCTATCTGAGGCTTAGTCTCTGATCTTTCCCGTCTTACCGTTCAAGTTTAACCTCATGATAAGTTGACAGCGCCAATTACCGAATACGAATCGCACTGCCCTATTCTGTATGTTTTCGAACGTATAAATGAACTCTTTGGTGTAGGGATCTCAGAAAACACATGCGTACTCCCACACTGAACGCACATAAGTAAAATACGGTTGTTCTTTTAAGGTAGATGGAGGTTCTCTGAAACTTTATCTCAGAAAGCCAAAAACACCTGCAGCCGTACCTTTTCTGTAGTGAACGGGCCTATTTAACCTCTTACCTCTCGTTAATTCAACTCCTAGATATGAATGTTCCCCGCCCGTTCTTAAAGCAGTGTAATTTACGGTATACGTATTCAATTGGAATGAAGGTTTTCTTGTAAAGGTAACGTTAACACACTTTTTAGCATTCAACCGCTTTTCTGAATTAGCACACCAGGATGTTATTAAATTAGAATCGCCGGTATTCGGAATCAGGTTCTTTCGCTATAATCCTGTAAATTACACAGTCATTCACGAACATACTGAACAAAGATTTGAGGCCAATAGTAATAACATTTATATATAACAGAAACAAAGGAGGGCCCGCAACTTACCCTAGGGGAATTTATGAGGGCACGGGAACATATCCAGACTAACAACCATTGAGAGCGACCGACTGCTGTCTTAGAGAGATAAACTCGGCTATCCATGCAATAACCGATTCATTCAGTTTATAGCCCGCAATGTACTAACAAGAAGCGGATATGGAACACCTCAAAATTATTTTTTTGCAGTACGAGAAAATACAGTCGATTACGTTAAGCTTATTCGTTGCTAGATCCAAATCGTTCGTAAATTCAACAAGCTGCGTTGAGCAAGAAAAACCCGACGAAAGCCGTGTTTTCTGGGAAGCTGGCGATTATGTTTAAACAAATGAGTCGTTTCCGAAGCGTCGCTAAGCTCGCCTTTAAACCCCGCAACTAAATTAACATCCAGGCTTCGCCACTGACAAGGCTCTGTTGTTATCGCAAATCTAAAATAACAGGTGTGTTCTGAACAGACAGCCAGAAAATCCCATGAAGCAGAGCACGAAGTTGAGCCTGCCAATGCACGAGCTTAGCCTCTTCTACTTTTATCACCAACAAAATAGTGCAACATTATTCTTGCCAGTAATATTGTACGAATAAAGCCACAAACTTGCGCTTTTGGGCTCCCTTGCCTTTCTTAAGTGGGGAGTCTTGACATGGTGCCGGTTGAGGTCCAGCGTGGCGGCCGATTGCTGGAAGCCCTTTAGGGCCACTTGTTTTGGTGAACCACCGTTACCTCGGGTCTAACATCTCTGCTTGGTCGACATCTCCAATGGCCTCCATTTCTTGCAGGGGCGAATAGCCTCGAGCTGATGCGTCGACGAAGCCGGCGGGCGAGGCGTGGTAGCGGCTATGACTGTCGAGGCTTAGCTCAACCGTCGGTGTGGCACAGCCTTCTTGTGGCAATAAATGGCATTCTGATGGCCTAAAAGGTTCCCTGGTAATATCTAGTGAGTCCTTGCACCTCGCCCGTTTACCTAGAACACTCATTACTGTTTGAAAACGAAGTTCGTTCATTTAAAACATTGAAACACCGAGCGGATAAAAAACGCGTCTGCGTCATTCGGCTCCCCAACGGTTCTTTCTTTACCCAGGGAAAAACTGGACTTACACCGGCGGGTCTCCTTCCAAACACGTCTGTTCATGAATTCTCGGCGCCCAGACCAGTGGCGCTGTTCCGCTGTACGCCGCTTCCCGAAAGAATGACGTATAACCTGATACCTTACGTAGGCTGGTCTCCTTTTGAACACCGGTTGCCAAAAATACTGCGGCCGTTCGCTTGCCTTAATTCGGCCGAGGGCCCCTAACCGAACGAAAATTGTACATTCTGGGGCCGTGCGTCGGCCGTCCTCCTGTATAACACCGGTTGCCTGAAGAAAATGAATATTCGGCCGCCGGACACGCGGTTCACCATTGAAAGAGCGAATGTGAGGCAGCCGCGCTCCGGCAGGTCTCCGTTCGAACACCAACTGCCACAAGAATGCGGATATTCTGTGGCCGGTCGCTTGCCGTCCTTCCGCTGAACACCGCTTCCAGAAGGAAAAATGAATGCCCTAAAGCCGTACTTCGGCCGTTCTCTTTCTCAACATCGGCAGGCCAAAGTGAACTGAATAACTGGCAGCCGGGTAGCTGCCGTTGCGCGTCCGAACACGGGCGGCCGGAGAAATACCGAAGCGCTGGTTGCCGAATGTTGGCCGCTCATCGTATGATCAGTGCCTGCCAGAACCTAGATGCTGGCCAGACATGCCAGAAAGCGGCAAAAGACGGGCCGGTCTTGGGTCACACTTTTGTGGGCCGCCTGGGCGGTGGAGTGCATTTGTCAGGAATCCTGAGATAATAAATGGTAGCCTACCATTATTCCCGAAGAAGACGGTGGATGACAGCTGAATCTTACCGGTACTCACCGACGTGGCAGAAATTTAGAGGCTCACTAAGAGGGTTCAAAACTTCTAGGTAAACTGAGGACGCGTCAGCGAGCAATGGTATGGAAGATGATAGGTGTAACATTAGGAGACAAGATGAAAGCGGTGTGGTTCCGGGAGGAAACGCGTGGTACGGGCAACTCAGTAGGAAATAGGAAGAAGAAATCAGTGTGGGCAGGGCATTTATTGCGAAAGCAAGATAACTGTTGGTCATTAAGGATAACAGAGTGGGTCCCTAAAGAAGGCAAGAATGACATGGGTGACAGAAAGATTAATTTGGTAGATGAGAGGAAGTTGGCGTGGATAAATTGGACGCAGTTAGCACGATACTGGGATAGTCGGAGATCTATGGGAGAGGCCTTTGCCCTGCCATGGGCGTAGATTGGCTGCTGGTGCTGCTGATTGTTAATATTATATTATTATTGTTATTATCATTATTGTACAAGTAATATGATGATGATGATTTTTTTGACACCCAACTTGAACATTTTGACCCGGAAATTCTTTGCGTTTTCTGTGCTGAAGTTGTTTTGAGAAAAAAAAAACACGCCTAATAAGCGCACACCTCAATAGGATCAATTTTAACAAAAAAAGTGTGGTCACAACAGGAGTAAACAGGGTGTTTGTTTTTCTGTAATGTATCTAATACTCGTTGAATAATCTTAATAGCATGGAGGGAATACAGCGCTGCTTCTTTGGAGGCGATATGACGATAGTGCGTCGAACTCAGTGATTGTCATATCGCGCCACTCTTCAATAGGTAGTGCACATGGGGGTTCGTTACTTGTGACCTCGGAGCCTCGCCTGCTGAGCGCGAGTTTGGAACTACTGCTCTTCGGCAAGAATTCAAGGAGGTACGTCGTGCACTCCGACCGTTCCTCTTCAATTCTTAGTTGAAGGTTAAAGCAATATTCCTATCGTTTCAAAAATGTTTCGTACGTTTCGAACACGAAAATATATTATGAGAATTCATAAAGTATTTATTACACAAGAAAAGAGTTGTCCGAGTGAAAATTGTATTTCAAAGGAGGATATGACGATCTCAATCAGTATTTTTGCGGTAACGTATTTTTACACAAAAAAGCGCGGCATTCACTTGACATAATGATTCCAGAGCAACCGCGTCACAACACGCGCGGCAAATACAAGAGCCCCAACCGATTCCATAGTTGCGCAACCTAAACAACACAAAACGTCCCAAAAGCAGAACTGCGGCTGCGTGTTTGAATTCACCATCAAACAATAGCGCAAATGGTAAAATTACATTTTAGTACGTTACGCGTGTAAGCCTGCTCACTTGTGATTTTAGTTATCATTGGCACAATTTTTACATGGTGTTGCAAAGCAGAACTCAAATATCAAAGACCCTGGCATAACATTTCCGTAACAAATATTGCCTTTGATTAAAATGTTCTGCCGAAAGCACACTTCTGCTCCGAATTTGACCATGTCATTTCAATATCAACAAATAACGGAAAGAGCGACATCAAAGATATCGTGAACACCATCCATAAACGAATGCTCGTTTTCACAGACCCGACAATCTCGCTCATTGGAGCAGTAATTTTTTAAATTCTTGTGATCTCATTTCGCCTATCAGAATTTCCGACTATGAGGTACATAACCTTCACCTGACGTACCGCCCGTAAATATAATATCGAGCTATGTTCATGCATTATAATTTCAAAGGTAACGAAAGCAGTACCTGCGTGCTGGTGATTTCCCGTTTTCTAAGGCAACGACGTGAAGGTACGTGGCGGCAGTTTTTTGTTTGTGCAGCAAATGTACCTAAGCATCTGTTTTTGACGACTTTCTAGGATTTTTAGCAACGTATGCGGCGGTTCGTGCCAAGTTACCATTCGTCGTTATGTCAGACAACAAAATACCATTGCGATTTCAGTTTCATCAAAGCTTGTTCTTCGAAGAGCAGTTGACTGTTTATGCCTTTAGAATTGCGGCATGATCTCTGTTTGAGGGGAGGATTTACCCGTTACTCGAGAAGGCGACTCATACTCCGCACAAGTAGCCCAGATTCTTTTCTCAATCAAAACGGTTGCTGGTGCTGAAAAGCTTTGAAGGCGATAACGAAGAAGTTCAAGGGTATGGGTACCTTATCTTGCGTATTTTTATAAATCACCCGTTTGAAATAATCAAATTAGGCAGTTTTATCTACCAAAATTTAAAAGATAGTGGCACTCAGAATAATATGCTATTTATGAGTTCACACCAGGCAACACTGCCCAAACATATATAAAAATTTCACTAGCAGCGTTCCATTCCCGATATCGAGTCATCCGGGCATTAAAAGGGAGCTTTAAATGTTCCCCCACAGTAACACCGTAGTGAAGATAATAGGTATACTTTTTAATAACACCTGCAGTAGCATCATATTTACGTCCCATACAACAAATTGTGACAGCTCCTATTCTTGTGTCCCCAGATCGGATCTTCCTCTCAATGTTTCTCTCGTCACTGCATCGGTTAAATTTCATCCTTCTCGGCTTTCAGCACGCTCTGTAAGATTCTGTTGCAGTGTTACTGTGGTCCACCGCGTCAGTTTAACGCACACAGAAGATCTTCCTCGTGATTTCAGCAACCATAATGTCTAGCACAGTAGTCCCAGGTAATTCAAGCAATTCGTTTGAATTCCTATTTTCACGTCACATGCAAGTGCACTAAAGTTATCTTTGGCCGTGTGAAATGCGTCTATTTTTATTCCTTTCACTATTTTAGTGCTACAAAGCATTTCTTGCTAATATTTGACACAGGTAATCATTTATACTCTGTGCCGGTGGTCTTTGGCAATTCACACTTATTGCAGTGTAAATTTTTCAACGCTTGCAGCAAACGATGATATCAATATCCGATTCGACGACCACGCCTAAATATCGGCACTCTAACGAATATCAGTCACCAGGAAACTTGGTGTCCGGTTCCACGTATTCTAATCCTAAACCGCCCATGGGAAAAGGAAAATAACAGATGCCCCGTTATCTGAAACCGTTTTAAAATTATTTTTAAGGTGAGTAAACACTTCTTTTATATAGTTTGCACAGTTCCTTTGTGTCGGTGGCACCTATTTCTTTGCTTTCATTCCATAAAGCTCAGATGGATTAGCACACCTTGCTCCGGATAAAGAACCTCTATCACAGTGTTTCTGTCATTCCCTGGCACACCTTGCAAATTTGCTTTGTGTTCTCACCTATTCTGTATTGACCTTTGCTCCCTTTACTTGGAACATTGGCTCCCGGCTAATTTTGGCTGCTCACCAGTATCGTTTTTTGTCACCTAATCGCAGGTTGCAATTAATCGTGGCGTGATGGTTTGTGACATTTAAACGTGTCACAAGTGAGAACTGAGTGGGCGTTGCTCCACAATGTCCACTTTCATCAATTTCGCATGAATATGAAACAATTTGGTCAACAATTATTATAATAGATATTTATGCTCCAGACGTAGCAGGTTAGTGCTAGAGCAATGATCTGCAAATCTTGTAAAAGACGTTTCCGCAGGTAATTGGCGTGGAGTTGATACTTTGTACTTCCATCGTCGAGATTCTTCATCAAAAAGGTAGCGTGAACAGCTAGTGGCGGCTCCGATCCGTGTTAGTGGACTTCGTAATAGGTTGTTCCTCTACCCCGGAAGGGTGATGTGCCCATATTTATGGAATTTTTGCTGCCGGGTCGATTGTCCTAGTTTGGTAATCTGTTTCTCTTCCTCCTCGATAACAATTTTACTTTCAAGCCGCAACCGGCTCGGTGTGACTGCAAGCTCCGCATAGCCTAATGGTAGATCCGCGAAGAGAAACCTTAAGATTTCAGTAAGAATTTCAATCCGCTGTTTTTTTAGGCGACTGATTTATGACACAACGCTTTTCAGGTTCTCGCCTTGCCTCTTCTGAAAGGCCTCAATTTTAACGCTTGTATGGCTGTAATATTTTGCTCGCGAAACAAAACGTTTTACAAATGCTATAGCTTCGCTTCGGAGTGCAATTGCGCGCTCCAACAGGCCCATTACTATCGTTTTTTTTTCTGCCCTGCCATGTACTTTTTTTCCACTCTATCTCGAATTCTTCAATTTGCGTGGGCAATGTTTTCTACCACTTGAGCTGTTCTCTTCCGCACATGTGAGATGTTTTCAGGAATTCTACGTCCAATCTCAGCTTCCGATGAAGATCTTATTTGGATTTTAATGGCGCAAGGCCAGCTAAGGGCAAAGAGCGCCAAACAAAAGTGATATCATGACAGCGACGTGAAAGTAACAGTAGAGAATTTCAGTAAAAATAAACAATGTAAACACAAGCTAATGAAGATGACTGGTGTAAAGGGCCAGGTTGTCATGATGCATGATAAGAGATGGAATGTAAAAATTGACATCGGTGAGAAACTTAAAAAGATGCTTGGTGGAAAACATTGGCTCGTCTCCTAAAAAGAACGATGGGTGAAACGGGACGTGTTGTCAGTATAGTTGTGGGAAGTGTTTGCGTCGTGTTGTGAGAAGTGCCTTGCATGTGATTAGTATGTGCACTACGGATAGGGCCTCTCCGCACCTGCTGCAGAGAGGTCTTGGAGATGCAGTGAGAAGGTGCGAGTGCGTTGCATGTGTGTGCCCTATCCGTAATCTGGCCAAGGAGACTTGAGAGTATCTATTGCGTGTGTTGGTGGTGTATGGTCCCAAGTGAGGTTTTATTACGTGTAACTTGTTGCCGGTTTGTTCACTCCAGTGTGTTTGCCATGTTTTGCGAAGTTGTGGTCTGATGTGTGGTTTCAAGTCGGTGTAGGGTAATGTGGTTATGTCTGTATTCAAGAGTGTAGTAGCAGCAGCCATTCGGTCCGCTGCTTCGTTCCCGGCTATACGACTGTGGCCAGGGTCCCAGCAAAGAACCAGTTCAAATTTGCGTACATACACCGACATAATACCCTTGATGATCAGATTGGCAACGTGGTTTTTCGAAGGCATTGTTGACGGCAGTGCCCGCACAAAACTGAGGGAATCTGTATAGATAATGAATTGTGGGACGTGACTTTGAAGTATATGATTGACAACAAGAAGTACACCGTAAGCCTCTGCCGTAAAGATACTAGTATGACTATTCAGAGTTCTAGTGACATTAAGGCCAGGCCCATGCTCCGCGCAGGACACAGAGGTGGCAGTTCTAGGAGCGTCCGTATAAAATTCAGAGCAATGGTACTTCTGCTGCACATACAAGAAATGCTGCAGAATTGCACATGTTGGAGCTCGGTTTTTATCTACATGTGTGAAAGATGTGTCGCATGATAAAGGGCGGAGATGCCATGGTGCTATAAAATCCGTTAGAGAACTTTGGATTGTAAGTAAAAAGGAGACAGCAAGCTCTGACGATTCCTCTCTAACACAGTAAGAGAAGGGCGCAGAGAACGATGGTCGATTTAAAAAGAATGGACGTATCATGAAAAACTGATTTAAAAAGTTGATGAGGCATGGATGAAATTTTATAAGCATAAAGGAGATCTGTATATGCTCGCTGACGTT